>ML784695.1:655622-672945 GCA_009831015.1 Picea engelmannii | reverse complement strand
CACAAAGGCTTTTTTTTAATTGCTTGAAGCATGACATTTTGTCATTTGCAATTTTGCTAACAACTCTTAAATATGCCCTCTTACTTCATCTTGCAATAGCAGTCTCCTAAATCAATTGGCTTACATATGGCTGACCTATTCTACATGTCACCCCTCATATTGTATGAGGCATTGTACTAGTTTGAATACCCTTCCCAAGAAGGTTGTATTTGGAGGATGTGTGTCTTGATGGCTACCGGTTGTGGATTTGATACTTATTGTTTCATTTAGCATTAACTCTTGAAGAATCATTTCATATTTGGAGGCTTTCATGTTACATGTGGATATTGATAGAGAACTGGGCTTGATGAGGGTCTTACATGTATGGTTCACTCTTTTTTTAACCTTAGCACATTCATGGAGAGAGATACCCATCAACTAAGGGTTTTCCCTAAGTTTTATTTCTCATTGATTGATACTCCATGAGATAGTGTGCCCTCACTCTAGGGCACATATCCCTAAGGTGCATTCCTTGGAAAGTGTGTTTTTCATTCGATGGTTAAGATATATTTTTGAGGATTGCCTTAGCTTTGGGGGCCTATTTTTAGCATGTGGTTGAGCTTTCAAGGAGGTTGGCTAACTCATATCATGGAATTCTCCCTTGGTCATTACATATTGGCACATTTATTGAGGAGGCCTAACTACCATGCACATATAAGTTCTAAAGTGCCCCATGGTTTTGAGATGTTTGATGGTATTAGAACAATGTTTCATGCTCTAGCACATGGTTTTAGGGTTTTGTTCAGATTGGTTTAGTGGGATGTTTCACCCTATATGTGTATTTTCCTAGGTTGTCCCACTTTTGGCCCTTGGTTTGAGGAGAGATGGTTGCTTTCACATGCATTGGTACTAATGGAACACATTTTGAGGACATCCATATCTGTAAGGGGGTTTTTATGACAACCAAGGGGACACTATTGCAAACATGTCCATGAGATCCATCATTTGATGAGTTGGTTATTGCATTGGAGGAAACTCCCTCATTAACCTTGATATCTTGAGCATTGTTTTGTCATTTCTAGGTTGTTGACTCTTTAAAAAAGTGCAGTGCTACCCTAGTTTCCATATGGGTAGATTTATTATTTATGTAACTACCTTACACTAGTCAATGATTTATTGAGAACAAAACAACAGTACAAGAAGAAAAATTTAAAGAAAATTTAGTAGGAATTTTACAGAAACAAATCTGAATTAGGATTGGAAATGGTTGATAACAAAGTTGGAGAAAAAACTAAATACTTAGTGTAATTGGTGGCTATCCATAGGGGTCGATTAGTTTTGGTGAAAGCAGTCCTAGAAACCATTCTTTTTTACTATATTTTGCTTGCATGGATACCGAAAGGAATGTTGGAATGGATCATGTGTCTATGTTACATGTTTATTTGGTTAGGAGAGCTAGGGAAAAAAGGATTTTTTGTGGTTTCTTGGAAACAACTAGCAATACCAAAGGCTCAAGGAGGATGGGGGTTAATGAATATCTTCCTTTTATCTAGCTATAGAGAAAGTATGGTGACTAATTCAAGGTTTTTGGCTATGGGATCAAGTCATCAAATGAAAGTACATGGCTCTGGATATGGTAGAGGAATAGATAATAAATCATGTTAATGGAATCCAAAATACCTCGATTATATGGAAAGTGATCATTAAAAATTTTCCACTAGTTAGGAATTGGTTGGTGTGTTGTGTAGGAAAGAGAGACAAATTCCAAATTGGGCTATATCCATGGATCCTAAGTAGGGGATTCAATATGTTACCTTCACAATTGATTCATGATCTAATAGACAAATGTTTGTATACACTTGGGCAGATTTCTAGATGGGATAGGACAACTACATGGCAATAACATTGGCTATCCTGGAGGGAGATATATCTAAGGGAGGATGATGCATTTACATGGTAGAGGTACACTTAAAACTTCATAGCATATTGTGTTATACTAAGATATGATGAGTATCATATTATCTAGTCATTAAATCCAACTAGGGACTACTTGATTGGATATAAAGCTTTAGCAATTGAGGGAAGATAAGATAAGATAAGATAATTTTATTAATGTCCGATGGATGAACACGAAAGTAGGTCAAATGGACTGATGAATATAATTATTTCATTACAAATAAGGAGTACCAAAATGTCTCCTATAAAAGGCTAGATGTAGAAGTAAATTAGAGTAGAGAGAATCTTCAGGTTTGGTGGTGGAAACAAGTTTGGAAATTTAAGTGTCCGGCAAAATCCAAAATATTCATGTGGATACCGGTTGATCTATTTTCATGTTAAGGATAAGAGACAAACTCACAGGAATATATATTTCCCTTTGACTCTTTCTTGGGGAGTATGGTTGGTCAGGAACTCAAAATTGTTTGAAGATAGAGATACTTTACCTCTAAAATGTGTTGTCCAAATATTAAATATATTTTCTACATTTCCTTAGTCTCTGGAAAAACAAAACATAAGAAAACGAGTTGAATAATAATTAATCAATATTGTCCATTGGAATTATTTGATGGTTCTTCTTAGGGAATCCCTCCCAAGGGTGGGGTAGGGGGAATCCTTCGCATTTCTATGTTCCATAGTATATCTTTCAAAGCTAGAATCAGACAAGCATCAAATAAATTTTGTGAATTAATGGTGCTCAAATTTGTTTTGATGTTGGATTGGGAACATGGAGTAACACAAGTTCAAATATTTGGGGATTCACTCCTTGTAATTTAGTGGATGACACAAAAGTCAGTCCTGAGAAATTTCACGCTCTAGCCTTCGTTTCTTGATGTTATGTTTTTACAATCATTCTTTACCCATATTTCCTTTGAACATTTCTACAAGGATGAAAACAATACAAAAAATGGTTTATCAAAAGCAGGGCTAGATCTAGATAAAGGATTTTAGAAAGTCTTCGAGAATCATTGAGGACACAATTTTAAATATGTGCATGATCCTTGGATATAATTTTATTCATACAAAATAGTTTTTATGGGTCACTTTATAAGTATATCTCATGGGTGGTGAATGAAACAAATAAGGAATGATAGCTATACTTTTTATAGATAAAAATGGAATGTAATTTATGGAAAAAAAAATGGGAGGAATTTTTTGGATGGAATATTGTAATGTCATCATGAATGGATTTCTTAGTTGTTAATATATAAGGGCTCAGTTAAAAGTACTATATGATACATGCCTTATGAGGAAAACAAAAATTCTTATAGCATCTGATAATATAATTCTATTTCTATAAATAAATTTACATGATTTTTTCCTTGGAAAAAAAAGAACTAGTATATGACAGACCGAGTATGAACATGGAAAATAAACCCTTACATAACACAAAACTCTATATCGGTAAAATATGTGTGAATTTTTCATATGGATTGAATAGGGTTTCCATCGAGTACATATACATTCTAGAATAATCCCTTTTATAACCCTAATTTTGTAGCATTAAAATATGTTTGAATTTTGAAAAGCAAGAACCCTGCAACCCTAATGTTCAATTATAACTCTAACTTTAGATGAAGAAGGAAAATATGCAAAGTTTCAAACTCAATATGGTTAAGGATGGACATAGCTCCTCTATAGATTGCACAAGTATTAAGGATATGAGAATATGGGCTAGGCTTTTTACAGGATTAGATATGTTGGATGCAGGAGTTAAGGAGAACAAAAGTCTATGAAATTCACGGCTTGTATTATGGAAAAATATGAGGATTTATTTTATTTCATGTAAGATAATATGGAGGAGAGTCGGAGTTTTATTTCTTACAACCCTAGACATCAAAATATTAGAATGGAGGAAGTTACAAGGCTAGTATCTAATATTGTTTCTCTTACAAAAAATCTAGGTCTTGAGGACTATATGTGTAAATATTTATCTAGATATGTCATGTTAGATAAAGAGACTTGGAGGATAAACCCATGTTATACAATTTTTTTAGAGGGTTATACATTTCAGATTAGAAAAGGATTGAGACACAAGGAGTCCTTATACCCTAGACACACAATCAATGCTAGATATCCTTGAGAACCAAAATATGATGGAATTTATTACTCCAATTGACTCACATACTTCAATCATTCCCTCTCTCATTGTAGATTGTAGGGATCTTTTAACATTATAATTTGATTCTTTGATTTTTAATTTCTCAGGTTTCATAGGTGAAGGTCTAGATGGATCACCACAAAGGTATTTAGTTTCTTTGAAGATAGATGGTCTAACTTATTTTCCATTGGAGGAGATCTATGGTAAGTCACAAACACCAAATATCTATAATCCTTTCTCTATATATAGAAAAAAAAAAAAAGAGGTCGAGTCAATTTTATTTAGGGGCTCAATATTCATGCATAGAAATTTATACCTAGAAACCCTAGTAGGCGTTTTGAAGGATAAGGGTGTCACAATAAATAAATAATATAATATAAAGACATTAAAATAATAAATAAAAGTAAAATTAAACATTAATGTAATAAAAGTTCGTGACTAAAAGTCACAACTGTTAATAAAATACCATAGGGAATATATATAGGCAGGCCTTATCGTTGTAATATCATATTTTTTTTCAATCAATTATTATTATATGTATCTTATTATGGATTCAAAGTGAAGTTGTTCATTATGAAAAACTTGTGTCCTTCACATTGGTATCAGAGTTGGTCGCTCCCCCATATCACAGGCATTCCCCACACCCCCACATTTTCCCCCTCACTGCAACCCCCTCGTTCCCCACATGCCCCACGTCGTTTTACCTCACCCTGCAGGTCTCGTTTCTATAATTGTCCCCCACAGTCTGAAATCGTAGACTTACCACCCTCCCATAACTCTCCTGTAACCCTCCCCACTCCCTCGTGTAACCCTCCCCCACTCCCTTGAGGCCTCTCCCCACTCCCCTGCGACATGTTCCCACCCCCTCTCCACTCCCCCGCACCCTCTCGTAACCCTCCCCCACTCCCTCTTGTAACTCTCCCCCACTCCCTCGTGACCTCTTGTAATATACCAGATATAAAAAGTATGCAACATGGAAATAAAATGCTAGAAATGGCAGAATAACAACGATATAACCAGAATAATCACCACAATAACACTGAAATGATATAAGAATAACAACAGAAATAACACTTTGATTCTGAGAGTAATTTTCATGGGCCTCTTCGAGGGGGAAACCTCCAGTCGAGCAAAGCTCTATTACAATAATCTCCAAGCTAGGGTTCTCATACCCTTGACTCCTATTTATACTAAATATGTCTATCAAAAGAAGCATCTAGAGGAAGATCCTTCTAGAAGCGGAAGATTCTATTAGGTATTCTTACATTCGACTTATTCTATTTTATTGCAAGGCCTTATTAATATTGACCTTTATTACATCCGAATATATTGTTCTACCTATGTGCGGGTTAGGACCCTAACATGTCCTCCCCCTTAAAAACAACCTTGTCCTCAAGGCTTGAGATGTGGAAATTGTTGCAGAATGGTAGCTGGTTCCCAGGTGGCATATGTTGGAGTTGTATCTTTCCACTGGATTAACACTTCCTTGGTGGTTCTATGATGTAGGTGATGCTCRCGCTGGTCCAAATCGGCTTGTGGTTGTAGCCAAATGGATCCTTCTTTAGCTAACTAGGGAAGGTTGGTTTGAATTTGGCACTTAGTTCCGATCACCTTCTTTAAGAAGGAAACATAAAAAACAGGATGTAGCTTTGAATGACTGGGAAAAGCTAATTGATAGGCCACATGTCCCACATGCTTGAGAACTATATAAGGACCATAAAATTTGGGCGTTAGCTTCTGACAATGCTCGGCCTTGAGGGAATTTTGTTTGTAAGGTTGCAGGCAAAGAAACACCTAATCCCCTTCTTCAAATTGACGTTCAGAGCGACCTTGATATTCTTGTTTCTTCATGCGATTCTGTGCCATGACCAAATTATATTTGAGGGTATGGAGAATAGCCTCTCAAAATGTAATTGTTTGGTCAACCACTTGGACCTTTGAGACACCAGGTAAGTATGAGAGAATTGAAGGTGGCTTCTGTCCATATACCGCTTCAAAAGGAGTCTTGCGTGTAGTTATATGGTATGAAGTGTTGTACCACCATTCAGCTAGGGGTAACCATTGAGCCCACTGATTTTTATTTTCCGAGGCAAAACACCTCAAATATGTTTCCAAACACTTGTTGACAACTTATGTTTGACCATCAGTCTGGGGATGATAAGTTGTACTGAGATACAATTGGGTGCCTTGTAGCTTCAATAGTTCTTGCCAAAAATTGCTTGTGAAAGTTGGATCGCGATCAGAAACAATAGAGTGTAGCATGCCATGAAGCTTGAAGACCTGATCAATGAAAATTTGAGCCACCGTGGATGTTGTAAACGGGTGTTGAAGAGCGCATAAATGAGCATACTTGGAAAGGTGATCAACAACCACCATGATGACTGATTTATTTCCCGATTTGGGTAAGCCTGTAATAAAATCCATAGAGATGTCCTTCCAAATAGCAGGTGGAATTGGGAGAGGTTGTAGTGTTCCCAGATATTTGATTGTTTCTCCCTTATTGCGTTGACACACATCATATTCGATCACAAAATTATGAATGTCCTGTTTCATACCATCCCAGAAAAAAGAACGTTTGACCCTGTCATAGGTTTTGGTGAACCCGGAGTGCCCCGCTGTCGGTGTAGCATGAAGCTCAGAAAGTACCTCGGATTTAAGATTTGATTGTTTACTTAAATACAAATGGCCTTTGTATCGAAGCTCATCATGGAGCCAAGAGTACCCTGGGGGAGTTGGAGCACTGGATTGCAATTGTTGGATCAGCTGCGAACTTTTGGGATCTTGTAGCCATTCCTGGTGAACGGCTTGGAGCCAATCTGGTACAATAAAGGAAAGAGAAAAAAGGGATCCTTCATCTTCATATTTGCGGGAAAGTGCATCTGCAACCACATTTTCTTTTCCTTTCTTGTAAATGATCTCATAATCATAGCCAAATAGCTTGGTTACCCATTTTTGTTGCTCCAGGGAGGAAATGCGTTGTTCCAGAAAATACTTGAGGATTTGATGGTCTGTCTTAATTTGGAAGCATTGCCCCAATAAATAAGGGTGCCACAAGTCAACGACATGTAGAATAGCCAACATTTCCTTTTCATAGATAGATTTTCCCAGATTTCTTTCAGATAGTTGCTTGTTGGTAAAGGCCAAAGGCCGACCCTCTTGCATAAGGATAGCACCAATTCCTTTCCCTGAAGCATCACATTCCAAGACAAAGGTCTTTGTGAAATTAGGAAGGGCCGGGACTGGGGTGGTGCACATGGATATCTTCAAGGTTTGAAAAGCTTGAGCAGTAGCTGGAGTCCAAGTGAAAGAGTTCTTTTTTAGGAGAGCGGTGAGAGGTGCTGCAATCTTTCTGTAATTCTTAACAAACTTGTGATAATAACCTGTTAAGCCCAAAAATCCACACAAGATTTTGAGATTCTTCGGGTGAGGCCATTCTTGCATAGCTTCAATATTTTTAGGATCCACCCTAACGTCGTCCTTGCCAACCACATGACCTAAGTACTCTACTTTTGAGGCGCCAAAAGAACATTTAGATTGTTTCAGGAAAATTTGGTGCTGAGAGAGTAGATGGAGAACTCGATCCACATGAGGAAGATGTTATGTCCAGGTCTTGCTATAGATGAGGATATCATCAAAGAAAACTAAGACAAAATGACGGAGAAAAGGACAGAAGACATGAGTCATGAGGCTTTGGAAGGTGGAGGGGGCATTATACAAGCCAAAGGGCATGACCAAAAACTCATAGTGGCCCTCATGAGTTCTAAAGGCAATCTTGGGAATGTTTTCCTCTTTCATACGTATCTAGTGGTAACCCGAACGAAGATCAAGTTTAGTAAAGAATTGGGCACCACTCAGTTCATCCAAGAAGTCATCAATGACAGGAATGGGAAATTTGTCTTTAATGGTAAGTTTGTTGAGGGCATGGAAGTCATGACAAATTTTCCAAGAACATTCTTTCTTCGGGGCCATGACCATAGGAGAAGAGTAGGGGCTCATACTAGGGCGGATAACGCCTGCATTAAGGAGTTCCTGGACCATTTTCTCAATTTCATTTTTTTGGGAAAAGGGGTGACGATACAGACGGATATTGGGAGGAAGACTTTCGGGTACAAGGGGAATGGAATGATCATGAACACCACATGAAGGAGGGAGTCCCTAGGGACTGGAAAATCCCACTTGATGTTTAGAAAGGATGGCTTGGAGGTCTTGCGGCACCGAGGGTGTTTATGTTGCTTGTATGGCATGGATTTGAGCAATAACACCAAAATGACCCTTTTTTAGCAGCTTTTCCATGCGATGGGAACTAATGATCTCAGGTGAACCGGTGGTGATGCCTTGGAACTTATATTGGTGGCCCTCTTGGTCAAATTGCATGGTTAATTCCTAAAAATCCATGAGAATGGGACCCAAAGTCCTTAGCCAGTCTGCACCCAACACAATGTCACAACCGCCCATGTCGATAGCAAACAAGTGAGATTTCAGGTGGTAGTCACCAATTTGGAGACGCACATTTTCACAACACCCTCCACATTTCATGGAGCCACCATTGGAAATCATGATTTGGAAATTATTGACGGCATGGATGTAGCAATGAGTTTCTTGGGCAATGCGGTGATGAATAAAATTATGGGTGCTTCCACTATCAACCAGAATGATGACCTTCTAATGCTTGATGTACCTGATTAGTTTGAGGGTTTGGGGAGCAGAGAATCTAGTGAGAGCATTGAGGGAAATGATCGGTTCTACTTCAGGAGGGTCTGAGGGAGGGGTTATGTCGGGGGTTTCAGGTGACTCAGACATAAGGGGAGTTTCAATATCCTCTTCCGAAATATCCTTGGAGATGGACATAAATAGATTTTGTTCCTTACACTTGTGGCCTGATAAATATTTGTCATCACAATTATAACAAAGGCCTTTGAGTTGGCGTTTAGCCATTTCAACCCTGGTCAATTTTTGGATCTTTAGTGGAGCAGAGGGAGTAGTGGGATTTACTAGTTTAGGGCGAGGTATAAAGGAGGGTTTCCGGTTTTGAGAAGATATAAACTATTTTTCTTCTTTAGCTCTTTTAGTATCCTCCACCCAAATCTAAGGCCGAGCCATGAGGACATGGGCCCGAATCTCATCTTTGAGGCCACTGATAAAACATTCTTGGAAAAAGGCATCAAACATGCCCTCTGTCCAAAAAGCCAGGTGCTCAAAGGCAGCTATAAAGTCTTCAATTGTTCATGATTGTTTCAACTTTGTCAAACGGCCCAAATGGTTGGTTTCAATGTCAAAGAATTCATAAATCTCTACCACAAAGTGTGTCCAAGAAATATACCCTTGACGAGAAGTTTTTCTCCATTGCCACCATTTCCAACATTCTTGATCTAGATGGAGAACACCATACTAGAGTTTGGCCAAGTCATCTGTAATTTTGTATAAAGAGAAATAATGTTCCATTTGGATTACCCAACCAGTGGGGTCCGAGCCATCAAATTTGGTCACATCCACCCACGGAAGGTGTAGGTCACGTTGAAAGTGATGGTTCTGAAAGTTATGGGAATGAGAGGAATTTTCACCTTCAATATGTGGAGGTGAGGAAGAGGAAGGGTTATATGTAGGGATATGCAGTTTGGTGTAGAGTGCCAAAAAGACAGATTCAAGCTGGGTGGTGAGGTCTTGTTTGATTTCTTCCATTGAGGACTGCATGGTTGTATTGATGGTGGCAACATTGGCACTAAGTTGTTTCACTTCTTGTTGGGTCTCGATGAGACTATATTTCAAGGTGTTGAAGCGAGTTTCCAAGTCTTGTCTACGGGTATGGACCATGACAATGGGGGAACTGAAAAGGGGCAGGCGGGGTCAGAAACTTTTCCGAAAAATGATATGTATGAATGTGATAAGGGCGAAGAGATGAATCCAATGGAATAGGTCTCAAATAATGTTATACTCCAGTCTGAAGAATACTGCAGAGAGGAAATGCCCAAATGATTAACCAGAAAGAAATGTGTATTTACTTGGCAACCCGAACACAGTTGCGCGACAATAGATCTTGTCTGTTTTAATTTGTTTATGTTTCTATCCCCAAGGGTTAGGTATTCAAGGGTTCTACAAACAAGGGTTTGCCTTGTGTTATATCTCTTTGATATACGTGCGGGGTCCAATAGTGGTACTCAACCCCATATCTCAGGGCACTAACTAAGGAGGATAGATTGTAGCCCTTAGCCGTACTATCCGACTAACTAGGTACTAGAGAGTATCTTCCCAAGTGTTGTTCTCAGTGGCACTATAGTAGTCAGGTGGCCAATCGGTTTATCTAAAGAGGGCTTCAGGAAATCTAGGTCGATCCATACACATGAGTTGTCTGATGCGCTACCACTCGAAGGGGTACCAACAGGGGTTACAAGGGTGGCCAACATATGTGTGCTTAAGAACCACTTGTATTTCTTGCGTGTATGAATCCCTCAACCGTGAGTTTATGCACATAATGACAGATCTATGTGGCTTAAAGACGCCGGAATACGTCTCTACCCTGAAAAAAAATTACCCACATTTTTTTCCAAGGAAAGTGCTCTGATACCACTTGTAATATACCAGATATAAAAAGTATGCAGAACATAAATAAAATGCTAAAAATGGCATAATAACAACAATATAACCAGAATAATCACCACAAAAACACTGAAATGATATAAGAATAACAACAGAAATAGCACTTTGATTATGAGAGCAATGTTCACGGGCCTCTTCGAGGGGGAAACCTCCAGTCGAGTAGAGCTCTATTACAATAATCCCCAAGCTAGGGTTATCATACCCTCGACTCCTATTTATACTAAATATGTCTATCAAAAGAAGCATCTAGAGGAAGATCCTTCTAGAAGCGGAAGCTTCTATTAGGTCTTCTTATATTCGACTTATTCTATTTTATTGCAAGGCCTTATTAAAATTGACCTTTATTACATCTGAATATATTGTTCTACCTATGTGCGGGTTAGTACCCTAACACCTCTCATGTTGGCCCTCGACCAAGTTTTGAGGAAACCTTGGTCAGGTTTTGATCTAGAATCGGATCTAGAAGCCTGACAGGGCTTAAAAATGCTCAAAAATAAAAGTGCTCGGAATGCGATGAAACCAGCGCCATTGTGTCCGTCTCGTCTTCCTGATTCCGACGATATATTTACTTCATCAAGCGAGCTCCGTATGAGCAAGATATCGCATTCTGTATGAAAAGGCAAACAGGCAAAAAAATGGGATGACTGTACAGTCCGTACAGTGCCACGTGGCATGCTGATTGTATAGACCATACGGTCTATACAGATGATGTGGAAGCTCCAAGAGGCGACACATGGTAGGCTGATTTGGCATACAGGCAGATAGTTGGACCAATCCAGGGGTGACACGTGTCACCACTGTAAGGGTGACACGTGGCACGGGATGATGTTAGCAGTTGACTTGGCACGCTGACAGAGCAGGATGACAGGGCAATACAGTAGTTGACGCATGGACGGTGACGTGGACGAACCAACGATTGACACTTGGCATGTTTTTGGTTGGTTGTTGGTGTGCCACGTGGCCCAGTCATGGGCTGCCACGTGGCACCCTGTGGTTGGTTTATGGCTTTGTATAAAATTTGTATGGCTCGGCCGGGGTCGAACCCCCGACCTTCCTCCGGGAAATGGACTGGCAGGACTGGGCTAACCGCCCGACCCACGAGTAGTACTTATTAGCTATATGCCAAAATTTATATTTGAATTTGAATAGAGTTTTGGTCGGAGGTTGGAAGGGTTGGGGCCTAGCCCCAGCCCTTGGTTGTATTATCGCCATATGGCTATAGGCGCGGAGGATTAACGGTCAACGCCAAGGTTAAGCCCATGGTTTCGGGCCTAACTCCATGGGACCCGGACCGTTATCACATGGAGCACGGGGAGGTTACATCGTTGGCCCGTGGATATATGCCAACACGCCACGACCAGGAGCTAGCGCCGGGAAGGGGGCCAGCGCATGGGCGCGTGGCCACATGGAGGCACGATATGACCAGGAGCGCGCGCCTAGTGGGGGATGCACCCAATTTCATACAAAAATGGGTTTTTTTGTATAGTTTTTTATTTTACAAAGATTATATGCCTGTTATTATTAGATTTTCTCCATTTTTGGGAGATATTGGGCATTTTTGGAGCCCAAATTTTGGGAGGAAGTTGGAGATGAAAAACCAACTTCAAATCTATATAAACTAGGCCTATTTGAGGCCATAGAGGACAGTCAAGGACAGAAAAGAGTAGAGTTATGCCGAAGAGAAGCCAATCCAAAGCCATTTTTATGCAGGGAAGATATTGAGGAGCAAACACTGTCGGGCCATTTCTAGGAGCTCCGAACGTCCGTTTTGCGTGTCGTTTTCTTTGTAGGGTTATAGAGATCTGGAAAAACATGAACAGATCAGTCTTGTAGCCATTTGGCACTACAACAATGTACTTTTGAGTTTTTAACAAAAATAAAGAATCCTCCCCCATAGAGACAAAGGCCCGGAGACGTAGGCAAAGTTGTGTCGAACTCCGTTATCAATCTGCGTGTTATGGTTTGTTGTCTATTATTTCATTTCAGATATGCATATGTGTATATGGCTCTCATAATTCCTCTTCTTTCCTCATTCTTTCACTAAGTTTTCTCAAATGGTTAATTAACGCATGCAAAATTAAAACTCAACCATAGTCATTAAAAGATCCTACGGATCAAGTGGTATCAGAGCTAGTTGACATTTGGATTTGAGTTTTGCATGTTAACCAGGGAAAAGCTATAGTGTGGTGAAGGCGAGATTTTTGTAGAGAATCCATTAATTGGATTGAGAAAGAGAGCTTCTCACAGCGAGAAGATGGCATCGGAAGAAGGGATTTCTCAAGATGAGAAAGAGTTCCGGAAAACATTCCATGCTATGTCGGAGATGGTGATAGTTTTGTACGAAGATTACTTAGAACGGAAGCGACCAGTTTTGGGTGATTCTTCAAAAGGAAAAAGTGAAGAGGAAGAGGACCATCCTCAGATTCCTCCTTCACCTCCATCAACACCTCCTTCTTCTCCTTCTTCTTCAAATTCAAGTTCTAAATCTAATGGAAAGAAAAATGTTCATAAGAATAAACATGAAATGCCATTGTTAAAACTTGATGCAAAATTTGAGTTGCCCATATATGATGGTGAAGTAAATGCAGAAAAACTTGACAATTGGATCAGGTAGATGGAGGTATACTGCAGTGTGCAACAGATCAAGGATGAGGCCACATAAATTAAGTTGGCATCTTTGAGACTTGCAGGTACAGCTCTTATCTGGTGGCAAAGCAAGCTGCAAAAGGGAACACAACATGTGGGTAATGTATTTCCATCATGGAAGAGTTTCATTTATGCACTTAGGAAACAATTTTATCCTTTGGGGTATAAAGAAAAAGCATTAATTGAATGGAAATATTTAAAACTAAGAAAAGGACAAACAGTGCAAGAATACACCGATGGATTTCGAAAAATGGCATTAATGTTAGACATCCCTTTGCAAACACAAGAAACTCTTATGAAGTATATAGGAGGTTTACCTGCGCATATTAGAAACACTTTTTTCATGTTTGGACCCACTAACCTTGATGAGGTTTCTTTTCAAGCTACATATATTGAAGCAGGGAAAGCAGGTGTGTCAGGGGAATCATTGTCTTCAAAGAAAGAAGACAAGAGGAAAAGGCATGGCAAGAATGTGAATGCAGTGACAAGGAAGGAAGGAAGGAAAGCCCTCTTGCAAGCATTGCAAGAAAGAGGGACATGATGAGGACAGATGTTGGCAGTTGCATCCCGAGAAGAGGCCAAAGTGGTTCAAAGAAAAGAAGGGAACGCAAAGAGTGGCAATGACATCAAAACCCACAAACATGGGATCGGATTCAGGTGATGAGTCAAAGATTTCATTGGTTGGTATGACAGGTAAATTTGGTGAAGACATCGATTGTAGAAACAAGTTGTTTAATATAAGGGTAATCATGCGACACACTAATATAGACACATTAATCGACAGTGGATCTCAATCTAATCTAATCTCAGAAGAATTGGTTAAGCAATTGGGATTAAAAACACAAACTCATCATAAGACTTATACACTTAAATGGATAAGAAATAATCATCAGATGCACATAACAAAGCAGTGCACAATCAAATTTGAAATTTCATCTAAGTATGTGGACGAAGTAACATGTGATGTTGTGTTGTTAAGAGAATGTGGAATGGTCTTAGGTAGCCCATATTTATATGATCGTAAGGCAATCTTCTACAGGACAAAGAATCAATATCAATTCACTAAAGCAGGTCAAGATTATGTGGTTCATGCTCATCATGTTAAAGAAAATAAAACACTTCAAACAATGGAACAATTAAAGAAGGCAGTGCAAGCAAGCAACAAACCAATAATTGTTTCAAATGAAGTAATTGATCTTAAGAAAGAACAAGACATGGTTGTTGAATGGAAAATCAATCATAAGTTGCTTCAAGATAAGAAGATAAGCTCATGTCGTGCAGATATTTCAACTATATCAGCTCATTTGCAGTCGTCTTCTTGATACTGTCATTAGTAATGTTTTCTACATGGATGATAGTGGCTTCAGTAAGATGTAACAGGGTTCAAATGGCTAACAATATACTGTCAGTTGTCATGATTGTGTTACAGTTGATCTTGATGAGACAGGTGCACAGTACAGAGTTCAGAGACAGAGGACAAGCCGGGTGGCCTATCCCGAGCTTGTTGACTGGTCAGTAACCTTTTGGGGACCAAAAGGTCTTTTTTTGGGAAGGTGTGATCCAGAATCGGATCCAGAAGCCTGACAGGGCTTAAAAATTCTCAAAAATTAAAGTGCTCAGAATGCGACGAAACCAGCGCCATTGCGTCCGTCTCGTCTTCCTGATTCCGGTGGTATATTTACTTCGTCAAACGGGCTCCATATGATCAAGATATCACGTTCTGTCCGAAAAGGCAAACAGGCAAAAAAATGGGATGATTGTACAGTCTGTACATTCCGTACAGTGCCACGTGGCATGCTGACTGTACAGACTGTATGGTCCATACAGATGATGTGGCATCTTCAGGAGGTGACACGTGGCAGGCTGATTTGGCGTACGGGCATACAGTTGGACCAATCCAGGGGTGAGACATGTCACCACTATAAGGATGACACGTAGCACGGGATGACATCAGCAGCTGACATGGTAGGCTGATAGGGCAGTACGGAAGTTGATGCATGGCAGGTGACGTGGATGAACCAATGATTGACACTTGGCATGTTTTTGGTTGGTTGTTGGTGTGCCACGTGGCCCAGTCATGGGCTGCCACATGGCACCCTATGGTTGGTTTATGGCTTTGTATAAAATTTGTATGGCTCGGCCAGGGTCGAATCCCCAACCTTCCTCCGAGCAACGGACTGGAAGGAATGGGCTAACCGTTCGGCCCACGGGTAGTACTTATTATCTATATGCCAAAATTTATATTTGAATTTGAATAGAGTTTTGGTCGGAGGTTGGAAGGGTTGGGGCCTAGCCCCAGCCCTTGGTTGTATTACCGCCATATGGCTATGGGCGCAGAGGATTAACGGTCAGCACCAAGGTTAAGCCCATGGTTCCGGGCCTAACTCCATGGGACCCGGACCATTACCACACAGAGCGCGGGGAGGTTACATCGTTGGCCTGTGGATATATGCCAACACGCCACAACCAGGAGCTAGCACCGGGAAGGGGGGCTAGTGCATGGGCGCGTGGCCACATGGAGGCACGATATGACCAGGAGCGCGTGCCTAGTGGGGGCTGCGCCCAATTTCATACAAAAATGGGTTTTTTTGTATAGTTTTTTATTTTACAAAGATTATATGCCTGTTATTATTGGATTTTCTCCATTTTTGGGAGATATTGGGCATTTTTGGAGCCCAAATTTTGGGAGGAAGTTGGAGATGAACAACCAACTTCAAATCTATATAAACCAGGCCTGTTTGAGGCCATAGAGGATAGTCAAGGACAGAAAAGAGCAAATTTATGCTGAAGAGAAGCCAAGCCAAAGCCATTTTTATGCAGGGAAGATATTGAGGAGCAGACGTTGTCGGGCCATTTCTGGGAGCTCCGGACGTCCATTTTGCATGTCGTTTTCTTTGCAGGGTTATAGAGATCTGGATGAACATGACCATATTAGTATTGTATCCATTTGGCACTACAGAAATGTACTTTTGAGTTTTGAACAGAAATAAAGAAGCCTCCCCCACATAGACAAAGGCCCAGAGACGTAGGCAAAGTTGTGCCGAACTCCGTTATCAATCTACGTGTTATGGTTTGCTGTCTATTATTTCATTTTAGATCTGCATATGTGTATATGGTTGTCATAATTCCTCTTCTTTTCTCATTCTTTCACTAAGTTTTCTCAAATGGTTAATTGACGCATGCAAAATTAAAACTCAACCATAGTCATTAAAAGATCCTACGGATCAGGTTTGGACCAATTTTGAACTTTGACACATTGTTCAAATAAGGAACGCCCAAGCGGAGCTGAGATCGCGGATCTCACTTATTTTGTGGGCTATGTGGACACAGGAAGGGGTTCTCTAGGGTTTTTGTAATGGGCTTGTGGGATGTAGACCCATGGGGTTTACCCATGATTAGGCCTTATTGTAAGGGATTGTAAAAGTATAAATAAGTAAGAATGTATGGTAGAAGTAGAAGCTTTTAGAGAAGACTGGATAGCTAAGTGAAAGTAATCTGATTAGCTTTGTGCAAGGGAATGTATGTGAGTAAGGCTCTGTGCTTGATAGAGAATTGGCTCTGTGCCTTGACCTAGTTTTGGAAGGAGGATCTGGTGCTCAATGCATAAATCTCATGTCTAATGTGAAGCTTGACTTTGTGTCTTAGTGCACATGAGTGAATGAATGTAAGATTCAGATGAATAATAAAGAAGGTGAAGAGGTTGGTGGACATAGCCCCACACTGGGGTGAACCACGTATATCTTGTGCCTTTGGTTTGGTTTATGTTATGGTGTTTATGTTATGAGTCTGCTTAGTGCTTTGATTATTATGTATGATAGATAGATATGTTGTTGCTTAGTGCTTTATTTTTGTTAAGGATAAATGAATGTTAGATCTAACTCAATGCTAAGTGCTCAGGATATAGAATCATTTATTGTTACCGTGTCAATCCATCTTTGGGTATGTTCTGCGATGTTACTAA
Source organism: Picea engelmannii (assembly GCA_009831015.1). Lineage (NCBI taxonomy): Eukaryota > Viridiplantae > Streptophyta > Pinopsida > Pinales > Pinaceae > Picea > Picea engelmannii. The sequence continues at coordinate 655,669 of ML784695.1, read as the reverse complement.
GGTTAGGAAACTAATGCATGTCATCTTCTAAGTGTTAATAGAATACC
>ML784695.1:572124-646869 GCA_009831015.1 Picea engelmannii | reverse complement strand
TATATATATATATATATATATATTTGGAAATGTCGGAAAATGCCATAAGGTGAAACTCCAAATCCAAGATTTCAATTTGGAATCAGAACTCTACAATGTCCCTCTGGGAAGAGTAGATGTGGTTTTAGGAGTCCAATGGTTACCAACCTTGGGCACATACTTAGTCAATCACCAAGAAAATTTCATCCAATTCAAGTGGCAAGGGAAAATTTATAAATTAGATGGTTATCAACCTCCACAAACACAGGTTGCGTCGTCACAACAAATGGAAAAAATGATCTGAAAAGGAGCAACCACATACTTAATCCAATGCCACAACATAGAAATACAAGAATCAGAACATGATGACTCCAGAACATTAGACGTCCAAGATCTAATTCAAAAACATAATAAGGTTTGTCAATACCTTCCCATGGAGTAACCGCCTCAAAGAAGAATTGAACATATAATTGAAGTTAAACTAGGATCAAGCCCAATCAAGGTTAGACCATACAGATACCCTCATCACCACAAAATAGAGATAGAAAGATTATTCCAAGAACTATTAAAATGTGGTGTCATCACGAAAAGAAGAAATCCATATGCAACTCCAGTAGTGTTAGTTCGAAAGAAAGATGGATCTTTCAGATTATGCATAGATTACCGAGGGAAAAATAACAATTAAAAATAAATTTCCCATCCCGTTTATTGATGAAATGTTGGATGAACTTCATGGAGAAAGATATTTTTCAAAACTTGATTTAAGATCTGGGTACTATCATATTAGAGTTAGACTAGAATATGTATCCAAGACTTCCTTCCAAACAAATGAAGGACACTACAAATTCAAGGTGATGTCTTTTGGGCTAACTAATGACCCCGCCACTTTCCAAGTGATAATGAATGAATTATTTCACCCATACTTACAGAACCATGTCTTAGTTTTCTTCGATGATATCTTAGTGTACAGTAAAACATGGGAGGAGAATATGAAACATTTGGGACAAGTGTTATCTCTTCTGGAGGAAAATCAATTCTATGCCAAAATGTCAAAATGTACATTTGGCAAGGAGGATGTAGAGTACCTTGATCACATCATATCCAAAAAAGGAGTCAAGGTGGACCCCAAGAAAATCAAGGCAATCACAGAATGGCCTAAACCCAAAAACATATCCAAGTTAAGAGGATTTCTAGGATTGGTAGGATACTATTGAAGATTCGTCAAGAATTATTCTCATTTAACCTCCCCTCTAACAAATCTCCTTAAGAAAAGTTCTTTCCAATGGAATTTGGAAGCACAAAAATGTTTTGAAAACTTAAAAAAGATTATGTCCACGACCCCAGTATTAGAAACACCTCACTTCTCCAAACCTTTCATCATCGAGTGTGATGTGTCATGTTTTGGAATTGGAGCAATATTGATGCAATATGGGAACCCAATAGATTTTAAGAGGAGGAAATTAAATCAAATAGATGCTTACAATACACTTACAACAAGGAAATTCTTTCCATCATGCATGCATTAACAAAATGGCGCCAATATCTATTGGGAAGTAAGTTATTGATACACACATATCATAACAATCTCCAGTACTTGTTACAACAAAAAACATTGTTAACCGAACAAAAAAATTGGAAGGAGAAAATTGCCATGTTTGATATGGAAATTCTACATAAAATAGGAAAAGACAACATCACGGTTGGTGCCCTATCATGAAAAGATGAAGAAACACAAGTTTTTGTAATATCAATAGCCATTCTAGAATGGTTGGATGAAATCCGAACTGAGTATGCAAAAAACTCGGAGACTTTCTCTATAATCAACAATTTAAATCAATATCCTAAGTTCGAATGGAAAAACGACATCTTATGGTATAAAGGGAGATTTAAATCCAAGGTTCTTCAAGAATCTCATGATTTCCCAGTTGCAGGTCATGTAGGAGTTTTCAAAACATACTATAATGCACGAAGATCATTTTTTTGGAAAGGGATGAGTGCAGATATTCGAAAATATGTAGTATAATGTGATCTATGTCAAAGGAACAAGAATGAAAATGTGTCGACCCATGGGTTACTCCACCTGTTACACATTTCCAATAAAAAAATGGGAAGAAATTTCAATGTATTGCATTGAAGGACTACCCATACCTGACGGAAAAGATAAAATATTAGTAGTAGTAGACAGACTAACTAAGTATGCACACTTTATTGGAGTAGGGAAAATAGATTCAGCAAAACAAACGGCTGAAATATTCTGTAAAAATATTTACAAACTACATGGGTTCCGTAAGGTTATCATCAGCGATAGAGATGCCAAATTTAAAGGGAATTTTTGGAGAGAATTTTGCAAACAGATCGAAACCTCTCAATATGAGCTCATCTTACCACCCTCAAACAGATGGTCAAACAGAAGTCGTCAATAAATGTTTAGAAACCTATCTTCGTTGTTTTATCTCCGACAAACAAAATAAATGGTTTCAATGGTTTCACCTTGTTGAGTGGTGGTATAGTTACACTTATCACACATCAACTAAAATGACACCTTTCCAAGCTCTTTATGGTTACAAACCTCCATCATGGAAGGAGTTGGCCACCAACCACATAAAATTTGCGTTAGTAAAATACCATTTAGACGAAAGTCAGAAAATCCTTCAGTTACTCAAAGAAAACTTAACAGTTGCAAGGAACCGAATGAAGCAACAAGATGACCAAAACCGAACGGAAAGAGAGTTCGAACTAGGAGACTGGGTATTTGTGAGACTTCAATCGTACAAAAAGTCATCCCTTAAAAAACATGGGAAGAATACATTGGCTCCAAAATTTTATGGATCATATCAAATAAATAGAAAAATCAGTCACATAGCTTACCAATTGGATTTACTAGATAAAATTCGTATCCACAACATCTTTCATGTATCATGTATAAAGAGAGTCTTGGGGCAACAACAAAAGGCACAAACTATACTTCCTATGTTGGATGAGGAAGGAAGAATCATTTTAGATCCGAAGCCATTATCGCCACCCGTGAAAAGAGATTATGTTCTTGAGTAACCAAGGAATATATTATTAAATGGAAAAATCTGCCGGAAGAAGATGTTGTCTGGGAGTCAGAGCACTTTCTCCAGTTACATCCTTCCTTATCATTGCTTTGAGGACAAAGAAAAATTTAAGGGAAGGGCAATGTCACAATAAATAAATAATATAATATAAAGACATTAAAATAATAAATAAAAGTAAAATTAAACATTAATGTAATAAAAGGTCATGACTAAAAGTCATGACTCTTCATAAAAGACCATAGGGCATATATATATAGGCAGGCCCTATCATTGTAATATCATCATTATTTTACAACCAATTATTATTATATGTATCTTATTACGGATTCAGAGTGAAGTTGTTCATTATGAAACCCTTGTGTCCTTCACAAAGGGGTTTACATGGTCAAACTAAGGTTATAAGCCAAAAAAAGAAAAAAAAATGGTACAGAAGAGGACATCCCTAGTGGATTTGACACTAGGAGATGATATTAGACTTGAATAGGTTGTAGAATTCATAGGGAAAACCTTGATTGGGATATTTCACAACAAAATATTTAGTAGTCAAAGTCTAATTGCTTAGACGCAAAAAGATTGGGACTCCATCCTAGGTTATGGGCCAACCTTTCACATATTACCTTAGGGATGGATTGGTTTTGTTTTCTGAAATGAGGATGCCTCAAATATTTTGAAGAGTCAATTGTTTTGGAACTTTTCTTATTTATCTCTAAGTCCTTAGATTGTCTATTTCAACTCCAAAATGACATCTTCCAATAAGGTTCTAATATAGGTCAAGTTGTTTTGCCTCCCAATTGAATTCTAGTAGGAAAATCATTAAAGGCCATAGGAAGATCCCTTTGTATATTCTTGGAAGTGTATCTACCCTTTTTGATAAATCCATATTGAATTGCAGTGTAAGTTTTGGTCGAGATTGACATGGTAGAAGGATTGGAAAATTCTCTAGAGGTTGCGGTTGGGGATAACATCATACATAAGTATTGGATTACTATAGAGTTCATTTCTATTGTGTTCATTGCCATTTGTATGGGCATGTGTTTGATGAATACCACAAACATTCATAAGGGAGGTGTGGTGTAAAAAGGAGATTAATGTTGTGAATCTGTGATTGGTTTTGTTTCAAAGTGTCTCCCCTTACCGACCTTGAACTAATAGTGATTATGGATTCCTTGAATTCAAATCCAAACAAAAAATATAGTGTGACTAAGGAAACTCCCAATTGTTTAAATTTTTAGGAGCTTAGAGCCTCAATTGGAAAATGCAATGTGCGTCCTCAAGATATTGAAACAACGAAATCTCTCAGTAAGTGTTCACAAACTTCTTTGGTGGTTTTATACCAAGATTTATCTTTTGCCTCTAGTTTAAAGTATGAAATTGAGACCAGAATACCATCACTCTCAAATTTTATGGTGTCCTCAAGGAGGGACCTTACTTCTACCCCTAAGTTCCAATCTTAGAGTCTTGGTCAAAATAATCTTGACTTGTATGAGGAGAAGGATAATTTAAATTATATCTCTTCCTCTAGAAATTCCTTTAAAATTAAAGGTAACTCTACAAGCCATACAAGCATTGATAATGGGGAGGATAATGACTCTATGTCTCTAGGAAAATTATTTTTTAGGCCTAGAAAAGAAGATTCTAAATCTGGAGGGTTTGAAAACCCTAAAAGATTAACCCAAGATCCATTTTTGGACCTAGTTTCGGGTTCTATTGGTAGGAAATAATACTTGATACATGCACAAGGTATATCCTTAAAAGAAATAAAACAATCCAGAAACAACGATCCATAGAGGGGATCCTTAGAGAAAGACAAAACCCCTAAAGGGTCCCCAAATTGATTTTATTATTCTTAAATACTCAAGGTATTGGATGTCCCTCTAAAATAAATTCTTGGGTTAGATTGGTTGAAATTCATAGGCCTAATGTTTTGATGATTCAAGAAACAATGGGATTTGGTCATAAATTAGTTAAATAATTAGGAAAAGTAATGAAAGACTGGTCCTTTTTGTCTTTGGATGATGATGGGAACCCTAGAGGGGTTATTATAGGGTAGATGAATTATATGTATTTAATAAACTCTGATGTTTTTTATTCAGGTATATGGACCAAGTTCATTTTCAAGGATTTGGATCATACCTTCTCAATTATCATTTTTTTATGGTCCTTATGAGGACAGACAAATTTTCTAAGATTCCTTCTTTGACCTTCAGTGTGTAAAAGAAGGGTTAGTTATTATTGGTGGAGATTTGAACTTCACGATTTCCAAATCTTAGTTGTCAAGGATAAATGAAAGAATGGATAGGGTTGTTGCATACGTCAAACATAAGATTGAAGAATCGAGATTTATTGATGATGAACCCCTAAAATTGATCCTATTTGGAGAAATAATAGGGGGGGACATAAGGGATGGAAAAGAGACTTAACATTTTTTTAGTCTCAGAAAACATAATGAATGACATGGATCATATTAGAACATGGGTGGAACCTGTTTTTTATTTTATCATTGTGAAAACCTTCTAAAAATGGATAAACCAATTGATAAACCATCAATTTGATTCAAATGTAATCCATTGTGTCTCAAAGAAGAAGATTTCAAAAATAGTATTATATATTAGTGGACTATATATGACCCAATTCAAATGAGATTGCATGCTTTTAGTTCATCTCTTCTCTAAAAAAAAAGGTGGAAAAGGAAATCATTGAGTGGTTTAAAAAAGAAAAGATGGATAAGGAGATGAAGGAAATGGAAAATGAATTAGAATTATTTGAAGGTAATGTGTCTATCATATTTAATGAGAAGGAAAGGATGAAACTAAAAGAGTTGTAAAGACAAAAACAAATAATCTTGGCTTGGAGGGAAGAAGAATAGAAAATAAAAAGTAGAGCTCTTTGGCTTGAGAAGAGTGATGATAATACAATTTGTTTTTATAATTTTTCCAATCACATAAAAAGATTAATTATATTTGGTAAATGAGGAACTTTGAAGGCATTATGGTTGAAAAATACTCTGAAATTACTAAGATAAGCAATGTTTGATTTTAGAACATCTACAAGGAGCCTAATCAACAAATATAGTAGAAATATTAAAGATTGCCACAAACTTTCCTTCTTTTGTCATAGAGGAAAAAAATCAAATATTGATGGAGGAAGTTTCAAAGAATGAATTGCAAACTATTATGGTATATTTCAAAAAGGACAAAATCTTGGGTTTGGATGGGTGGACAACATAATTATTCACAAATTTTTATGAAATTTTGGAAGAATATTTACTCAAAGTGATTGAGGAGGTAAAAAGGTCAGGCAAGGTTTCAATTTCACTCAATACAAACTTTTTGGCCTTAATTCCAAAAAAATATAATTCAAATTCCTTTGACGAAATCATGCATATTTCCTTGGGTAACTATTTATATAAAATTATTTTGAAGGTACTGGTAGTTAGTGTCAAAAATATCTTCTTGGATGTTATCTCTCAAGAGTGTTTTGGTTTTCTAGCAGACACACAAATTTATGAAGCCATTGTGGTTGCACAAGAGAGTATTCATACTATAAAAGTTAAGAAGTGTCAAGTTGTGGTCTTGAAATTGGATTTGTCTAAGGAGTATGATAAAACTAGTTGGTTATACTTGAGACTTCAGCTTTTACATGTTGGTTTCAGCTACCAAGTGGTAAGATGGATAATGGGGTGTGTTTCTTCGATCTCATTTTCTCTCTTGATTAATGGATCCACTACAAAAAAAAATTGAGGTCTTCACTAAGGATTCCCTTTGTCTCCATTACTCTTCTTTTCGGTCGTAGAGGGTTTAAGTAGGGCCATAAGGGAGGCCAAAATAATTGGGGTGATTACAAAGGTAAAAGTTGACAGGTCTTTCTTTGGAACACATCTTTTATTTGTTGATGATGTCTTGTTATTTATAAATGGAAGTATTAGAGAATATAATAAGTGGAAGGAAATATTAGATTTGTATGGAAAGGCTATAGGAGGAGATCAATATGAAAAAATCATCCATTTTTTTAATATAATGGTTTGGAGGATGATGTTCAACAAAGGTTATTATTGGACTTCCCTTTTAGAGTGCTTAACGTCCAATAGGGTCTTAAATATTTAGGATTTATACTTAAACCAAATAGATATGGTAAAAGGGACTAGAGGTGGCTATTAGAGAGAATAGAAGCTCACATAGACCATTGGAGTAATAGATGGCTTTTGATTGGTGGTCATTTTACCTTGGTAAAATATGTTCTTTAAGAAATCCTTGCCTTTTGGCATTCCCTTTATTTTATCCCTAAAGGGGTTTTTGAAGCTATCACGAAGTTATGCTTCAATTTCCTATGGTATGAAAAATGTGAAAATGATTGCATTCCTTTGGTAAAATGGAAGAATATTGCAAAGCCTAAGGAACAAGGGGGATAGGGTTTAAAGAATTTGCATGTGTTTGGATTATCTTCGACAGCTAGAAATTTATGTAAGGTTCTAACAAATGGTGACATATGAAGAAACATTTTAAAAAAGAAATATATTTCTCTAGATTATTTTATGGATTGGACAAGAAACCCAAGGAAATCTACCAAGAATGAGTCAAATCAATGGAAAACACTAGAAATATCTTTCCTAGTGAATGGTGATTATATAGCCTAGAATGTGAGATGCATGGAAAGAGTGAAACTTGGTTCTAACATTGTCTTGGGATGTGGGGATAGGTCTCATTTGATTAATGAATCCATTGGATCTCTTAACCAAAGGGGTTACTACACTTTGAGTTAAGTAGCAAATGAGGTCAACACTAGCATTTGGAACCAAGGTTGATGTTCTACAAAATCCTTAGGACTATAAGGTAACTAGTTAATTGATTGGAATAATAATTGCAGTTGTCCTAGAAAGGCTCATATTAGATTTAAGAATGAACCTAATGCTTTGGCTTGAGCCAATAATAATATAGGGAGATATTACACTACAAAATTGGGTTACAAAGTAATGTTTGATATAATAAACAATGAATCCTTCTAGTGCTGGGAACACTTATGGAAATTGCCCCCAAAAAATCCAAAATTCTCCTTTGGTTGGCAGTGAAAAATAGGGTTTTGAATTGGGATATTTGTAAGAAAGGAATAGATATGGCCTCAATATTTGTATGTTGTGCAAAATGATTGTGAAAAAATTGTTCATCTCTTTATACATTTCCCATACTCACAAGTCTTGTGGAAGTTAAAAACCTAACAAGAGTAGATAATGAGTGGATCGAAAAAACAATTGAAGAATGTTTGAGAGATTAGTTTCAAAAAAACAATTATCAAACTTTAGAGCTATATCATGCTTGGTCTTGTGGGTCATCTTGTTCCTTATTTTCAAGTCTATGATTAGATTTATGTGTTGGTTCAAAAGAGCATTACCAAGGATGTTGAAAATGTCATGAGGCAAATCCAAGAGGTGAAAATAGATAGATCCTTTTGTTGGGGTTTCTTTGATGGGGAATTTCAAAGATGTTTAAATTTCAGTAGTGCTAGTAGAGTTTTGTACTTCACTAATAATCATTTTATAAAATTTAAAGCAGGACTGGGTGTTAGGTATAATAACTTAGTTGAGATAATCGATTTAAATCTTCTAACTTAAATGTTCAGTGGAAAAAAATGTCTCAAGAACACATATTTTAGAGACTCTTCTTTGATCGTAAATTGTATGGATATAAATTCACTTCTTCAAAATGTCGGGATCGGGCCTTTGGGACTCAATTTAAAAGAGATAAGTTCCAACTTTGACTTCATTTTTTACACTCGTGTATTTATGGAACATAACATGGTGCCCAATACACTTTCCAAAGAAGGTCAATTCTTAAGTGAGGGACAAATGACCCTGATTGAGTTCAGAGAAGGTTCCTCTATTATAACTACTCATACATTTTGATTATTGTTTGCATAAAGCGTTTTTTTTATTACTAGGTAGCTTTTATGATTTAGACGTCTATTTGGTTTACTATGAAAATATTTTGTGGACATTCTTGTAAAGAAGAGAGGGATCTTCTCCTCTCTCAGTATTTTGGAAATCCTTATGGATTAAAAACATTATTGACTATATTCCTTTTGTTACCATATTTTTTTATGGAAAATAGAGGACCATATGGAAATGCTCTATGCACCTTCAAGATGTATTAATTTCAAGACTTACTTGGAATAAAATAAAAGTGTGTGTGTGTGTGTGTAAGATCAAAAAATCATGAACATGTCATATATAGCTCATCAAAAATTCACTCAGCAAGAGCAACATGTCACAAGGTGGGATTTGAAAAACCCATTGCATGGCATGTTTTTCTTAGTGAGTTTTTCTTTGATGAGATATATATGATATGTTCATGAGTTTTTGATCTAGCCCTATGCCCTGAAGAATTCAGGGTTGAACCTAGGTACCATCCTTGAAATAATGGGAATTTCCTAGTAGGTTTCCTTGGGGATATGTTACATGGAATATATATATATATATATATACTAGTTACCTTGTTTTAATTAATAAATAAACTATTTTTTTAATCTACATATGTTCACTTTTTTTTTCCAAGAAAAAACTCACAAGGAAACTTTGGGCACTTCACTGCATTTCATGAATGGTACCTAGTGCAAACCCATTGGCATTGATTACAACGCATGAATTGGTAGGGACATCGAGCGAGGCATGCAACAATCAAAGGACCAACCCCAAGACCTCATACATGAAGCTCAAAGGAGTCAACCACTCAATCTATCCCATTGTTCTCTGTATATAATCATTTGCTATATATGTAATTAATGCATTCATTAATTAAAATTCAATAATAAAAGAAATAAAATATATACATTCATTGAGGGATAGTGGAAGAGGATGCCCTCCATGATATCAATATTGTTAGGAAAACTACCATTACTAAGTTGGTTGAAAATAAATTGTGGAGTGATGGGGACACTCAAAATAAGAGAAAGTTCAATTACTAAAAATAAATCATTAACCCTGAGTTAGAAGAAAAAAATTATCTTTCTATTGTTGCCACTATAAGAAAGAAATAAATATTGCAAAGATAGGAAAAAATTCACATGATCTTGAATGTTGTCTAGGGATTTTTTGTAGTAGGAGGCGAATATGGAAGAGGAGTTAATGAATTATGCAAAGGATTAAGAAGATATATTTTGGAAGTATATTTTTGCATCAAGGGAAGAATCAATGGAGATTTGGAATGGAACACGGGTTTTTTCTCAAAAACCTAAGGTAGGAGCAAGAATTAGACACTTGCAAACATTAGAAAATATTGTATAAAATATTGAAATCCCAAAAGGTGAGGTCACAAGTCCCATCGATGTCAGAAGGGGAAGGATCATGGAACGAATTTGGCATGAAGTCGACGGGGATTTCATAGTAAAAATATCGATCTTGGAAGATCGTGTTGGAAAAGGAAAGGAAAAGGAATTAGAATTTGGTCAAGATGAACCTTTATAATTATTAGAGCCAATTGGAACTCAATATAGGTATAGGGGTCCAAATATTTGATGTAATCAAGGGGAGGAGTTTGAAGATTTAACTTTGGAAGAACATTCTAGAGAAGGAGGTACATTTCAAGGAAAGGGTCTCCTTGTGAACCAAGGTAATGGGAAGAAATGTAGTTGAAAGAGAGAAAAATTCAAAATCAACAAGGTAAGGCTGGAAATGAGTGAAAACGTAGGGATTGAATCAATGATAGGGTTGATGGACAAAGCCATTATTGGAAGATTCGTAGGTAGATAGGTGAGTGAAGTTTCATTGTTTATATGGATGTAGCATGAGTGGTTTGAAATTATTGGTTTCATTTTGGTCTATCACATCTTGGTTTGTGGTTGGTTGGCATTTGAACTTTGTAGCAGGGAAGATGCCAAGAAGATCCTGGCTAAAAAAATTTATTGGGGAGCATCCTATTTGGACATGAAAAGATCGCAACTTGGTTTTGATCCACGAAAGGAAGTAATATAGTTGCAACCCATATGGGTGAATATTTTGAGGTTGTTGATTCAATTATGGAACATTGACATTCTGAAGTTAGTGGGAGGAGGTTTGGGGATCTTTCTAGATGTTGAATATAACTACAACAAGGTGTATAAAATAGTGGTCAAAATCCTTGTAGAATTAGATATTCAAGAGGAGTTACCGGACAAATATGAGATAGTTTGGGGAAATTGGACTTATATTGTATTCATAGATTATTGGAATATTCCCTTCCGATGCCTTAACTACAAAGAAATGAGGCATTTTTGGATAAATTTCCCAAAACCTAATAGAATGAAGACATGGAGGGAAAAGCAAATCTCATTAGAAATCTCAAAGGAATCCTTTGGCTTACCAAACAAAGTAGGATGGAAGTATACAGGGGATCTAGTAGGAAAAGAGAGGCTTAAATAAAAAGTACAAAATGCAAAGGCATCAAGGAAAACAACTACTCATAAAGAATATGATAAGAAGATCTTGGATTCGAAAGATACAATCATCTCTTAAAGTGCATTGAAAGGTATGAAAATAAATTATATTTATTGTAATTATCTATCTTTTTAGGAACTACATAAGGGTCATGAAGTAAATCCTATTCATCCCTTTAAGGGTAAATAATTAGAAGGCACTAAAAAACCCCAATTAAAACCTAGTGGTTATAGGGTTCTCTATGGACAAGGAGAAGAGGTTGAATCTCCTAACATGATAGACAAAACTTAGAAATTTCGGAAGCTAGAACCATAAGACTTAGTAAATAGAAAAGGGGGGGGTCAAGGTTTTCAATTAGAAGAATCTGAAAACCTAGTGATAAGGTACAAATTAAGGCTAATGAAAGATAAGATTCTAAAATGAGATCTAGGGATTGAAGGAGGCTTGTCCATTTTTACAGGACAACCTTAATCAATAGGAAGTAAATCTTTCCTATCCCTAGTAAAAAAGAAAGGAAAAAGAGAAGTTATAGGAGGAAAAAGGAGGAATATGAAAAGGACCCTTAGAGTAGGGAGTGCCTTAGAGAAGGAAAAACCATGAAAATATTGTCTTGAATGTGAGAGGGGTAGGGGGTGCCCATAAAAATATGTCCCTCAGAATATGCTTTAAAAATTACAAGCCAAATGTAGTGTTGATTCAAGATACTATGTATGATGGGTCAAAATCAATGACAATTTCTTCATCTTAATTTGAGTCCTTTTCTCTCTTCATGTAGACGGTAAGTCCCCAATTTAGTTACAAGATGGAATAATTCAGTGGAAACCATCCATTCCTCCTTTCAAATGTAGGTATCAAGACAGAGTTAAAATCAAAGTAAATGGGAAAGGCTTCTCCATCATCAATTTGTATGGTCCATATGATGACAAAAAAGAGTTCTATAGGTTTAAATATTAGCGATGGGTTCCATATGGGGAAAGTTTGGGGAGAGAATGTTAGAAATGATCCTCCAATTTTTTTTTATATCATTTTGAGGAGGTATCACTTTGTGACATGGAACCCATCTAGATAATTCCCATTTTAAGAAATTTAATGGAAAATAGGGGGTATCTAAGAGGTTAGATGAGTTTCTAATTGTAGAAGGAACTTGAGAAGGAGAGAAGAATGAAAACCTAGGTTGGATAAGGGGAGATTCAAGTCATCTTCCAATTTTATTGCAATTAGAAAAGTAAGATCCAAAACCACCATGACACTTCGAGTTCAATTACAAATGGATGGAAGAGGAAGATTTCATGAATCTAATCATATAAAGTTGGAAAAAATATGGCCATGGTGTAGGAACAACAATGTTCCAAATGGTAAAAAACCTTCAACAAGTTAAAATAATAGTAGGAGGATGGGCTAAGGAAAAATCTAAAAGGCATAGAGGGAACTAACAAATATAGAATATTATATGAAGGACATTCTAGAAAATAATATGGAGGAGTCTTTACAAAAGAAGAATTAAGAAATATAAAAGAGTTAGAAAGGAGAAAAATTGCTAGAGAAAAAGGAAGTAGAATGGAGGTTGAAGAGTACAAAATTTTGGTTGGAAGAAGGGGACAATAACACAATTTTTTTGTAGAGTTATACTAAACATAGAAAGCGCATTAATACAGTTTGGAAGATAAAAAAAATATGGAGGGGGTCGGAATTAGAAAAATTAAGGAAATAACAAATGTGGGAGTAAATCATTTTAGAAGTCTATTATAGGAACCTCTAAGGGATAATATTGTTGAAATATTGAAGGTGATCTCTTTCTTTCCAAGGATGATGGAGGATAAAGGGAATGAGGATTGAAAGTAGAAGTCACAAAGGAATAACTAAAAGTTGTACTTTCATCATTTGATCCAGATTTAGGAGCGGAACGAACTGATTAACAGATTGAATAAAATAAACACAGAGATATGAAGAATAATAAAAATGTCCAATGAACAATATCTTCTATTAAATAATGAAATAGGTTGAAAATGTAAAACTACGGAATTGAAACACTTGCTTGAATGGCGGTAGCTATATTTGAGAAGAGATGTGGTTGCTACGTGAATCCATCTGAGAAGAATGGATTACAATGAGGCTCCAGAGGCCTTTTTGGTATTACTCATGAATGCCAAAACCCTAGACATCCAAAAACCTAACCCTAGAAGGTGAAATGCCAAAAGTCATGCGGGCCCTATGGGTAAGTTGGTGTAATTTGGTACCTCAACTTCCAAGGGTCGTAACTTTTGCATACGACCTCTGTTTTAGGAGCGTGATAGCCCGTTGGAAAGGTATTTCAGAGAACTACACATTCCGTCATCAAAATCTAACTCTATCTACTAATTGTGGTGAGCCAAAAAAACAACATTTAGGGCCCCAAAATGGCCTTGGAACTACATCAAGATGTGATGACATGAAAAAATACAAAATAAGCTAGTTGGATTAGGCAAGAGGCCACCCATATCCACCTGGAGGATGTGTGGGGCTTCAAACAACCCCAGAAGTGTAGAACCCACCGTTACAAAGAAGTACAGAAAAACGTGTTGAACAAAAAGCGGACACGAGGAGCTAGTTGGAATAGGTGGGTGGCCACCAATATCCACCTGGATCAATCCTCCCCCATTAGGAAGCAATGGTATCCATTGTGTTGAGTTCCCCCATCAGGTGAGGAAAATTATGCTAGATTTGTCCCCGAGTGAGCCACTTGCCTTGGTGTAGGAGTTGCCCTGCCTTGAAAACCTGATAAAGCTAGATTTGTTGCTAGCGAGTGCCCTTGACCTGTGTGTTCACTATATGATTAGTGGATGCATGTTCCATGTAGTCATGGTTGAACTCTGTTGATGTCATTTGTTCTGTGATATCGGAGGTGTCCAATAATGGGGGGAAATATGGTCGAAGGAGGTCCACATTGAATATTGGATGCAGACCAAGGAAGGGTGGAGTGTTGAGCTCAAAAGCATTGCTACCCACAACCTTGGTGATAGTGTAAGGCCCATAATGAAGTGGGTGAAGCTTCTGATGGGGCCCGGTGAGATGCTCCTTCTGAAAATGTAACCAGACTTTGTCACCAATCTGAAACTGGTGTGGTACCCTGTGTTGATCATGGTGTTGCTTGTATTTAGCATTGGATTTATGAAAAATATCCTGGATCTATTGGCGGATGTGTTGAATCTGCTCAATGAATCTGGTGGCTTTGTCGATCGCAGACTGATCAGGGGAATATTCTATCTGTGCAGTGGCAAGAGGAAGTGCAACATCAATGGGTCCCAAGGGTTGGAATCCAAGACCCACCTGAAATGGGCTATGGATGATGGAACTATGGAGAGACTTTTTGTAACTGTGTTGGACATATGGGAGACTCTTGTCCCATGTATGTGTATGCTTAGAAATTTACATGCGCAAGATGTGCACAATCAGTCAATTGACAACCTCTGTTTGGCCATCGGTTTGGGGGTGGAAAGCAGTGGATTTTGTGAGCTTGGTGTCCAACAGAGACCAGAGACTCTACCAAAAGGTGTTGAGGAACCTATCGTCTCGGTCGGAGATGATGGTCTATGGTATCCCAAAGTGGACCCACACTCATTCGAAGAAAAGATTAGCAGTATCTGTCGCTATGACATTATTCTTACAAGTTGTGAGGATGGCCATCTTTGAAAACCGATCAACAACCACAAACACACAGTCATTTCCTTGCTTGGTGAACGACAAGCCAGACATGTAATCTATTGATATGGATTCCCAAGGCTTCTCGAGAATAAGAAGAGGGGTGTATAAGCCTTGCTTCTTGATGGTTGGCTTGGCAATGGCACAGGCAATGCAAGATCTGATATACTGGTTGATGTCATGTCGAAGTTTTGGCCAATAAAAATGTTTTTTAAGAACGAACACAGTTTTCTCCACACCAAAATGTCCTGCCACCCAACTGTAGTGGGTTTCCCAAATCATCTTTGCATGCTCACTTGTAGGAACACAGAGATGGCCCAGGTGGCATAAGAGTTCGTCTTGAATGTGAAAATCAGTGATAGTTGTGCATGTACCCAATATTTGATAGGTGGTGGTGAAGCTTAGATCTTGTTGATAAAGTTGGGGCCACTCAGATACTTCATGTCCACAGGAATGGATCACAATAGTGAGTGCAGCCACAGGAGACCGACTGAGGTAGTCAGTGACACGATTGGAGATACATGTATTATACTTTATGTTGAGATGGAACTGTTGCAGTTAGGTGGACCACTTCTGATGGCGGTCGTTATGTAATTTCCCTTGTGTCTATATGAACTGTAGAGGCTTGTGATCAATGTGTATGATCGTCTCTTTCCCCAGAATGTAATGTTTCCATTGACGACAGGCTTGTACAATGGAATACATTTCCTTGTCATAGGTGGGGTATTCCCGGACAGTATCAGAGATTTTCTCACTATGGTATACCACCGGATACCCGTGTTGAGTGAGAATTTCACCCACAACATAGTCAGATGCATCAGTCTCAATATCAAATGGTTGTTGCAGATCGGGAAAGGAGAGTACTGGAGCTGAGCACAAGTGATGATTCAGATCATCGAATGATCATTGTTTCTCCTTCCCCCACACTAACTTGGCCCTACCACTACCCTTGGTCACCTGGTTGAGGGCCCATGCAATATGGGAGAATCCCAACACGAATCGTCGGTAGAAGTTAGCTAGTCCCAAAAATCTCTAAAGCTCAGTCAGTGTGGTCGGGGCTAGATAGTCACGGATGACTTGGATCTTAGCTGGATCAACATGTACCCCATGCTCATCAACAATGTAGCCCAAGTATTGGACCATGTTTATTCCAAAAGAGAAATTTTCCAAGTTGTCATAAAGCTTGTGTTGCCGCAGAGTGCTCAAAACCTATTGAATATGTCGCATGTGATCCTCCTATGTTCTGTTGAATATGAGGATTTCATCCAAATATAATACCACAAAGGATTTGGTGAAGGGTCTCAATACATCATCCATCAACCTCATGAAATTGGTTGGTGCATTTGTTAAGCCAAAGGGAATGACTAGCCATTCGTAGAGACCTTCTTTAGACTTGAAGGTTGTCTTCCATACATCATTTGGTTTGATGGGAACCTGGTGGTAGCCAAACTTCAGATCAATCTTGCTGAAGAAATTTTCCCCCTTGAGTTGTTCAAGAAGGTCATCAATCTTGGGAATGGGGTAGCGGTTCCTGACTATGATTTTGTTTAAGGCTCTGTAATCAATGCAGATTCGCCAAGTCCCATCCTTCTTCTACACCAATACAATTGGGCTTCCACAAGGGGAGGCATTGGGTCTGATGTGCCCCTTTTGAAGAAGCTCTCGGATCTGACTCCTGATTTTTTCATTCTCCATTAGCGAGTGTCGATGGACTGGTCCATTAGGTAGAGGTGCGTTAGGGGTCAGATCAATTAGATGCTTGACTTGACAGTGTGTCGGTACCCCTGTAGGTGATGAGAAGATGTATATGTATTCTTCCACGATCCCGTCCACTTTCTTCTGCTGCAAAGAGAGGCGATGTGTAGAGGCCACAGATGTGGCAGTGACCTTCTTCTTACTATGAGAATGGATCATAAAGAAGATGAACTTTCCGGTCTGTGAAATGACCTTACTGCATTGCTTAGCAGAGATTAAAGAAATATCAGTAGGCGGCGCTACCTCTGGGATCCTGTATAATTGTCTACCCAAACTAATAATAACATTGCGGGGTCTAGACTCATATACAGCATGATGCTTCCACAAATATGGTTGTCCTAAAAGAACATCACAAACTTGAAGGGGAGAAATATCACACAGTGCTTCATCTTTGAAAGGCTTGATGTCGTAGGGCAGACAACATTGTTGGCTAACACGGAGATCTCTTCCTTGGTGAAGCCAGTCGATGGTGTAGGGTTGCGAGTGCAGTTTCGTTGGAAGGTCCAACCACTTGAGGACCTCTACTGAAATCAGGTTATTATGACTACCTCTATAGACAATTAAATTAAGTGGAGCCCCCTTGACCCACATCTGCGAGTGAAAGGGGCATTCTCCTTCCTCTGGTTCTTCTGGTTCACTTGGTCGGACTTTGGTGGTAGCGATAGTGGCACTAGGTTCAGCATTGATAATCCACTTCCCTCCTTCAGGATTTGACTCGGAATCAGAATCAGCCTCTAACTTGGAAGCCTTCATCTCGACCACGAGGGACTTCCTGGAGGGGCATTCTTCAGTGTTGTGCCAAGGAATTTTATGGTACTCACACCATTTTCTCGTTTCCTTCTTTGTCTTCTCATTACCATTCTTTTGTTGCGGATTGGACTGGTTGTCCTGAGGGAGGCCATCTCTAATTGGTCCCTTTCTATGTGGGTTGGAGCTACCTTTTCCCTACTTCGACTATGAGGGGTTTGCATATCCAAACTCTCGCCTTTTCTGCTTAAATTTCTATTTGATCTTGACAACGTATCTATAAGTCGTGCCTAATGAGGCGATGTCCAAGAACTCCATTTTTTTTTTAATGTATCTATGCAAACAACCATGGTATTTGAGCACCAAATGACGCTCAGAGTATTTGATACCCAATTTGGTGTGTAGGGTATGGAAAATATTGGTGAAATATGGTATTGTATGGTCCCTTTCTTGACGTAGGGTGGTCCATCTGGTGTACTGGTCCTCGTAGATTCCAACAGGGTAGTATTGTTCTTTAATAGAATCCCGGAAGGAATCCCATGTAGGGGCCACCACAAACATTGTATATTCCTCCATGGCCCTTTGCTCAGAGTAAGTATCCCACTAGTCTTTAACATGGGGAACGAACTTGAGGAGTGAAAAAATGATCTTTTCCCTATCGAAAAAATTATGGACCGAAAAATATCCTTCGAGAAGATTCAACCATTTATCTACAACATCTGCATCTATCAATCCTTCAAATAATGGAATATCAAAATTTACATGTACCTTGAAGGGGGTTGCATGGCCACTTGATGAAGATGCTTCTCCTGTGGGCAGTCGTCGAAGGATCTGTGCGAAGTTGTCCATCATTTCATTCCTTTTTCATGCGAGGGATTCCTTGAGCAACATTTTAATAGGATCTCCTGCTCCATCATCTTTCTTTTCTTCCCCCATGGTTTTTTGTCAGGCTCAGTGCGGTCTATCTTGTAATGGCTCGATTGGTTCGAGTCCCAACTTCTTGTACCCAGATCTTGTCGGGGACATGCACAAATAAAAATAAATGAAGAGCAGATCGCTTTGATACCACTGATCCGGACTTAAGAGCGGAATGAACTGATTAGCAGACTGAATACAATAAACACAGAGGTATGAAGAATAACACAAATGTCTAGTGAACAATATATTCTATTAAATAATGAAATAGGTTGAAACTATAAAGTTGCAGAACTGAAACACTTGCTCAAATGGTGGTAGTTATCTTTGAGAAGAGATGTGTCTTCTACGCACATCCGTCTGAGCAGAATGGATTACAATGAAGCTCCAGAGGCCTTTTTGATATTACTCATGAATTAAAAAACCCTAGACATCCAAAAACCTAACCCTAGAAGGTGAAATTCCAAAAGTTATGTGGGCCCTATGGGTAAGTTGGTGTAATTTGGTACCTCAACTTCCAAGGGTCGTAACTTTTTCATACGACATTTGTTTTAGGTGTGTGATAGCCCGTTGGAAAGGTCTTTCAGAGAAATACACATTCTGCCATCAAATTTTGACTTTGTCTACAGTTTGACTGTGGTGAGCCAAAAAAAACAACTTTTAGGGCCCCAAAACAGCCCTGGAAGTACAACAAGATGTGATGACATGAAAACATACAAAATAATCCAGTTGGATTAGGCGAGAGGCCACTCGTATCCACCTGGAGGATGTGTGGGGATTCAGACATCCCCAGAAGTGTAGAACCCACAATTACAAAGCAATACAAAAGAAAGCACTGAAAAAAAATGGACACGAGGAGCCAGTTGGAATAGGTGGGTGGTCACCAATATCCACCTGGATCATCATTCAAGAAGGGAAAAATTCTAGGCCCAGATGGGTGGACTGTAGAATTTTATCTGAGGTTCTATGACGTGATAGAAGAATATCATTTGAGGGTGATTTAGGAATATATCATTTCATTGAAAGTCTTGGGAGCTTTGAATTCAACCTTTATAGCACTTATTCCAATGAAAAATGATCCTTGTATAATGGTGCGAGAAATCTGGTTAGAAAGAAATGAAAAGACATTTCAAAATAAACAAACCATAATGATTCAAGTCTATCACCATATTAGATATGCATACCAATTCAAGTATGTCACCAAATTAGATATGCATACAGAGGAATATGGAAACCATTGAAGGAACAAAGTCATAGAAATTTGAAGGCTTCATAGATAGATCAAACAAACGATTGGGATATTTTGATAGGGCATGTCAAGTTGACCCAAGAAAATATGTAGTAGGATGAATAGTATTTTTAAGAGATAATCATGTGATTAGTTTCAAACTGTGGTAGGAGAGAGTAGCAATAATAGATATGATCTATACTCTCTTTGGTTGATGTTGAAAATCGCAATAGAAAAAGGTCTAAATTGCTTCCATGTAATAGAAGACTCCAAACTCATTGTGGAGTTTGAAACAGAAACTTTGGGTTGGAAATTTAATTCTTTCCTTATTAATGGATAGAATTATAAAGGTTAGAGCTCAATTTACATCCCTTTCCTTCCAACATGTTCAAGTCTAAAGGCTGACCTATTGTCCAAAGAAGCCCTAACACTACAAGGAGTGATAGAAATGGTATAAGTAATAGATCGGCATGACCTTCCAACCAAACCCCTTTCAATTTATATTTAACCTTATTGATTCGATATGACAGAAGAGGGGATGTTGACTTGAATGGATCGTGTTTTTTAAAAAACATTGTATGACTATTTTGTAATAATTTTTTGATGAAGTATGTGGTACCCAAGAAAATCATATAGGTTTGCATAAGTAGAAGCTTACTTTTTTTCTTTTGGAGAATTCCATTATGACATAGCACATGTATATATGTTTTCTTTTCAAAATAGAAATATGTTTTTTTCTTGGAAAAACATTCATGAACTTCATGGTTAAAGAGGGCATTGGACAAGACTTACAACATATTGAATGAATCTATAAAATATATTAGATGAATCAAATACATGATGTAGTGTCCTCACCTTGTAATCCTAGTCATGGGATGGATAGCCATGATATAGGTTTCCAAATTCCAACCCCCATAGACCATATCCCAATAATAACAACTAAATGATCCTCCCAAGAGGGCCTAGGATTTATTAAAATGCATGGGCATGTGAAAATAATAAATGTAGCGAAAACAAGAATAATCATACACAACATGCTAGATACATTGATTTTAATACCATTAAATAAACATAAATTGTTCATATTCATAAACAACAATAAGACACTTATATTTTCATTGAAGAGAGTCCAGTAAAATAGTTGTGTAAGAGAGATTTTCCACCCAACTATAGGTGTCTAGTGTAGATACCATCACCAAAACAGGATATGAGGCCACTAGGGCGAAGATAACAATAGGCATATCTCTCTCTAAGTCAGGATATGAGGCCACTAGGGTGAAGATAACAATAGGCCTCTCTCTCTCTCTCTCTCTCTCTCTCTCTCTCTCTCTCTCTCTCTCTCTCTCAGAACAACCCATTTACTCTCATGCTCAATCGATCGAATCATTACAAAGTATTATATGTATCTCATCCAACCATCAACTACCTGGGAAATCTCTTCCACCACCCCACACAACACAAGAAAGATATCCCCCCTTCTCTGCTCAACAATCCCTTAGAGACATTCTTCCCTCTACTGCTCTTCAATGTGAGAAGAAGTGCCCAATTTGTTGTATGGATTATGTGAATAGCCTGTCACAAACAATACTTAGCTCTCAAGCATCCAAAGAATATAAAATGCACAGTGAGTGAAGCATTCCTAACTTTCCCAACTTCTATTCTCACCTACAACCATCGCTCTTTCATTAAATATTTTCAATTTTATCTTAATAGAGTGGATTTCAATGAATTTCTAGATTTCTCTATTGATAGCAATGGACAACACAACATAAACAACATAGAACATGAATATGAGATGCCTAGAATGAATGCTAGAGTTAATGGAAAAATGAAAGGATTGGTGAAAATGATGGCTAACATTACTTCTAACTACAAAAATGTAGGACCCTTACAATTCTCATAATGATTGTACTTAACCCATGCTACGATAATTACATGAGAAAACTTTCCCACCACCCTCTTACAACATTGAATGATTGGTTTTAATAAGTCAAAAGAGGTAGATGGCTTCATTTAAGACACATGGTGGAAAAATAGATGAGTTATGAGGATGACACTTGGCGATGGAGAATTTACTTTCCCATAGGCCCCCTTTCCTTCTCCCCTCTAGTGGAATCATAGCCCCTCTCATGCTCTTCATAGCCATCTTAAACCATTATATATTATATTCCATCGTTAACATCTGCATAGCTTTAATTCACTATGATAAGTGTAACATATGGTCCATATATGTATATTTACATCATACATGCCTAGCCATTCACTCGTCGGGGCTTGGCCTTGAGATTTGTACAAGGAATCCATACTAGCATAATTACAACATTTACATAATATGATTTAATACATGCTACGGGTCAAAACCAAAGTATTACACATGATGAAAACACACTCTCAAAATGTCATGCCTACAAAAACATTAGATCTAAGTTTCAAACCATTTGTAATAAAGTTGTTCTCCATATCGTGAATCCATAAGATAAAAAAGGCCTTGGAAATTTCATCTATGAGTTATTGATTATAGAAACAACATGATAATCAAAGTAATTAATTTAAGTCTATAGATCCAATAGACCAAACTTGGTATCCGTGGGTAGTGATAATTATCATCATTAATTTGGTATATTCAATAACAATTCAAATTCAAAAGTAATTACTAAAAACGAAATTAAATATATGGGAAACAGAGAATCTTCATTAAATTCATCATTAGGTAGCAATAAAGTCTCTATTAAAGACCGAAATTTGGACTTTAAGAAAGACCATTAAATTGAAGTTAATCAATATCTTAAAATTGGATAGAAAAGAGGACTTCACTATTGACTTAAAAAATGACACTAAAATAGACTTTAAAAGGGACATTATCATGGTCACTATAACATAGAAATTGGATGCTATCACAACGGCTCTAACATCCCAATTGGACATTAAATTGGTTATGATAACACCCAATTTTGGATGTTACTTGGTCCTCATAAAACCCATTTTCATTGTTTTTGGGACATTTAAAGGGATATTTTTTGGACGTTTCCTTGGACATGTCATTAGATGTCAAACTAGTGGCATTAACATCCAATTTTAAGTTCCAAGTTATGTTGAAATTAAAATTTTACACAGAAACATAAACACACACAAGCATTGGCTTGGACGTTTTAAGTACTCAACAAGGGACATTTTTCTTCAAATACGTGGTTATGAAAAATACTAGGAATCATAATAACTACAAAACTATGACCTACAGGTCCTTGTTTCACTGAAGTTTGAAGAAATATTTACATGTACAAAGGGTTTATGTGCATTGGATTCCTTCATCAAGATCAAATAGGATGGTTAAGTCAAAAGTAAATTGTTTTGCATGACATGTTTTGTCATCAAAATAAAGTAGGGTGATCAAGTCGAAGTGAATTCAAAATGAATTAGGGTGATCAAATCAAAGAGAATTGAGGCCTATAAATAGAGGTAGAGAAAAAATGTTTGTAATGAAAAATACTATGAATCACAATAACTACAAAACTATGATATATAGGTCCTTGTTTCACTGGATTTTGAAGAAAGATGTACATGTACAAAGGGTTTATGTGCAATGGGTTTCTTCGCAAGATCAAGTATGATGGTCAAGTCAAAAGTAAATTGTTTTGCATGACATGTTCTTTCATCAAAATAAAGTAGGGTGATCAAGTCAAAGTGAATTCAAAATGAAGTAGGGTGATCAAATCAAAGCGAATTGAGGCCAATGAATAGAGGTAGGGAACAAATGTTTGTAAGGTTTAGATGGATGTGAGGATGAGGAAATGGGATGAATATATAAGGATTCAACCATTCTAACTTATCTAATTCACAACTAAAGATAATTTTTCTATAGTCTAGGAACATTTTTTTTTCAGTTTTACCTTTATTTTCTTGGAATTAAAAAAAAAAAATCTATAGGATTTTGGGGTTGTTTTTTGTTCTAAAGTAGTTGAGGCCTTAGTTTTCTTGAATTTTTCGTTCTTTTAATTCTTAATTTTCTTGTTTGTGTACTTGTGTGAGTTGGAGTTCTTACACATGAAGGGTTTTGAGTAAAGTTTGGTTCAGAGCTCAAGCCAACTATTCTATGTTCAAACTCAACAATTTTATGCATAGCTTCCTCATGAGGTTTTTGGTTGATGAGTGTGAACCTTTAAGGATTATTTATCTTTCAAAGCAATGGTTAACATTTCTCAATTTGTTAATCATGGACTACATCATGCCACTTTGGACAAAGGAAATGTCAGGATTCTTCAAGTTCTTATTTCATAGTCATGAGGGTCTTGAATATAATATCAAGTGATCGAAAAAAATCCAAGTGTTTCACAAAGAGATCTACAAGTTGTTAGAAGTTTGAAATGGAAGCTTTGGGTAGTCTATAAAACCATTTTAATGTTTATCATGCAATGTTTCAAGAAAAATTTTGAGTAATTGGATCACAATGCATCAAATCAGTGCAAGTAAGAGTAAATGTGTCTATATAGGTTGTTTTTAGTTGGGTTCTTCACTAAATTTGGGCAATGTAGGAAGTGAGTGAGTGGGAACCAACCTTGTATGAGAAACAAGAGACCTCCTAAAATAATTGTTGTATAAAATGGATGAAGACATATGAGGATGGGGTGTACTAGGATTTGGGTTTAGAGGTTGTGTACCTCCATAGTATGGATAGTAGAATGGAACTTAGGCCACTCCAATCATAGGATCAAAGATAGAAACCATCAAACATTCCTCTAAGGAGGAAGTGGAGGATAGGAAAATTGGGATTGGCAAGGCCATAAAGTTTACAAGGTTAGAACCCCTTGAAATCCTAAATAATTATTTGAACAAAAGAAGGGATCCTTGTTTTTTTGAAAGGAAACGAAGTTTCATCCATATTTTGTAAATTCATGTCCACATTTGAGTGTGTCCTCATATTTGCATGAGTGTTCATAATGCCAAATGAAGTATAATAAGGAAAAAATACCATATCCAACTATAACGTAAATGAGAGAGCAAGCGATAAATATAAATTTAACTCTAAGGCCCCACCTTAGTCATTGTTGGGTGCAGACCTATTTTGAAGAAATACATATTTTTGGAGGGTAAAACCCAATTTTGGAGAAGAACAACTGGCAGGAAAAGCAGCATGTGCGAGGGAAAGTCGCATGCAAAGGAGGAAAGCATGCAAGGCATGCAGGCAGGAAAACCTAACCATGTTAGGATTAGGGTTTTGGTAAGAGATTGTAACAACTAAGAAGCTTGTAAATTAGTATAAATAAGAACCTATGAGGTCTAGATCGGGGTTAGTTTATGGTTTTGGTTGAGATCGACTAGAATACTGATTTAGTTCGACTATTGTAGTTCTGATGTGATTTTGTAATTTGTTGAGTTGTAGAAGAGTCAAGTATCTAGATCTTGAGGGTTAGATCACATGTTGAGGAGCCTGGTGTGATCTAGTCCACCTCACAGAGATTGTGGAGCCTGTTTCATGATTGTGTGATCGGAATTGTAGTGCGTGTGGCGCCATATATTACATAAATCTAAATAAAAGAGCCTAAGAATTCAGATCTTTGTGAACGTAGCCCATGAGGGGGTGAACCACGATAAAATATTTGTTATGTGTGTTGTCTATTGCATATTTACCTTCTGTCAATAGTTATATTATGAATGGATGAATTAATAATTCTATTAGATCTATTAGAATGCATGCATAAGCTTAACAGATGAATGAATCTTAGGAATAATAGAAAGAATAATCAGATCAAGACCTGAAGAAGATCAAGTATAATCCCAGATCCCCACTCTTTCCTAGATTGCAAACACTTGAACATTGCAGTCACCCATAGTATTATCTCGGGTGAGACTGTGCAATACATTCTGTGTGTTGTGTTGTCTTCTGGTTTACTAGGAGGGTCGATAGTTTTATAAGGTTTTTTTGGAAACTTGTTCAGATAGGAACCTAGGTCAACCCAAGAAGTAGATAGGAAGAGTAATAACCAACAAATGGTTCTCTTGTCGGCTGGAACTGCATGGGATTGAGTGAATGAGATCTGTAGAAGAAGCATGCGAAGAATGAAGGTATAAAAAGGGAATGTTCAAATCTTGGAATCCAAAGAAGGTGGAGATCGAAATATGGTTGAAAACAAAAGATCTTGAATTTGCGTAGAAGGATAACAAAAACACTAAGATAACATCACGCAAATATCTGGATAAGTACATGTTTAGCGACTTGCATGAGGTATTTTTCTGTGATTTCTCACATGTGTCATAGGACTGGCTATTGAGGTTAAAGCACAACCACCCTACAAATCGAATCACACAGATTGAGTGGAATCTTGTGGAGATCGCACAGTTACAACAAGTTAACAACAAATTCACGTGCACAGTGGATTTCTAGTTAAACAATATTGTTGCAGGGTTTATCATAGAATTTGCATTAGATACTGTGAAGTCTTACAACGAAGCAGAGCATGAATTTCTAAAAGGACCTAGAGGTAGGTATATCAGATCGTTGTATACTTCAATCAAGATGTTACTGTATAACAACGGTGTGATGACAATGGAATGTGACAGCTAAACTTCCCTATGTGCATGGGGGAAGCACTGACAAAAGGTGGATAAATCGAGGAAAAGATGGATAAGGGAAAGAAGGAGGCCATGGACCCAATCATGTTGGAGGAAGATTAGATCAAGCATATAATGGCAACAGCTAGAAAGACGGGTAGTGGAGTACCCTACCAATATAAGATAAATAATGAGAAGAGAGCCATAGTTGATAGAGAGGGATTGGCAAGTGATGAGGACGAGGTAGAGGATCTCCGGGCTGTGGAGAATATTAAAGAAATCATGCATGCAACATATGAAAGGAAGACAGACGGTCCAAGGGTTGGAGAAAAAGGCAAAACTCCCATCCATGTCAGTGTCAGTGTGGAACCCATAACCCCATGTGCAACTAGTACACCAAAAAGAACACCACCATTTAGACAAACAAAATTTAGTGGAAGAAATACTATAGGAAGTACATCCAAACAAGGAGCAACAACTGGAGGAACCATTTCAGGGAGTAGCATTCAAATATCTACATCGCGTGGAGGTAGTAGTTCAACACAGTTCAAGATGGCAGGACATGATCCCATGATCACGTTACCAAAATTTCGAGGAGAGGCATCGGAGGACCCTGGGAAGCATTTATTTATCTGTGAGAAGATCTAGGAAGCAAAATAGATCACAAATGAGGATACAAAACTTACGCAGTTAGCTATCATGCTAGGAAACCGTGCAATGGATTGGTATATGATCCTAGTTGTAAACAATGCACCAGGAGTAACAAGAACTATTGTAGATGTGAAGAAGCTACGGATCAATGAATTCCATAAGCCTATCTCAGAAGATCAGTACATGAATGAGATGATTGAAATTAGGCAGAAACCAGGTGAGTCTGTTTGGGAGATTGATCAAAGGTTTAAACGTCTCAAAGGTAAGTTGAAGTATGTCATGACTGACATGCAACATAGACACCTCTTTGTTAACTCATTGTTACCACACTTGAAATACCCCTTGAGACAACATAAGTTCCAAGCTCAAGAAGAGGCTCTGCAGGCAACCCTATAACTGGAAGAGAACCAGTATCAGAAGACAGATCCAACAATAGAGGAACTAAAGGAGGATCTGAAGAATCTAACTTTCCAACTGAACCATAATAAATGAAAAGAGAAAAGAGAAGTTGTTTGGTGTACCACATGTAGGACAGAAGGACACCATAAGAATGAATGTCCAACTTTCCGCAGTACATGGAAACAGGAGTACCAAACCATTTTAGAATAGGAGGACCATGATGCAATATCTGTAAGATGCATGGGCATAATCCATATCATTGTCCAATGATGCAGAAGTATAAGACAGTACCCAAGAGTTCATACTGCAATTTTTGCAAGTCAGTGGGCCATGATGATAAATATTGTAGGAAAATGGAGTTGATGAGGGAAAGAACTTCAGATACCTATAGGGTGCAAGAAGAAATGATGACAGGGCAAGATGCACCTCATTTTAACTAGGTACCACCTCCATACAACACTACGCATTAGCAGTGTAACACTACGCAACCACAATATAACAACGTGCAGCCACAGTATAACCTCGCGCAGTATAATCAGATACCTTAGTATAACAGACTGCGAGGAGATCGAGTTGGATACAGAGGTGGAGGATGAGGTAGAGGAGGATTTGGAAGAGGCAGAGGTCCAGTAGTGTGCCACAACTTCCAATAGCCAGGTCATTATGCAAGGGAATGTCTACTTCCACCTATGACATGTATGTGTTGTTGCACAGCAGACCATGATACAGAGGAATGCCCAACACTTTCGGGAAAGATTCAAGAAAAGAGGAACCAGAACAACCAAAATATTCATTGGATCTTCGTAGAATCCAGGGAGGACGGAATAAATATCAACATAGTCACGCGAGGAGGCACTAAGACAGGACTTGAAGCAGTGAGACAGGATCCAACACAACACCAATGGGTGAAGAAAAATATTGAAACATAGAAGCAGTTTGATGCGCGGAAAGAAAATGAGACATTAAAGGAGCCCAGACAAGAGTTCATCAAACAAGATCTTGTGTCTACATCAGATGTGTAGCATACTCAAAACGTACCAATGTACAATATGCCTTCATCAATGGACCACACCAATGAAGCACAACCTTTAGGGAAAGTAAGTACCATAAAGACTTTTATGCAATCCTGTGTTAAGCTACTGAATTATCCATCATCTATTAAAGTTTTGCAAAATATGCTAGAAAGATGTAACACATAGGTAGAGGGGAAGTTAGATCAGAAAACAGTCAATCACCTCCATACAAGGAGGACAAGCAGGAAATTCAGACTGAATGCTAATATTGGAGATTTCAACATGGGGGATATTATACTGGACTTAGGCTTTGAGGTAAATGTGTTACCCAAGAAGACATGGAAGTGCATGGGCAAACCCACATTAGGTTATTCACATGTCCAGCTGAAATTAGAAAATCAACACAAAGTTCTACCAATTGGAAGGCTTAAAGGGGTGACAGTAGACTTGGATGGAGTGCACACTAAGGCAAACTTTGAAGTAATAGAGATTGTAGATGGCACAACACCATATCTAGCATTGCTTGGACTGGATTGATAATTTGATAACCATACCATAATAAACTTGAAGATAAGGAAAATGGCATTTGAATCGGGTGAATACATAGTCATTGTGCCATTAGACCCTTCAGAAGGAGAAAGGTTTGTAGAACGCACTTGCTTAAATCTTGAGGAAATAAATCAGTTGTACAGAACCACCGCACAAGAAGAATATTATGTTAACCCAACTACAGATGGGGTACTCAACTGGAGGAGCATCACATCATGTGCTTCTAACTTGGATACAGGTCTGGAGAATTGGCAGCAGATATTATATGAAGTCTCCACAAGAAGGTGCACAAGAATAGATCGCACAGTAAGATGGGTTGGTACAGAGATAAGGGAACCTCCCAGTTTTTATGGGGTAAATTATTTAGAGGAATTTATGATATAGTATGAAGAAGAAGTGTCAGAGAATCAGAGGCTCTTATCCCCGGATATTGCACTCAAGGCTACACCTGCAAGATGGTGGGGTGCACACAAAGAAACAATTAAGTATTGATACCAATGTAAATGATTATTGTGCATTAGATTCAACGCAGAATAGGGAAGCAATAAAATGAAGAGGTATGATGGTTAAGGGACACCAATAGAACACTTGGAGAAGTGCATGGCATAATGGAGGATGACACCACCAGAAGAATGGCCTCATCATTTCATCCACACATTGGAATGAATCTTGAAAAACATGTATGTAGACTAGGGGATGCACAGAGGTACTACTGAATGAAAAGCAATACATTAGACTTTTGTAGTAACCTTCTCATTTGAACATGAGAACCCCAACATTGATTAAACACTGAAGAAGATAAAATGTGTGATATTTATTGATGAACCAGATGTTGAACTCATGACAGAGTATCAACAACAGAACAGACAGACAGTCAAAGAACTTTTGTCATGCTATCATGTTGAAGAGGTACCAGATGAAGATGACCTGCACAATATTCAGATTACATAAATTGAAGGAGAAAGAGAGGTGGAAGGTCCATCTTTGGAATCATAAGTATCTGTTGCACCTATCAAGGTGAAGAAAGTCAAAATTGGGACAATTGATAACTCTAAAATATCAAGTATTGGAGACTATTGGGATGAACAAACAGTAGAAAGAATAACAGAGTTACTGCGCGAATACAGTGACATGTTCCCAACAACCTTTACAGAGATGAGAGCCATAGGAGGAGAGATAGGAGAGATGAAAATACCTCTCAAACCTGAGGCAAACCCTGTCAGGAAGAGACCTTATAGACTAAATTCAGTGTATAAGCAGAAAGTGAAGGTTGAAATTGACAGAATGTTGGAAGATGACATCATATAACCAATAGAGGAATCTGAATGGATAAGTCCTATGGTGGTGCAAGAAAATAAACAAGGGGGGATAAGGATTTGTGTAGATCAGAGGAAATTGAATTATGCTTGCCTACATGACCAATGATGCTTGCCTACATGACCCTTTTCCTACCTCTTTCACAGATGAAGTATTCGAGAATGTGGGAGGCCAGGAAGCATATTCATTTACATATGGATTCTCAGGTTACCATTAGATCAAGATAGCTCCAAAAGACAGGTATAAGACTACTTTTGCCACATAATGAGGATCCTACCAGTACACAGTCATGCCTTTTGGGTTGAAGAATGCACCAACCATATTTTCAAGAGTAGTCATAGCTACTTTTAAGGAATTCATACATCAGTTTTTAGAAGTATATCTGGATGACTGGATTGTATATAGTCTGCTAAAAGATCATGTAGAATTACTAAGGATAATGTTGGAAAGATGGAGACAGTGTCAGATATCATTGAATATAAAGAAATATGTTTTTGGGACACCTTTTGGCATATTGTTGGGACATATAGTGTGTAAACAAATTTTACTAGTGGATCCTACTAAGATTGTAGTCATTATCAATTTACCACCACCAAAATCAGTGCACCAGTTGAGAGAAACATTGGGACATACATGTTATCACAGGAAATTTATCAAAGGGTATGTGTAGATTACTGCGCCAATGGAAAAACGGTTAAAGAAGGATATTATATTTCAGTGGAATGAAGACTGTCAACAAGGGTTGGACACCTTAAAGGAAAAAATAGTCACAGCACCAATCCTAGTATTCCCAAATTGGGAAAAGAAATTTCATGTGCATGTAGATGAATCAGCCATAGCACTTGGAGAAATTTTGACGCAACCAGGAGCAGGGGATTTAGATCATCCTATAGCCTTTGCAAGCATAAAATTGTCAGAATTAGAGCAGAACTACAACACCACAGAAAGAGAAGGCTTAGTCATGGTGTATGCACTTCAGAAGTTCAGGCACTATTTTCTTGGAAAACACTTTAAGATGTTCACAGATCATTATGCCCTAAAATATTTAGTCGACAAGCCAGTGTTGGGGGGGGAGGATCTGTAGATGGTTGTTATTTCAAGAATTTGATTTTGAAGTGATAGTCAAACCAGGGAAGTTGAATGAAGGACCAGATCACCTATCAAGGGTAACTAATGGAGAAGAACCTACCAACTTGGAAGACAACTTCCTTGATGCATAGTTATTTTCAGTACAAGTAGCTAATAATTGCTTTGTTGATATTATCAAATACTTGAGTACAGGGATTGTGCCACAAGAATTTAGCACTGTGCAGAAGAAAAATCCAGTAGTCAGAGTTGCATACTATCAACTAATTGTGTGACACTTATATAAAATGGGCACAGACAACATTTGAGAAGGTCTATACTTGAGCATGAAAGGCCTAAAATTTTGGCAGAAGCTCATGAGGGAATAGTTGGAGAACATTATGCAGGAAAAGCTATTGTGTAGAAGGTATTGCGTGTAGGATTATGGTGGCCAACAATTCATAGAGATGCCAAGGAATATTGCCAGACATGTGACGTGTGTCAGAGGGTGAAAAAACCCAACAGAAGGGATGAGATGCCCCTAAGACCACAAGTAAATTTACATGTATTTGACAAATGGGCAATAGACTTTGTTGGACCAATCAATCCACCAGCAAAAAGGTCGGGAGCAAGATATATCATCACTGCGACAGAATACTTAACAAGATGGGCAGAAGCAGCACCAGTCAAACACTGCAGTGTAGAACAACAGCACACTCCCTGTTTGAGCAAGTGATCACCAAGTTTGATTGTCCAAGAATTTTGATGAGTGACCAAGGTACTCACTTTATCAACAGTGTTATTAGGGCTATGACTGAGGAGTTTGAAGTCTATCACTAGAAGAGTACACCATACCATTCTCGAGTGAATGGAATAATAGAAGCCTTCAATAAGATCTTGGAGAATGCTCTGACAAAGATCTGCAATGTCAACAAGGATGATTGGGACTTAAAAATATCAGCAATACTATGGGAATACAAGACGACATGTAATAAATTGACAGGACAGACACCATTCAGGTTGGTGTATGGGCAGGAAATAGTACTACCATTAGAATTCCTAGCACCCAGTTTGCGCGTAGCAGCAATTGCCAACATGATAGAAAGAGAAGCAATAAAGGAAATGTTAAATCAACTAATGGAGATGGAAGAGGGTAGGATTCTAGTAGGATTTCACCAAGAAGTACAGAGAGCCAGAGACAAATCTTGGCATGATAAACATATCAAGAGGAAGAGTTTCAAGGAAGGAGACATAGTCTTTCTCTATGACAATAAGTTTTTTCAACATCCTGGTAAGTTTAGAATGCATTGGCTAGGGCCCTATGAAGTAAAGATTGTCACAGATGGGGGATCTGTATAGCTAAAGGATCTAGCAGGAACATAACTGAAGGGGATGATCAAGGGGAGTCCACTGAAATTGTATAGGGACAGTCGATCTCCTAACATTTAAAAGTTACAGTGCAGTAAGAAGGACATGTACATAGTGTAATATAGTAGAAGCTACGATAGAAAAATGAGAAAAAGAAGGAAAAAGAAATACAAAATGAAGAAAATACAAAAACAATGGAAAAAAAAGTCGCACGCAACTGTAGTTACCGCGACAAACATCAAAAGACATTGCAAAGTAAAAAATTTATTGGTGCAAATGCACGCAAAAAGTGAAAAGTGAATACGATCGGGTCTATAAAAGGTGGAAAGCACACAGTTATTCAACACTTAGTGAATTTGGAGTCCAGAACGATAAAAATAATATGTTCCCTAGTTGTCCATTTACGAAAAGAGGAAGCACGGTTGTGAAGTTGAGAGAGAATGACTCCACCCAAGTTTGGCACAGCAGGACGATTTGTTCGGATTACTCAGCAAGGCCAAAGGGGCAAGGAGAAAATGCAACAGCCTGAGCATGTGGTTGAGTTGGAGGATGTTACCACCTCGGACCCAGAATCAATTAGCCCGACACAAGTCGAGGAAGAGATTATGATAATGCAGCGCACCGAAATAGAGAAGAGCTCTGAGGCTCAGAATGGCACCTCAAACCCTAACCCTGAGACACCCGCAAAACCTGACGAAACAATGGGGCCGCGATAGTCCCAGGAACACGAGGAGGTACCGAACAAAGACATCACCGTCTGACCAGAGTCAGCAAGGGAGGAAGACGACGCAAAAGCAACAAAGGTAGGCACATCTGCTACGGGACAGAAAAGAAAAACACCAGACTCCATGGAGATTACCCTCCCTTTTCTCCAAGACACAGTGATCACTGTCAATGACATGCTGGGAAAGGTACCCAAGATGAGGTACGTTGACCATGACATGTGCAACGCAACCAAGTTTCCAGAGTTGGTTGAAGAGAACTACTTGATAAACACGGGGGAAATTGGACCCCTAGATCGACCCTTGCTAGAGCCCGCGCAGTGGATCACGGGTCTTTACAATTCAGGGATTATGAATCTCTTAGACATACCATATTTTGGGCGCGAAAATAATGTCAACCTATGTGTCAAACAGCTAGTCGCACGTGTCCATGGAGGCATCATATGGATGGATAGACCGGTGCAGATCGATGTGGCATTCATTGCCAAAATCACGGGATTTCCCATAGTCGATGCGCAGCTCGAAGAATACTTAGAGAACAAAGTGCGCGATAAAGAACTGGAAGAACAAGTTAAAGCGCAGTTTGATACCACTCGGGGAAATAGAGGCATTGTCATCGAAGATATTAATGACAATGCGACAAGGTTTGCCAACAAACTGATGCCATGTAAGCTATTGTGGAAGTGTCGCAGAGAGGAAGTGCTAGCAGGTGTCATTGCAGCGACAACACAGTGCGCTATGGGAGTTATGTTCAGATGGGCATCGTACCTGTTGAACCAATTTCTAATAGACTGTCATGACCCGCAAGACAATGGAACCAAGTTCCATTAGTCATGGTTGATCATTTTGATAGCATTGGTAGGGTGGCAGGAGCCCAAGTTCTCGGCATTCTTGGACAAGATGGGAAAATGTCACGCGGCTAGATATGAGTCTCTCTGGCAGGAAAAGGATAATAAGACACAGTAGGCCAATAACGCAGTTTTCGTCATGTTGCTAGAAGACATACAGCAGAATACAACAAACATATGGCGCATACTGATGGAGGTAGTGCAAGAGACAAAGGGGATAGCCAAATTCAAGGCATCCAGGCACCATGTATGGATCCAAGTCACGAGGGATCCCAAGAAGGCGTGGTTGAAGATGCAGTACTGCGTCACCAAAAACGAGGTGCACTGGATCATCAAAGACTGGCCTGCGCAGTGGCAGTCACCAATAGCAAAACCAACCACGAGGATAGGAATGGTGCAGTCCTCCAAGCCCAAAGATCCGACGGAAGCAGGATCGTCAACACTAATAGGGAGCCTGGGTGATAATACCAGGACAACCACGATGCAAACCCAACCAAGTGGGAGTAGCGCAGTACTAAAACGACCGAGAAGAAAACCCACAGCCACAAAGACGGAAATTCGGCCACAGGCTGAGCAAACGGAGATAGAACAGGTCGCAGAAGAAAGAGGCCAAGGAACAACAAGTAGGGTGTAGCCCTCACAGACAACAAGGAATATCGCGCAATGAAAAGATGCGTGTAAGAAGAGAAAGTATGATACAAAGGACCCAGACATCACCTTGACATGGGATGATGCAAAGCTTGTCGCGGACAAGGTCCAAGACAAGAGTGAAGAAGTGGTCAGGACTGTAGAGGTGCAGAGGGAAGAAATTATGGCCAAGCTCCTAGAGGTGCATGAAAATATATAGCAACTACGAAGCCGAGCATAATCACAGGCCATTGCGCAGCCATATGAGAAGACACAGAGGCCACCTACGCAGAAAGAAAGCGAAGAGATGGTGCAATTGGTCGTCCAGGGTAGGGAGACATTCATGATAACATGTCAAATGATCAAGTTCAATCAGGAGACGACGAAAAAACCCCCGGAGGAGGTGGACCAAGTCGAGATGGTCATGACACACATACCTACAAAGGCCTTATATGGGCTACAGACCAGTGTCATGCAATAAGTGCAATCAAGGGCCCGTGGGGATGCCACGAATTTAGAGGTAGGAAGAGGGGTCACAAAGATGCTCCAAATAACTTGCGACCAGTTTACTGCAGAGAAGGAGGAAGAGAAATAATGCGCAGATAGGTTGGAGCAGGGACTGAAAGTGGCATACAATCGCATCCCCAACAACGCGTAAGCAGCAAAGAGAAGTGCAGAGGAGAAGATCAACCTCATCGCACAAACAATCGATCAGTATAGACAGGAGATCGACGAACTAAAAGAGAGGCTTAACCCCATGACTCTTCCGAAGTTTAGAGAACAAAGGAAAGAAGAAGATGCACTCCAAATGGTGGAGACGAAGAAACAAGTAAGCGCAGCAGAAGAATTTTTCGACAGAGTCACGCAGCTCTGGACAGTGCTGGAAGAGGACGAGCAGGTCCAACAACGGGACCAGGAAGAAGAAAGACTCGACACAGCCATATAAGAGCTCAAGCAAAGACAAAAATCAAAGAGCATCACAGAGCGCATGAAGGGCACCTAGGACATGAAGAAGTTGCAGTCAGAATTGAAGACTGCGGAGACAAAGAAGCAGGCAAGACAAGCAGAATTGGAACCCATTCAAGAGAAAGCAGTGTAGATGATCGCACAGTTGGAGGAGGAAAAGAAAAACATGGCACAAGCACAGACAGAGGGCGCAACACTGATCTAGAAGGAGATCACAGTGCAGTCAGTGGAGGCAATCACAGGTAAAGCCACGCAGATCCATGCAAGAGGAAGGGAATTCACAGACAAGTTCCACAGCCAGGCAGAGGTTGTTCATGGAGTACGCACTGCCTAGGTGGCTCGGGACGAGCCACATGTCAGTGTTGGGGGTCTGTTGGGCGCAGGCCTATTTTGAGGAAATACCTATTTTTGGAGGGTAAAACCCAATTTTGGAGAAGAACAGCAGGCAGGAAAAGCAACACGTGAGAGGGAAAGCTGCATGCAAAGGAGGAAAGCATGCAAGGCATGCAGGAAGGAAAATCTAACCATGTTAGGGTTAGAGTTTTGGTAAGAGATTGTAACAACTAAGAAGCTTGTAAATTAGTATAAATAAGAACCTAGGAGGTCTAGGTTAGGGTTGGTTAAAGGTTTTGGTTTGGAGTTGTTCAGTTGAGATCGACTAGAATACTGATTCAGTTCGACTATTGTAGTTCTGATATGATTTTGTAAGTTGTTGAGTTGTAGAAGAGTCAAGTAGCTAGATATTGAGGGTTAGATCACATGTTGAGGAGCCTGGTGTGATCTAGTCCGCCTCACAGATGTTGTAGAACCTGTTTAATGATTGTGTGATCGGAATTGTAATGTGTGCAAAGCGATATATTGCAGAAATCTAAATAAAAGAGCCTAAGAAGCCAGATCTTTGTGGACGTAGCCCAAGAGGGGGTGAACCACGGTAAAACCTGTGTTATGTGTTGTCTATTGCATATTTACCTCCTTTTAGTAGTTAAATTATGAATGGATGAATGAAGAATTATGTTAGATCTATTAGAATGCATGCATAAGCTTAAGAGATGAATGAATCTTAGGAATACTAGAGAGAATAATCAGATCAAGACCTGAAGAACTATCAAGTATAATCTCAGATCCTCACTCTTTCCTAGACTGCAAGCACTTGAGCATTGCAGTCACCCATAGGACTATCTCGAGTGAGACTGAGCAATATACTATGTGTGTTGTGTTGCCTTCTGGTTTACCAGGAGCGCCAATTGTTTTAGAGGGTTTTGTTGGAAGCCTGTTCAGATCTGAACCTGGGTCAACCCAAGAAGTAGATAGGAAAAATAATAACCAACAGTCACTAGAAAAGTAACCGAAGGGTACTCAAGTGCAAATATAGACAAGACCAACTTGAAACTTAGTGCAATCAAATCAAGCGCAAAACAAGATTGAAAAGCAACAAGCAAGTTCCCATATGGTCACCATCTTGGGGCTATAGAAAGAGTTTCTTGGAACCTTTAATCATTTCTATTCACATCCAATCCCTAGATTCCTTGATTTTCCATCAAATGGTGTCTATATTACATGTATATTTAAGAAGAAAACAAAAATGAAACTTGAAAAAAAATCCTATAACAAAGTGTGGGCATTAACTGTCTTTCAAGAGGTCAACACTTCCATATACTCTATCTTTCGGTGTGTTCCACACTACGTCATATGACATCACCACTTATTAATGAACCCCTTATAGGGGTGGATCGACCACTTCTTCCACTTTCACCAACCTGTTGTCCTCTAGTGGCTAAAGAAAACAAAAATGAAAACAACTAAATATTTCATTCCCCTACTCCAAAAGGCATACAACCAAGGAGGATCACAAACAAGGAAAAAAAAAACACCAAATGAATTATTTCTTCCCCAAAAGAAAGAAACAAAGAACAAGTGCACTTGTACAAATAGAGACCTAAATGTAATATTTTGGATACCCTCAAAATGTTGCTTGATATTGATTTGATGAGCACCCATGTTGTCCTCATTAAGTAACGTTGTCATGATTAGGTGTGGTTGGGTTGCCGAGGAAAAAACCTCACAAATATGGGTGAATGGAGTAAGGAATCCCAACCCAAGAAGAGAAACAATATAACAAATACAAATACTTAATAAGATCCCCAAAATAGTAGAGAAGAAACCCTCAAATGAATGTTCAAAGAGGACCCAAGGCTAGATGACCATAAGGGAAAGAATGTGGCAACAAAACAACATGAATTCAATTACTTCCATAGTAAAAATGAGCATTAGAAGTGCTCTTTAATGCTAGAATTTATGAGAAGCATCCCTAAACTCTCCAAGTCTTGGAAATGAAGTAATAGTTCCTATCCTCCTTCCCACAACAACATGCAACTCTTATTTTTATAGAAAAACCCACAAAATCTTGCCATCCCAACAAGATCATAAGATCTCGTCAACAACCACTCTCTGGAATGCATAAGAATGGTAGGGTCGTGCTCTCCCTTACAAAGTAGTGTAACCCAAATGTTGGTGGAGATTCAAAGAGCAAGTTTAGGTTTTTGCCTAAGAACATAAGTGGACTCTAGGGAACTTGAGGTGGAAATAAGAACCCAAGGAAAATGATCTAGTGCATAGCCAAGTGGCCATAAGGATCATTAAAGGACCCCCTAAAAGTAACTCCAAAGTATCAAGTAAGGAAAATTAGGAATGCAACAGGATAAGGGAGAAAACGTGTTGTAAGTATAACATCATCACATGACAAAAAAGTACATTAACCCAACATTTATTGTTAAACACTACATAAAACTATGAGCCAAATTATCTTCACTATTTATACCTATTATACATACAAAACATACTAAAGGGCCTTGTCTAAAACAAGTAATGGATTTTCATAAAATGAAAACCATAAATTAAACCACACTACCTTCAAATTTTCATAAATTAAACCACACTACCCTCAAATTTTCACAAGTTAAACCACACTACCATAAGGAAGACTTCTAAAAAGGTGTATATTTTGCAATAATTTTCATAAGTTAAACCACACTACCCTCAAATTTTCTTAAGTTAAACCACACTACCATAAGGAAGACTTCTAAAAAGTTGTCTATATTTTACAATACGAGGTAAACCTTGTCGATACCATGAGGGGAAGAATTTGGCAACAAAACAACATGAATTCCATTACTTCCATAGTAAAAATGAGCATTAGAAGTGCTCTATAATGATAGAATCTATGAGAAACGTGTCAAGACTCTCTAAGCCTTGGAAATGAAGTAATAGTTTCTATCAACCTTCCCACAACAAGAAGTTTTTAATTTTATAGAAAATCCCACCAAATCTTTCCATCCCAACAAGATCACAAGATCTCGTCAACAACCACTCTCTGCAATGCATAAGAATGGTAGGGTCATGCTCTCGCTTACAAAGTAGTGTAACCCAAATGTTGGTGGACATTTAAAGAGTTGGTTTAGGTTTTTTCCTAGGAACATGAGTGTACGACTCTAGGGAACTTGAGGTGGCAATAAAAACCTGAGGAAAAGGATCTAATGCATAGCCAAGTGGCCATAAGGATCATTGAAAGACCCTCCAAAAGTAACTCCAAAGTATCAAGAAGGGAAAATTAGGAATGCAACGATATAAACTATGGGCTAGGAGAGGAAAAGTGTTATAAGTATAACATCATCACATGACAAAAGAGTGCCTTGTACCAACATTTATTATTAAACAGTACCTAAAACCTAAAACTATGAGCCAAATTATCTTAACTAAAACTATGAGCCAAATTATCTTAACTATTTATACATAGTAAAGGGCCTTGTCTATACCAAGTAATGGATTTTCATAACATGAAAACCATAAATTAAACCACACTACCCTCAAATTTTCATAAGTTAAACAACACTGCCATAAAGAAGACTTCTAAAAAGCTGTGATATAACTTAACTTCTAAAAAGCTGTGATATAACTTTCCAAACAGTGACTTTAACATATGAACATGTCAAAATATCATGAAGGACCTTGAACCAGCGAAGGCAAAGGTTTCAGCATAACCCGTTGATTCATAATCAGCATCAGTTCTCGTCGTTTACCCTGAACCTGTTGAACCACCGAGCAACAATGAGAGGGCTCTACCTCCGTTGGGCTTAAGAAAGTCAAAGATACACTATATACACAGACGGAATGGATGGACAGGAAAAATGAGATGCCTACTACCCTTACTACTGGGTGGGCAGAAAAGAATAGAGAAAGGTGTTTAATCCTTTCGACCAAAGGGACAGGCCGGGATTGAGATAGATTTGGACCGCAATTGGCCTATTAATGAACATATTAAAGGGTGTCAATTTTTAACTAAGTATGTTTATAATGTCCATTATAGGTTTCAAAACAAGGTTACATTCATACCAAGCATCTATAAAGCTATAGTCAACAAGCGCCATCTACCAATTGCCTAAGGACAATGATAATTGCCTCATAATCAAATCACACAGGAACCAAGTATGTCTAACATAAATACACTAGTATGGGAAAAATTATTTACATGTTGGATTACACGAAAGGAAAAATTTAGTGCAAGTCGACCATTCGGCTGTAGAAAATCACTTCCAATGCATCCTTATTTCTAAGATAAAGCAATTTTCCACTCATCATGGATGTTCAAACCATGATCAAAACTCATCATGGATGTTCAAAACGATCAAAACTCTTAAGATGATATGCATAGTAAATATGTAATATATCTTTCGACTTTTACACCATACAAGCATACATGTCATCCACATTAGTTCCCTTATGTTGAGAATATCAAATATAAGTCATCTGGAGGCCATGCATTTTCCTGTGATATCCTTATTAGATAGTTTGGGGGTTATAAGAGGCAAGTCAGGTTAGTGAAAGTGCGGTATCTTTATTAGACAGTTTAATGGTTATAAGAGGCAAGTTGGATCAGTAAAAGCTGGGTGGTGTTAAAACCACCATTAAAATTTAATTCTCCTTACATCATCTGGATATGTATCTTCTTCAATTCTTCTTCCATCATCTGGATATGTATAAAAAGAGCACCCCACATGGAGACACTTTTCTGACTGTGCAGTCACAAGTGTATAAAAACACAGAGTATAAAAAAAGCATCGCTGTCAATCCATATTAAATAGTTCCACACCCCTCTAACCTCCCTTTCCAAGGCCCTACATAGAACTCCAACCTCAAAGTCTCTTTGTTTTTACATAAAACTCCAACCTCAAAGTCTCTCTGTTTTCACATACTCGTATCGCTTGCAAGATAGCTCGCAGCTCCATGATTTATACAAGTGTCCCCATTTACCTCAATACA
The DNA here is from genome assembly GCA_009831015.1 of Picea engelmannii. Classification (NCBI taxonomy): domain Eukaryota; kingdom Viridiplantae; phylum Streptophyta; class Pinopsida; order Pinales; family Pinaceae; genus Picea; species Picea engelmannii. Next base: position 605,720 of record ML784695.1, on the reverse strand, counting down.
AAGCAGAGAAGAATAGAGCAACGGACGGCTATGAATCGATAAAAATCTAAAGGTAAACTAATTAACTTTGCATTGTCATGCCTCTTTTCTTGAAGCATTAGACAGACTATCGACATGAAGTTACATTCACAATAAATGGCCAAGATAAGCATATTAAGTATTCTTATTGCCGTCATATTTGGATACCTGTCTCTATGATGTTTATTTCTCTTCTTTTGTGATAGTTAATTTTTTTCACCTTATGTCTATTATCATTTCATTTTCACAAAGGCAAGAATTGAACAAATGGATGGACAGATGTCACTACTTGTGGATGTGTGTGCTTATGTATATCATCACGCCAAATGGATTGATTTCCTTGCATGTGGATAGACAGGATGCACGACTTGTGTATATGTACGCCTATATATATTAGTCGATTCATTTCCTTGCATGTGGACTACATTGGAGTCACAAACCGAAGCAAACACCTCTCACCTGTACATTGTGCCACACTTGAGATGGGTATAGCTTCTGTGTTGGTGACTAAGATAGTTCGTTATGAAGCGGCATCCAACAAAACATTCCAAGGTTCATAGTTGTGCTAGCATAGGTTGCCAAAACAGCTTGGAAAACGCACATTGGACGGTTCATATAGTTATAACACTTAACAAAGGTCCTGTTCAAAAAGTAGACATGATAGCACTGTATTGTTTGGCAAAAATGTAGTTTTAAGGCATTTCCTGCACTTTGTAAATACAGAAAAGAACATAAAGAAGAGTAAAAACAAATGATTAAGGATATATACAATTGGTAATTCAAGATAATAACACAGTATTAGTAAACACTCTTGACGCTGTATGATAAGTAGCCAAACTAACCACTATCAATCCATCATGCATGAATTTACATAATTGAACACAATATCAGTAATCACGATACTGTTTTACATGGTACAATGGGCTGCCAGCCGGGATTCATCATCATCAATCCATCAAGAGCTGATTGAAATAATTGCAAACAAAAAATTTATCAATAATTATTAATTACATCTCTAGCCAAAATAACAGGTATTTGTTTACCCTTGCAAGAATCATCTCTTTCAAGAGCCAGGATCACCATCCGTCCATCAGGTTTTGAGAAACCATGCAAAGTGAACCTTCTTGACTGCTCGGGCGTTAGCAATTGTATATTTTATTAAGGATCTGCATGGTTCATCGTTCCAGCTTGTCTGCATTTCAACTGATTATAATTATCTGCTAATTGACTGGAACTTCTAACAAGGTAAACCCATTATTTTGGGTTCTTCGCTGAATCTGTCTGTACTTGTGTATCATCATCATCTTCCAGATCACTAAAAGAAACATCCTCCTCATTTGACAATCCTGTTGCAGTATATACAGATGCATCATTTTTACCTGGTTCATCCTGCAGCCAGTTATCTACATCTGCATCCTCATCATCATGCTCCACATCCTCAGTAGATGCTACGTGATTAGACAAATCCCTCTGGCTAGAATTATGATAATCACCTTCAGAGTTATTAGCAATTAAAGGTTCCATTGTTTCTAGAGATACAGACTTGAAAGACTCTGCCTTTTCGCTGCTGTCTGCAACTGGTGGAAAATGTTCAAAATTCTGCTCCTGAGGCATCAAGAGAATGTTCCTTTCTGGACTGCCCAAGCTTCTTCCAGCATGAATTGATTTGGCCTTGTTTCTTTTCTGTGACTCCTCCGAAAGCAGTGCCCTGGCCTCTAATATCTGCAACAACCAAGATATAAGTATCAATTTTCCTCTGTCCTCAATACTCAAAAAGCCAGAGGCCCCAAACAATCCAACTAATTTATTTTTCACCTAAAGGAACTATAAATTTTTCTCACCAGAATATGTAGACAGTAGAAGTTTCATTGAGAAGACAATGAATGTACAAGTAAGCAAACAGAACTATGTGAAAAATGAGATTTGTAAAATGAAGCCTACTATAAGATGCAGATCACACATAATTGAGCCAAGGCCTCTTACTGCATTTCATTCCATCTATATCAGGATATTGTAGATTCAAAAAGCACATCTACTGTTAAAGATCACACAGTTTCAACCAAAAAGCAGAAACATCAATACTTCTGTTCTAAACTCCTCTTTTCTAATCTTTCACTTGAGTATAGAATATGTGTATATTACTATATAATCATTTTGCTATGGGAATATTCGCAGAAACTACTTCAAATACTTCAAATAATATTTTCCAATCTTGGTTATTCGGAGCAATCTTCTAGCTCAACTCAGTTATTTAATTAAAAACATATACTATCGTACAAAACAAATCAACCTGAATCTCATGCTGCAAGCAAAACTTGAGACAGGATTTGTTCGTAAAGTCAATAAACCTCAGTAAAGCCAGAATTGGGTCACACAGACTACACTTCAATATGAGCAGTTGGACTGCTGAAAACACCTAGGTAGAACAAATAGTGTAAGGTGTGCAATAGAAATATAACAGAGGAGGTGATCATATAGTCCTGCAATGCAAAGCCTATGATAACATGCAGTCCAAAGGCAAGATAATAAATACAAGCTTCTCCAAAGAATCTTGACATCTGAAAGAACTAATGAGCTAGCAAAACCAATAACAGAAATCCTAGAGATGCAAGACTCATTACAATGTTTTTGGGTTTTTTAATTAAAATCCTTATTACAATGCTGGTAATGATAACAGTCAAATAGACCTTTCTGGTCTGACTGGATGTTTTCAAAAGAATAAACGAATATGTATCATTACATAATTAGGATCTTAAAATTACGCCTGAACTTTTTAAGCTCATTCTGCATAATTATCCTAAAAATATTTATCTTATGCTTCTCTAAAGGCTGTAAACAATCTGGGTAGGTAAGCAGAGTCTCTAAAATGGCAATGACTTCTCATTCACACCTAGAAACAATAACTATTCTAGGCTTTGGGCTAATGTGATGTTTTGCTTCTATGAGGATGTCATGGTCAAGACAAGAAAGAAATAAGAATGATTACCTGGGGTGTTGTAAGAAGAAGAGCATCTTCCTTGCTCAGCTGAGGGTGTAAAAGGACAAAGTATATCTTCCAGAATTGTCCATCACTCATATAATCTGGGCAAAGCTCAAGCCTCAGAGACGCCAAATTTGGGGTTAAGCGTTCAACAGCCAACGCATGTTCCTGCTGAACATCAGACATATCAAAATCTGCACACAAAAACTTTATCATGAGCAATCAATTACAAAATGAAGCATAAATAAATTTACAAAGAAAAGAGAGAAACCATTGACATAACTATATGGAACATGTATTATACAGTGAAATCCCAACTTGGATGGACAGCAACTACAGCATGATAATTTGAAGTGGCCAAAAATTTGAAATTGTAATGGGTTGAACATTAATAAAGCGTCGCTGACATTTCACAATTTGCAATCATGAAAAGTCTGGTGATTTTCACATTCATCATCCCTAACTTTGGTGGCCTGAGAATTTGCAAATACACAGAGTCCATTCAATGAAGGCAGCAGACATATTTAACAAAGAAAATTCACAGTCCTATCTTACAAAAGGAGAGTGTATCCATCAAAAAATGCCATCGAATTTTTTGAAGCCTGGGTTTCACAATTTGCAATCATGAAAAGTCGGGTGATTTTCACATTCATCATCCCTAGCTTTGATGACCTGAGAATTTGCAAATGCACAGAGTCCATTCAATGAAGGCAGCAGACATATTTAACAAAGAAAATTCACAGTCCTATCTTACAAAAGGAGAGTGTATCCATCAAAAAATGCCATCAAATTTTTTGAAGCCTGGGTTTCACAATTTGCAATCATGGAAAGTCTGGTGATTTTCACATTCATCATCCCCAACTTTGATGGCCTGAGAATTTGCAAATGCACAGAGTCCATTCAATGAAGGAAGCAGACATATTTAACAAAGAAAATTCACAGTCCTATGTTACAAAAGGAGAGTGTATCCATCAAAAAATGCCATCGAATTTTTTGAAGCCTGGGTTTCTTGTCGCCTAGTAGACTCATTCATTAGCATGCGCACTGTTGAATTGATGTCTCAGTCAATCTCAAATCATGATTACTAGCTGCTGCTGCAACCTAAACCAGCAACAATGTTTGTTGCTTTGATCAATATTAAAGTCACTACTGGGAAACAGCACAAATTTATCTTGCACAACAGCAAAATAGGTCAGTCAACAAAACCACCCAAAAACCATGTTCAAAGTGCTATTCCAATAAATTTGCAAGTGAATAGCATAAAATATTGAGCAATTCCACTTCTGAAATGATCAGAAAGAACTACAAGTCTATAGTTGTCTAGTAGCAGATGACAAGAAAAGCTATTGCATTCTCAAGGTCAACATGTGGCAGCAAATCTTGTCAGCTGGAACAAAGACATTCAGTCTTTTAAACTCAAATATCAATAGCTGCTTGTTCACAAATGCTATTCAGAGTTGAAAAAACTGCAAGCTAGTTTCACGTATCTAGAAACCCAATAAGCTACAGAAATTAACAATAAAGATCCTAAACTACAGGAACTCCATACAAACAAACTAGATTGATACTATGGTCCGAAATACTTGTTGGGTTTGAGTGGCTGTTGAAAAAAATTCAAAACTGAACTGCTTGCAGAATGTTTCAAATGTATTTGCCCAACAGGCTTAGTAGCGATCGATGATGGGGAGTGAGGTATTTCACACCATTGACCAAGCTTCCACTCCTGCAGGCTTTACCTGGCACATTAAGGTAGCCATGGGTGTAGTTGGAGGTGGGATTGAAGTTATGACACCTGAAGAAGAGATCATTGTGACCATATTATGGATCCAAGCCTATACCATGTTCTACTTAAGGTCTGCCATTCTTCAAAGTTAAGTGCATTGTGGTCAAATGGTTACTGTAAAATCAAAGCACTTTCACTACTTAGACTCAGGTTCAAAATACTCGAAACACATGTTGCTGCCTTAACACAGCCAGCAGAGGCAAAACCAGGTGCAAGTCTTGGGAAAATTTTGCTTAATAAATTAATAGATACCCTCGGTCATGTCAATTGGGTTTAGCTCAGGTGGTTGGGAGGAATGATTGTTATCCTCCCCACCCAAGTTCAATTCCTGCAAGTGACTTGTTGAGCTATTAATGAGTATATTGTTGTAATGGTTATTGTCGTAATGGCTTTGAGCCCTACTGTTGATGTAACACCCTGTTTCCCCCAGTTTGTAAAAATAACTGGATTGGCCAAGAACTGTGGCAAACCCAGAAATGAGAATGTGTGATGTGAATGGACCTTGTGGAAAAGGTCAATGAATGTGAATACTATTATGAATTTATATTGCAAGATTTTTGAGAGGGGATATGCTGAAAAAGAGACCACGATGGCTGGAGAAAGGCGGTGGAAGGCACCTGGAAAGGTGGCGTTAACTTCCACCGAAAATCAATACCGTATTTGGACTTCACTGGCCCGGAGAACCAAAAGCGGCTCGCTAGCCCCGAATTAAATGTCTCGCACGCTGGTAGGTAGATGGCTCCTCAGGAATTAATGAGGGATGGGAGGTGAACCGCCCATCCGTAGAGCCGTCAGGCCTGACCAGCGCGAGGGAAATCGCGCCACACACAACCTCGCAAGAGGATAAGGCGTGGGGGAGAAGCGATTGGGGGCAGACGCGAGGGGAGAAAGAGAACTCTGGCGATATGTAGAGTGAGTGATAGCAGAGAGGAAGAAGAGTAACCTTCGCTCCTGGTCACTGGCAAACAAAAACGCAGTCTCACAGCATCGTGGTCTCAGCTCGGGGGTGGCTAGTGGTAAATCCGCTGGGAGTCGCTGAGCCTACGATTGGGTGGAAACGAGCACCCCTCTCAGCAGTTGTATAACCCCTGGTGTTACTTTCTGATAAGTGTTTTGCCTTTGGCATCTTGAAATATATGTATTCTGATAATTATGCTCATAAGCTGTGAAATCGTGAATAATTTCAGTATAAGAATGTTTGTATGATGTTTTGATCAGTACTGGTAGTTGTATGTTTATAATGGAAAGACTACGTATGGCTTAAGTTCTCATAAATCGTTATTTATATGCATACTGATATAATTCAGACTTCATGCATGATTCTCGAGAGAGAGATACCCTTATCTGCCTCAGATAGTACCCTGGGTAAACCTCCCCATAGAGATACCCTTCTTGAAAAGCCCATCAAGAACCTGGAAGGAGGATGTGAAGGCGCAAGGCCTTAAGAAATCCCTGATAAGTATCGAATCGACGGACGAGATCCCGTCGGGAGATCTGTGGTCACTCACAACCGTCAGATAAGAAGAAGAAGAAGTTGGAAAGTTAAGTGCCTTAACCTTGATAGGTGGTGATCCACGGACGAGATTCCGTTGGGAAATCTGTGATCATTCATGACCGTTAGATTTGGTAGGAGAAAGTAGGATGTTAAGTGCCTTACCCCTGTGACTTTCTGTGTCTTCGTGGGTAGCGAAGAGGTCGGGACCGTAGATCCCCAAGGTCCATGAGAGCATCCGGACCATTGATCTTTCCACGTCCAGGGTGTCGTGGGAGAGCACACAAGTTAGGAACATGTCTGAGTCGTCAGATCTCAGCTGGAAAACCCGACAGCCTTTGGATTTGTCAGGAGATACCCGAGGGTTAAACCCCCAGTGAATAGGGGCGAAAACCCCGAAATAGATCTGGACCGTCCGAGTAACGGGAGCCACGTGTCAAGATATTTTCCCATTTCGGGAAATCGGGAATCGTGAACTTCGGAGTTCTGGTGATGAGAGATCGGGAATTTCCATGGTGGAAACCCCGAGACAGATCTAGACCACATCCGATTTAAGGAGGCCACGTGTCGTGAGATTTCCCATTTCGGGAAATCGGGAATCACGAACTCGGGAGTTCTGGTGACGAGAGATCGGGACTTTCCATGGTGGAAACCCCGAGACAGATCTGGACCGTCCGATTTAAGGAGGCTACGTGTCGAGAGATTAACCACATCGGGAAACCGGGGATCGAGGATTCAGGAGTCCCATGGTCGAGAATTCGGACTCTCGTGATGATAAGTCCCGATGAATGGATGAGATTCTTTCGGAGGATCTCAGGGTTTATAACGACCGTCAGATGTGAGGAAGAGATGTTGACTTTAAGCTGGGGCGCGAATGCGCCTTAGGGTAAGTGGCGAGCAGATCTGGACGACCAGAGTCCACCCGCCCAGATCTATGACTGAGGCTTCATTCCGGAGCCCCCTTGTTGTTCTACCTTTAGCGGTGAGGGGGGTGTCCGGAATCAAACGCACAACTCTTAAACGGTCAGGATTTATTCGCCTTGATCAACGGTGCTCAGGCGAATTCCGGACCCCCCTTGCCATTCTGCCTTTAATGGGGGGGGGGGATTCCGGAATGGTGTGGCGTGTGAAGTGGGACACGTCTCCTGTCACGTCGCCCTCCGTGTCGTGCTTCCCTCTTGCCACCTATACTCTACTCAACTGCGCGACCGGGCCTGTTCCTATTGGCCATTCGCTAACCCTGTTGGGATTTGTCCCTATTGGCCAGTCGCTAGCCCTGTCGAGGTTCGGCAGTTGCAGAGTCGATTCGACATTCTTGTAGCACCGAGGCGCGAAATACAAAGAGGTGCCATGATTTTTTGACCTGTGATCATGACCCGCGATCACATGGGAGCAGAGAGAGAGAGAGAGAGAGAGAGAGCTAGCTTACGCTAGGCCTCTGTAGATATTTCGGGGGCTCTGATTCTGCAGAAGTCAAGAAAAATATGATTATGGTAGTGGGTGTGTTACAGTTGACTGGCCTTATACACTAAAGATTCTAGGGTTTACCCTGGGTACCATTCTCGAAACGAGGGATGTACTCGGGGGTTTTCCCTGGGCAATGTAACCTGGAAAAAAAAAAAACCCTCTGTCGTGGTATATGAGCCAAAGGCCAATATGCATCAAAGGCAGAGCCCAGTTCCTTAAGAAAAGGTCATTTACCAAACCAAAAAATGTTCTTTCCAATGGCTTTGAGCCCTGTTGTTGACTGGCCTTGTACACTGAAGATTCTAGGGTTTACCCTGGGTATCATTCTCGAAATGAGGGAAGTACTTAGGGGTTTTCCCAGGCAATGTAACCTGGAAAAAAAAATACCGTCAGTCATGGTATATGAGCTTCGTAGTATATGGTATATGAGCCTCGTAGTATATGAGCCAAAAGCCAAAGGCCAATTTTGGATCATAGCTACCCTCGTTCGTGGCATATGCGCCAAAGGCAGAGCCCAGTTTCTTAAGAAAGGGTCATTTACCAAACCAAAAAAGGTTCCTTCCAAATGGATCTCAATAACAAAAGAAGATTGAAAGAAAGAAAAAGAATAAATGGGTGCATAAAACACCTTGACCCTAATCTGCTGAGAACAACAGAAAGAAAGAGAAATTATATTAATGTCCTGACCAAGCATAGGGAAATGGAACTGGGATAACAGCATAATAAGGAGTGCCTGAAAACGGAGTTTCAAAGGAATTAGGTCGTGTGCAAGTTTTGGGTGTTTTTGGCAGAAGAAATACCATTCAGACCTGGCAGCTAAGCTGCACGAAATCCACTATTAGCAATGCAGCCTCTACAATCATAAGCACTTCCAAAGACACACCCACAGAGAAAATAAATAAGTAATTTAACCCCAAGAAACACATGTCCTACTTAACCAATTGAATGGAAAAAAACGCAGGACTTACCCACTTCCAAAAACACACCCACGGAGAAAAAAATTAAATTACTAATTTAACCAAGAAACACACCTGCCCTACATAACCAATTGAAATGGAAAACAGCACAAGACTTACCTTCGTCATCACCGTCATCCAGAGGAAAATCCAACCAAGTTCCCGGGTGCTGTGAAATACTCGCAGCAAAAATTCGCACTTCGTCTGTTAACCCAACAACCCGAGCCTCCCCTTCCGCTTTCAGCCTCCCGGAATTTAACGGCAAAAAACTGGACGCAAGCTTGGAAATTTCAGTTATGCCACTGCTAAAACTGGCCGGAAAATTTAGAGCAGGAGAGGACGAATCCTCGACCTCATCTACAACTTCATCTGTCGTCAGACTTTGTAAGGCGGTAGAGATCCGGGAAAACCCCGACCTGACCTGCCCTGATAATTGGGAGAGATCGGTTCGAATCCCGTCCGATTCATTCCGGGTTCCGTCCATCTCCTGAATCTCATCCTGGTCATTATCCAACGACTTCTCAGTGCTGATTTGTGGGGGCGGGGCTATGAATGAGGCGACGCCCCACAATTGTTTTTTGAGCGCGTTCTTCAGCTGTGAGAGATCTTCCTTTACTCCCGCCTCTCTTTCTGTAGGTGAACGTTCCCCAATTCCTTCTCCTTCGCTTTTCTCGTCTTCGTGGTCTTGAAATGGAGCTGCCAGGGATCGAACCAGCCACGACATTGTGATTTCTGTTCTTCCTGTGAAACAAACCGTGACTTGATGTTTTGTATTGCCTTGTGAGGGGAGATCAAGAAACTTTGGCTTTGACTGCATCGATGTCTACCCGTATGTATATATATAGATACGTATACTTCTCTGACACGCACGCATACATACGTATACGCACATGTCGCCATGTATGAAGCACCAAATCCGACGTGGCAAGACACGGGAAACCCTGTATGAGCTCAAGAATATTTTTTAATTTAAAGTAATAAACACAGACTTTATATGGAATAGGCTAATCGTGTAGTAAAACCTCCTCTTTTCGTGAAAAAATTCGTTATCAATTCGGCTAAAATTTCTAATATTATAAAAGTAGTTTGTGTGAAATGGAATGATGTGAATTATGATTTTTTATTTTTTTTTAAATTTTAAATTTAATTATTAGTTAGTAATTTTTATATGGATGATGATTAATGTTCATTAAGATTTTAGTGTAAATAAATAAAAGTGAAGATAAGATAAAGTTCATCACTTGACATATATCATGCAGAGAGAGTTGTATCACTTGTATATGCCATATGTCATAATGATTGATACAACATGGTATGGGGAGTTTATTTGTATGTCTCTTTAACTTTAATGTCATGAGGCACTTGCAGCTGTACATTGTTTAATAGTGTCAATCAAACATTTAGTATTATATCCTAGTAAATTTATTGAAGAAGACAAATTTGAATTTTTTTAATTTGTCATCAGTATAATCTACTCAAGTAATTTTTGTCAAAATGGTAACTTCGGATTGATTAAATTGTTGTTTTTAATGCAAAAATGGATACAACACCCTCAAATGACCCTAGTGTAACCACATTATGCAGTGTTAATAATTTATACTTGTCATTTCATCAATTCAAAATGATTTTTACTAGATTTCAAGTTTTAAAAAAAATGGTTTTCCTTCCCATTATTTTGAGTGGCTGAAAAAGAGCAAATTCGTAGTCAAAATTTATTGCACTTATTGCACTATGACCTAGCTTTATCCTAAGTCGAAATTTAGATGTCATTAATATTTATGATTGGATTTTTAATCTTCTCTATCAGTGTCATTAGAGAGATAGTCTCACAGATTTGTCTTCTCCATTAGTACTTAGTCTTTGTAGTTTAAGGTTAGACAGATTAAGAATTGTGGTTGTTTGCTTCTACTCTTAATACAAGGACTAGATTAACTTGTACTACATCTTTCATGGTCTTGTTGTTCCAGAGGAAATTTCATTGTGCATTTTATTGATCCCAATTATTGCAAGATGGTCTTCGAATAGGGGATGTGGTTTATGAGTAGCACAACCTTGTTATTAAAAAATGGTACCTAGTGTTCACTCATGTTACTATCTCTATGACTACCACCCCTACATGTATGTTGGAGATATTACACACACCTAAGATATGTTTTCTTTATTTTCCTATGTTTATTAGTCGTTATTGAGGGTCTCCAATTTTTTAGGAACCTCTCCTACATTATAGGAGAATATTCTCTTCAATTTAGAGCCAGTTACACTTAGTTAGACTAGTGAAAGTCACTCATGCACGACAACCTCGGTTTTATCACCAGCAGTTGCATATGTTTCTCTCACTTCCACACGTGTGACTCAGTTAACTAAAGATTGCATGACTAGTTAACTAGGACTAGGTGGCAGTTAACTCCGGTAACTGCCTGTGTGTGTCCAAATCTCTCTAGACCACCACTATGGCGCATTGGCTTCTCTTCTAGTGCGCATTAGTTGAGCTATACAAAGTATATCATGTGTAAATTATCATTCATTTTTTTTGTTAATACAATTCTCATTCTTTTCTCTCCATTTTTTCTCGTCTTCTTTATTTTGCAAGTTGTGTTCGTTCTTCTGCTAGCTAGATCTCTTCTGCAGGTACTCACCACATTCTACAATGTATATGTTTGTTAAATCTTCCCCTCTCTTTGTAGATTTTGTGTGTGATGGGACAAATTGGATCAGTATTGGATCAATTCGTGAACCCTAACATCACCTAGAGTCGAAAGGTATCATCACTTATGTGTGTCTTCATGTTGAGCTTGAGTTGAATAAGGATCTCTTGAACAAAAACATATGGAGTGGAATGATTCTTGTTGGATTCATGAACTTGGTTATAAGAATACAACTAAGAGAAGTTGTGTATGTCAAATAACATGTCATTTGCACATTTTCTACCATAATATTCTCATTTCACAAGAGAAAAAGGGAAAACTATTAAATTTATTTTTATATAATCCTTAAAACAATGTTCAAATAAACTTGAAAGTTTTATCACACCTTCGAAAATAAAGAATAACCTTTCAACTACGATAATGTCAACATAACCAAAACCCTAAAATGCGAATAATTTTAACTGAAATAAATAATTTTAATTAAATTAAAGAGATATCAAAACAATCTTGACAAGGTTCACCCCATTCCAATGCATAGAAGGCTTTCCAAACCAAAAAAAGAAATGGGGTGAATAGGCACCCCTCTATGTGAGTCCCATTGAAAGCATTTATAGGTCACATATTGAATATCAAGCCTCAAAAATCCTCACAAGCTTCATCTTCAATAAAAGATCCTCAAAAGCTTTATCCCGAGTATAGACCTCAAATAATTTCGGAATGATCAATTAACATTGCTTCTCATTTTCTCTTTCTTTTGTCTTTAACAAATTGACTTCTTCGTGTTTTGTTTATTTTGTCTTTGTCGACTTTAACTTCACGAGTGGTTTACTTATATGGTTTGCTTATATAACGTTTTCCTTTTAAAAAAAATAATAATATGAATAAAAAATTGAAATTATATAAGAAATAGTTAAAATTTTCGGGTGGATTTTCATTTTTAGGAGAATTTGTTATAAACTTAAAATAAATAAAATAATCATCAATATAAATAATATAATAAATAAATATTAAATAAAAATAATCATAAGAGATAAATTATAATATTATTAATTTTTATAAATGATAATATTATTAAAAATATAAAAAAAAAAAATTACATTTTAATTTTTTTTAATGTTTAATTTTGTCTAAAATTTGGTGAGAAATTGTTGGATTTACATATTTAAGTGGTTAATTCTTTATAATTTTAATGTCCCAAGAATATTTTTGGAGCAAGTTTTCAAAAATACAATTTAAACAATAAAAAATTGTGATTTCGTGTAAATTTATATCATTGAATTGCACTAAAAAAAATCAAAACCTAAAATAATTAGATAACCCAAAATGTAAATATCAATTAAACATTAATAAATAATAATAACAAATTTGAATATTTAAACAAAAAGATAATAACAATTTATCATATACATTAAAAAAAAACAAAGATGCTTAGTGTTCCCAAATTGAAGGCTTTTTAAAAAGAATATTAGTATTGCAAGTAACTAATAAAAAAAATATTATTGTTAAAGTGTTTAAGGGTAAAATTCAATAAATATGGAAAGTAAGAGAAGTAAATATTTTTTAAAAGCTTTATACATATTGAAAAGATTAAAAATAATAACGATTTAAGAATTTATACTAAGAAGATTGAAAATAATAATGATTTAAAAAAATTTCGTGGAAAAAAATATTGAGAAGCAAGTTTGAACATAAAAATTAAAAAACAAAAAAGAGTGAGATGGGAGAAGCAAGATTGAACATAAAAATTAAAAAAGAAAAAAGAGTGAGATGGGATAAATTTAAAAAGACGAAAATGATAAATTGTGGATAAGAAAAACAATTAAAAATAGAAATAATGAATAAAGGAAGGAATGAACTTAAAAGGGGCTAGGACATAAATAAAAGAGATAAGCACACGACACATACATATGAGAATGATAAAAGAAAAGGTTTAAAAAATAAATATTAAATATTAAGAATGAAGATGGATAGTGGACTCTTAAAGTTTATATTTATTTTCATGATTAAAGTTATTAGGATGTTTTTTATTTCAAGGGTTTTTCTAATGATGCAGATTGAATAATGAGGTGTTGGCATTAAGATTTTGGTGAAATCAAAACACATGAGATGTTTAGTGTTATAAGAATGCTTTGCAATTACGAATTTCTTAAAACGATTGTGAAGGTATTGTCTATATGATCTCTAAGGTAGGTTTAGATAGAATAGTCGGTTTGCTACCATCTTGCCAAGTGATTGTCCTACTATGTGGTGGTCTACCCACAAGCATCACAAGCAAAATTTAGTCATTAAAAGATGAATCTATCCATATGCTCAAATTTCCGTGTGGTAATGAAAGTTCAAAAAACATACATAGTTTTGTAGTCATTTATACAATGCAAACATACAAGTAACACAACTTTCCTCTTGTTCAATGATATTTCACATATTCTAGAAACAGATTATTTGTTTGTCTGCTCCCTATTGCCTTCCATCATTCCAGCGTTTCCATGTTAACTTTGTATATAATTGTTCTCTTTATGTAACAATAAATGTGCTTCAACTTAACAAGAAGTATTATGTGGGGCGCTCATTCCTTCAAAGGTGGCCTTCTTAGGGAAGGAGGTTCTTATTCTCTTCAATTTCATGTTAGATGATGACACACACCCAATCCCCTACGTGCCTTTTTAAGGGATGGGGTATTAAATTTTCACTTATTCTAATAACCTTGAATCCTCATCTTGAGGTCTCCATCGTCTTCTGCTCGTCAAAAGCTTTCTAACGACTTTCACCATGCTCAAATATGAGCTTTGGATAGGAAGTTATGGCCTTCCAAAGTCCTTGGGTTTTCATTGTCAACATCTATCATATTGCCACGTGGCACCTCATCTCTCATACCATCTGATGTGGCACCAACAGAACACCAATGTGGCACTTGCCTCGCTTTCCGATGTGAGACTTTCGTCCACATAAGCCTACAATTATCAACGTTTGGGCCTTCTCCCGACGCGCTCCTCGCTTACCTCTGGTGAATACAGTATCGAGGATTATTTCCCCTCAATACCATCCATTCAGAGTTCGAGCAGTTTGCACAGTCTCGCCACTCTGAACCCAAGGTATCAAGGAATATTCCTTCCTCTACCTCCAACGCCTTTCTCTGATGGATGGTGTAAATGTTCTTATGGTTTTCTCGATCAACAGGTGAGATTTATTCGGTGGTCTAAGGTTCTTTTGACCAACTGGACCACTCTCAACTTCTTAACCAATTGATGATTGACATATGTTGTCCAAAGTCACTCTAGCCGCCTCGCTGGCATGCTACGTCATTCATGACATCAACTCTTTGTCTTGTAGCTTAGATTCTCCACTAAAGGTTGACGATCTAGATCGTTAGTGAAATCCCTCAATCTTAGCAGATCAACGATCTAGGTTAACTCACGAGGCTTTTCTGTCAGAGTTAATCATTTTCCTGCAGCAAGATCACTCCGAACAAACTTCCTCGAATGACGGTCGAGATATCCTCTCGGAGCTCTCCCTATTTGAGTCGATCGACGATCACAAGTCTCACTCAGAGTTCCTTTGGTCTTGGTATTAGACCACTCCTAGGAAGACACTTGTCATCCCAAAACGCGTTGGCAAGATGCGTGGCACATATCTTGTGTCACCGTCATCTCTTTACTATGTCGCAGGACCACTACACGTGGCATCACCACTGCTCGACATGTGGACCTCCACATGTACTCGATGTGATATGCACATCCCCACGAATGCACTTGACACATCTCTCCAGGTGTTGACACCTGTCCTCTGGACATTGGTGGAGTGAGGTCATCCATGTCAGCATGGTGTCGCTTTCCCCCTGGCTTCGTCTCGAAGGACCACCAAAATCTACGATCAGGATTACGTCTAACTGGGTCTGATGGATGCTCAGGATTACTCCTCGGGGTCTTTCCTTCGGAGTATTTTCCTCCCAAGGGATCAAATCACTATGAATGTCCCACTGCGATGGACAGTCATGATTACTCTAAATTCTTCCCCGATAGATCGAGAACTCTGGTAAAATCAGAGTCTCATCCCAGTCCCACTGTGGAATAATCTGATGGATCTTCCACGATCAACGGTTGAGATATTTCAACCTTTAGATCCAACGACCATGGTTAAGACAAAGGTCTAGGACCAAATTCTCCCAAAGGTCCCATGCTTGACCCACCGGCCAATTACCTGTTTCCATCCATGGTTCGACACCTATCAACCTCTGGACACGTTGACGTTCAAGGTCAACATGACACGTCATACCGATGTCCCCTCTCCTTCTAATCTCACTTAAGTGAGACCACAGATATCCACGGCAAAGGTTAATCCTAGCCATTCCCCGATTAACGGTCCAGATATTCCCTCAAAGTCTCCTCCTTCATAGTACAACTCCTCTGGATCCACAACTTACCCTGAACGGTATCCTGCAATGGATGGTTAGGATCCGATCTCACTTTGGTTCTTATCGAAATTCCAAATCTTCCTTTGGGGTCCTCTAGCACCCTCACATTCAGTCATTCTGAAACCACACCCTCTGATGAAGGGTCAAGATTTATTCGCCATGTCAGTTCAACGACTGTGATTCATCTTATCTCAGAACACTGAGTTTCCACAGGACGACAGGCCGAAGCTCGAGACTTAGACGTTTTTCGAAGATTCTTCCAAGGTTTTCCCTTGGTTAACAACCCAAATTCGGCTTCACATCTCAGGGATTGTCTCAGATCCCTCCTTCGGGTTTTTACCAAACCTTCTTGGTCTCCTTCCCTGTTTCATTCCATTCAGGGGGAATCATTTATTTCATATGACTCCATCCCCCTTTTTTCCAGGAAACCCAATACAACCGGAGTATAGACATGTATACACGAAATTGTGCCTATGGTCAACAAAATCACAGTTTATTTCCTTTAATTCGAGCCAAAACAGGAGGCTCAAGCATTCATGTGTACAAAGCATGTTCAAACCATATAGTTCCTTTCTTGCTTAAATACACAAACATGCAAGATAACAACCAGTCTAGTAATCAAATAAGCATGCACATCCCTTAAACATTCACAGGCAACTCAGCCTTAAATTATAGTCAAATTACACAGGGTACAAAATACTTATCTATTACAGTTGATAGTCGACCAATTGATTGTGGGTGTTCGCCTTTCCACCCAACCGTAGGATCAGAGGCATTCACTCTTAGCACTCTAGCCACCCCCATGCCAAGCCATGATATCACAAAGGAAACTTTTGCAAATTCTCTGAAATCCTCTCTTTGTCACAACCTCTGGGAGATTTATCAAATGCTTCCTCAGCATCAAGCTTGCGTCCTTCTTAGCTCAGGTCGAGTTTTTCTGGGTTCTCTTCCAATGGTCAAGAAAGGTATCTGGGAGGTTACTCTCCTCCACCTCTATGGTAGCAACAAAAGTCTCCCCTCTTCCCCACTAAGCATAGGATCTCCACGGGGTTTATTAGATGCCTTCCCAACTGGATTTCCCCTGTGCAAGAGAGTCCCTTGACAACTACATTGTCCCTTGATGCCCTCTTCTTCCAACACCAGTTTCTTTCCATCCAACACCAAGCCCGTGTCCCTCTTTTGCTCTAGTCTGGGCTTCGGGTCTTCTGTGCTCTAGTTAATAACTCTTCCATGAGTTCTATAATCTTTCTATTGCACACGCTAGTGCATTCCTTTCAGTAGTTCTCTTCCTCAAGGACCAAATTCCTCCTATGGATTTCCTTGTAACCAAAACAACTTAATCTTTCAATTCTTCTTCTGAACTGGAGAGCCTCGCGTGCTCTTCTTCTTTATGAATCGTCCTCTAACCCATTCGTCTATCTCCTCTTTTTTCATGGGTGCTTTTTTTCTCCCCCATAGGAAGGTTCTAGACCTCTCCTATTCCTTCTGCCAAAAGGAGCTCGGGTCAATATAGATATGCATGAAGACTGCACTATGTCGTACTTCGTGCTGACAGTTTTATGTCTTCTCAGCCAGGTCCTCCATGCTTCCATTCAATGGGGCAGTTGATTGTTCAACCACCAGTCCTTTTCTTATTAAATGATTTTTCCTTGGGATCAGGATGAGGCTTATTATTTGAGCAAAGAGAATTGGATCATTTTGACATGATGAACCCTCTCTACAGTTTCCTCACTCTTTCCTCTAGTGATATCATGGCAAGTACTTCAAGGCTTCACCCCCACAAACATTTTTTTGGAAATCTAAACAATAACACATTTACATTGCTCACATGCCATAGCATGGTAATCATAAATAATGATTAATTACAAGCTAGGGGAAACAAAGGTATTACAATCCCCTCCCCCTTCAAAGGAACATCGTCCTCGATGTTCTTTCTCAGTAACACATGTCATGCCTTTGTCATTCAGCTGCTTCATAAATATTGATCATCTTTCTTGGTTGGGTCCTTTCCAGACCCTTGGCCTTTGTCACTTGCCTTCAATAATTTTGGACAACAAGCATATCAATCACAATTTCATGCGAAAACATCTTATTGTTGTGCAAAATTCAAGAGGAAAATTTTCATAATCTAGTACAATACTTATCTGTGCAGTTCGTGGATTTGCATCCATATGGTTGTCTTTTTATCTTGGCTCACTGTTTTTCCTTGACATACCCATTGTGTGCATGATCCCAATCAATGGCTTACAAGAATCATCAAAGTCTCATCTTCCTTTATGTCACTCACCCTCCAGGCCCAGGCTCAAGCATCCCCTTCTTTTCTTTACAGTCCCTCAGGCGATCCATCTTGCTTTACCAAGGCTTTCTCGCACAGGAAGAGTTCTAGAGACTTCATTGAGCCTTACATTCGAGGTGTCCCTCTGACCTGCTCTACCGAGGTGTCCCTTTGGCTTGTGTTACCACAACACAACATATTCTAGGGCGATCATGGCTTACCACAGGGTTCTCATGTCTCAACAATAGCCTTTTTCATGCTTCCCAACTTTGACAGCTTTCATCTTTCCTCCCTAGAAATATCTTTTTGTCTCACCTGTATCAGAGGTATACATAAATTATGAGATATTATCATCAATTCCAATTTATAATTTCTTTCAAATCTGTCAGCCACATATTTCCAAATTCCACATTTTTATTTTTCAGATATGTTCCACACATGAACCAGATTCACGAGTATGGGATTTTTCTTTCCATAGCAGTCTAGCTCAATAGGAAATTGGTCTTCCTTATGGCTTACAACACTGCCATATCCAAGACCCTTTGTTCCATTCCTCGCGGTTTGTCTCAATGGGCAATTAGTCTTCCTTATGGGCTTACAACACTCCCATATGCAAGAACCTTTTCTTCCCGCAATTTCAACATTCCTCAGCCAAACAAATTGTTAGTTTTCATGCACTTTATATTTTCAAAATTGTGCATACTAACAGTCCAAGTCATTTTCATCTATTCAAGGGTACAAAGCAAAAGGAAATATCATTATTTGCGTATGCATCCTTTCAACATACTAAATTTTTCCAAATGCAATTCAAATATCAAATGGCTTTAATCAATGTGCCAATATTCATTGCCACATTCATACCCAATGCACCCTTGCATTGATTTCAAGTCTACCACACTTTTTTATAGAAATATTTTCCTCACCCTATGCAAATTTTCTCAGAAGGCCTTTTCCATTTCCCTATGTAGAGTTGAAGTCCCTTTTTGCAGTTCCAAGAGCTAAAAATAATATTTTTCCACATATACACGCCCTAACTATTATACAACATGCGTATACATAGGTTGCACCATTACAGCCCACATACATTGGGTTTTGTGCCCAAAATTAAAAAATGGTTTCGGGTTTCCATGTCACATCACGAGATCCATGATCCTTGACCTTCCATATACTGGAAACGTTCTAAATCGGCCCTTCAATTCCATTTGAAGACTATAAATGGGCCATATCCAAGTTGTGGAAAAGGGGAGAAGAATTCAACTTTGAGAGCAAATTTTCTCTGAAGAAATTATTCACTTCATATTGAGTTTGCATCCCTTTATCCTTTTAAGTCTGAACACATTGTTCAACCCCCAAGCTCTTCCCTACTTGATGGAGAACCTCATTGTCTATCTTATATGAGCTTGCCTTTAGTGGAGGATTGAAGTGGTGGAGGCCTAGCTGGAAGGGAATTATTTTATCGGTTTCGAACCGTGTCGACACAGAAGTTTGTCATTCATACACTTTTGTTGATTACATTTTAATAGAAATACTCTGTTCTCATCCAATTAATGTCTTGCAAATATTTGAATTGTTATTCCATGGGCATATTTGTTATGAATATTGATGGATTATGCTATTGAATGTGCTAACTTTATATATTATCACCATATGCTTGTGTATCTTGGTTATTGAGGACAAGTTGTAGATGTATTGCTTTGAGTCAAGTGCTCAACGGTGGACTTCATCGCACGTCTGGACGAGGTATGTTCTTTATCTTGTCTTGTTAACATATTTGTTTATATAACATACTTGAGATTAGAGTTGATTTATGCAGTCATTTCCATCTGTTGTGGTTTACCCCATGCCATAGAGAGATTTTCCTCGTAACATAATTGGCGACCATACTGGGGATAAAATATTATTTTCGAGGTTTGATGTGTTTTTCTTGTTTGATAGCTCTCGTTTATATTGAGTTTATTGTCGTCTGATTGCTTGACAGCCTTTGTTAATTTTGAGTATGAGTTTCTTAGCCTCATCCTTAACCTGGCAGTGTTTCAATACATATACGCGGGTTTTTTCCTGACAGTTGCATACATACATGTGCTGCCATTTTGTAGGAAGTGTATATACACAGTTTTCTCTTGAACAGATGCATACATCATTCTTGTATACTTGGTTGTTGAGTTTGATTTTTGTTGGGTAAGTTTTGATTGTTGTTGAGTCTTCTTAGGTCTCTGTCATGACTGTTAAGTGCCTGTAGAGTCATAGGAAACCTTTCTTTGGTTGATTTTTTGGGCGGTGCCTTTCTCATCATCCTTTTCATTGATTGTCCTTGCATCTTGGGTTGGGTGTTTGCTTCTTGATATCCTTCTTGGTTTGTCTCTGTTTACATACAGTAGAATCTTTATATCAAGTTGTTGTTCAATCCTTGCATTTTCATTCTTTTATATTGAAAATACAAAAATTATAAACATTTTGCATTGTTGGCATTTGATCTTTTGGGTTCTTATCGTTGATCTTAGTACATGTATGGAAAGATTGCATCTTATTTTTAATTGCATAATTAAATTGAAAATTGCATATTGAAAAGTTTATCATTTATTGGGAATTGAAATTAGGACTTTGCATTTTATTCATATTCATTTACTTTACTTGTTGAGTCATAACATCATCAGTTTCACTACCGCACCTTTTTGAGTAAGCAAGGCCACTAAAAGAAACATTGATAAATTTAAAATTGATTAGAAACAATTTTATTTTTAGGGTGCACAAAATAGCTTAGGATTTAGAGCCTTGGAATAGGATTTTGTGAGTAAACTTCTCCAAGGATATTAAATCAACATATGTGTCTGACTAAGGGAGTGGTGAAATCCATTGTATAATTGGTGACGTTAGGAGGCTCCGCTTACACCAGAGCTAAGCATGAGGTCGCGTGAAGTTGGTTGAGGGGATATCCCCCCAATACCTTCTTAGCATCATATTTATTTTTGGGGATCTATTCGTATATGGGGATCTTTCTAGTACCTTTGCATCTGTGAGAGGCGGTGCTTTCGAGGTTTCGAGCTTTGTTACCCTACCCATACAGTGGACCTAACTTACGACTGTTCGCCTGCGCATCAATTATATCACAGTTGCTTAGTTGCTTGACATAGGTACGACATAGGTTACTTATGGGGGTTATTCTGTAGGTACCCTAGGTCAGATAAGGGTCAGACAACACACAACCTTTATGGAAGATTACCTCTCTGGGCGGATCCGACTGATTGGTTGTTAAGCCCACAAGGGCCCTTATAATTGATTCTAATACCTCCAATCTTTTGCAAGGAGTCACAGGCCCCTCTTGGGTGAGGCATACCTACTTTAGGGAGGGAAGCCCGTTTCAACCACTTTGTCCTGTTTGTGTGCATATTGGTTTTTTGTTTATTTTGGTGTGCTCTTTGATCATTAGTTGACCTTAGGATTTTGTATTGTGCTGTGAGTTTTCATTATTATGGATAGTGGAATCCCTTTGACTCCCTCATTTAGCGCTACCTCCCCCATGGAATTCACTCATTTCATGGGGACAAATCCATCCGTGTTTCATAATGGTATACATAATCATGATACTCAGTAAATACCTTGGGTCTCTAATCATCTTCCTCTTGATATGACAAGCAAGCCTTCACCCTTTCCATCCTCTCCCTCATCTGCTTATACGAATCCTAGTTTTGGATCCAGGGGCATGGTAACTCCTTTTTCTACATCTTCGTTTGATGGGAGTCGTATCCCTCAACCGACTCTCACAGTGGGAGATTGGAATCTTTGTTCTTACAGATTCAATCCTAGCTTCACTTTTCCATGAGCAAGTGCTCAAATGGGTGGTTATTCTACTTATTACACCCCATCCATATATCCTTCGTCTGCTCTGCCAGTTCCTACGAACACTTTTCCCATGACGGACCTCCAACTATCCTCTAGTATTTCATATAGAGGGAATCAATTTTATAGTATGGACTACCCCCTTCACAGAATCCCTTCATCTGGGGCCAACATATATCCTCACCTGAGTAACCCTTGTCATGTTTTTTTCTCTTCACAAACTTCTTCTTTGGTGATGATGCCTTTACAAACCTCTATGAATCAATTTGGAGGAGGATACTACCCTATCGGGCAGGGACAGGGTGTAGACCAGAACCCTTCCTGGCCTGCAATTTCTCAAAACCAGTCTTTCCCGGGACCTTGGTCTCAAATGTCGCAACCAACTATCACCACCAGTCCAGCCGCTGCAAGTCATGCTGGGGGAACTACTCTAGTTGCCATGAGTAATTCTGACATCACATCTCCAACCATGGTCAACCATGTTGGAGAATCATCACCAACCTCTGTACATCATGTTGGGGATGAACCACTAGCCTCTGCAAGTCATGCTGAGAGCATGTCACCAACCATTGTGAGTAATGTTGGGGGCATTCACATGATTGAGAATCCTAGATGTATAACACACAAGCCCAATTTCTTTTGTAGGCTTTGAAAAGGAAGTCATTTAACTCACTTGCGCACTACTATTGTTGTAGTAGAAGAAGCACAATCCTTGCCTGATAACCCTTCAGGTTCATAGTCCTCTTTGGTTTCCCAACATTCTATTTCTTCTTTGATTGACACAATAGTCATGCCGATGCAATCTTCACTCGACATTACTCATATTTTGAGGAGTGAGGCATTTTTTGACCATGCCATTGTTGGGTATGTGTTATATTCTTTGCACTAGTAGTAGTGCCTCATGAAACATGTCACATATTTAGGTGGTTTTTCGGCACATGGTTTTTGCCGATGGTTTTCTATTTCCGGTTAAGGAATTAGGGTTGTTGACTAATCCAGGTCATTGGGTTAGGGTTTGGGATGTCGTTGGCTCCTATATGTATATTGTATTGTAAACAATGTATCACGATGAATGAATATAGAATATGTTGGTTTTCCCGGTTTGGATTTCCAGGGGAAAAATCTTTGTGTAATGTTTGTATTTGCCATTGTGTCTTTTTTGTTGTTTTACTAAAAATCTGTTTGCAGTAAATATTGTACAAGGTTAAAACCTACAGTCATTAACATTTCTAGTCTTATACCTTCTAAACAAGAGAGAGTTCTACTCTCCCCGAGTACGCTCCCTCCAAGTCTAAGGGAGGTTCCCTTTGACTGGGATGGTTTGGTGGGGTATCAAATTCCTTCTTCTATGCCCTTTCAAATAAGAGGCGTTCTTCGATATATCATTGAGAAGGTAACCTCCGTGAGTACTTTATCCCCCTCTACTTGGAAAGATCTAGGTTTTACCAAGCTTGTGTCAGTTGTTCGTAAGTTGCTGACCTTTCACATAAGTCTTGCATGGGAGCCCTGGCCTCCCCCATGACATGTCGCTTAGAAAACTCCCAACGAGTCTGATTTAAGCTCTTTTCCGACTCTCTCAAAAAGCGAAAAGATTGCCAAGTGAACTTGTCTCTTTCAAACTCATAAATTGGATTTGAAAGGACGTTTACTTGGTGTAAGTTTACCCCTTTTTCAAACCAAGTAGACTAAGTTTACAAAAAAGGACATTTTTTGGCATTAAGTTGTAATTGCATCTCATTCTCTTGCTTGCAGTTTTGAGCCTATTTCCGGTTCTCGCTTTTGCATTATAAGCCTATCACTTCAGCAGTTTGCATCATCAACCAAGCAGAGCCTTGTTTATATCCTTTGCAACTTGACACCCTATACCCCAAGATGAAACATTCCCCCAAGTGTCCATATCCTGCATGCACCTCCTTGCATTGAGAATAGGTATGTTCCACTACTGGAACTAGTTGCTTACTAGTGACATTTGTTTCCTCCTCTGAATCACAGCGTTCATTTGACTATGAAAAAAAAAAAAGATGGGCGGGAAAAGAATATTATCTTATATTAGTGGCAGTCGTGTCGCCTTTGAACATAGTACAAACTTTTGAGTCCACTTGTCATCAACATTTTGGGTTTAACATGACCTTAGGAAGTTGAGCCCGTTACTTAGAGTTTACTCCCCCAACTAGTTACTCTTCCAGTCCCTATGGAGAGTTTGATCGATGCCTCCTACATCACAAAGTTTCATCATCGAATCTATGTTGCTAGAGTCTTCCATATGTCTCATGCTCTTGTTCAAAGGATGTCTATCAGCCTGTGTTGGCCATTTCTCAGAACTATTGACTTTGCATGTCGGCCATACCCTCAATGTGTCTCAAAGTTACATGAAGTTATAGTCCTATCATGCACCCTGGTCCTACTTTCATCATTGGTATGTAACCTTGAACCCAACAGTCGACATTTCATCATTGGTCGTTGATTGGGGCGTTTCCCTTGTGTTCGACGAAAACAAATCTATTCACACATTGGGATTCGTGCAGTGTCTTGGATGCCATTATCCTTATTGGTGGTTTCCTCGCCTTTCTCAACAATTTTCCTTATTGGATACTATTCAGAGGGTCTTTTCATGTACCGCTTGCATCTGGCGCACGTGAAAGATGCACAGGGTCGTGGGTTTGTGAACATGTTCTTCATCTGAATTCCTCCAAATCATCAAGCTCCTGCTTTGTAACTCATGCTGCATGATGAGAGATTCCTTAATTCTCTCCTTTCAGTGGGTCTCCTTCCATCAACTTCAGCCCATCTATTATGGGAACAAGGCCTAGAGTCATATGAGTACCTAGAGGCTTGCAATCATTAGTGGAAGGTTTTCTCACCATCGACAGTTGGGAATACATCAATGTCTCCTGATCGATGGATTCTTCAAGTGTTCAACCTCAACACCTTTATTAACACTTGTAAGAATGTACTCAGTGCCTTGATACCTACTTTCATTATTGGTAGGCTATCTCGCGTTTGTTAACGATATACCTTAATGATCTGTAATCAAACGAAGTCTCATTGTCTTTGACCTCAAATCCTTTATTCACACAATGTAGACTTTCACCTTTGGCGGATCGTGTAGAAGACTTGAATACATCATTGCATAGTCACAACTTTCCTAAGTTGTCGCTATCTTTCATTGGACCAGTACCTATGTGACTTCAGTGATCATGGGAGATCAAATTGTACTCCATTGTATACAGATAACTTCATATTGATTTTGAGACTGGTTTTATTGAGCCTTGTTCATGACTATGAAAGCCTATGGCATATAGCCACCTCTATATTGCCTATTCATGGCCATGAACAACTGTTTGGTATATTTTCACATGGATCTGCAGTGTAATTCAAATTGGCAGCCATGTGTGCAAAGTCAGTATAGATTGTAATATTCTCACGAGCAACTAGTTCATCCAGGTAGGTCTCCATTACTTCACTTCTGGGTATTATAATGTATTTCGTCCATCGCAGATACTCCTCCGACCTCACACATTAGGGGGCATCTGTTATAGCAATATTTGCCTCACCCTATGCAAATTTGCTCAGAAGGCCTTTTCCATTTCCCTATGCAGACTTGAAGTCCCTTTTTGCAGTTCCCAGAGATAAAAATAATATTTTTCCACATATACGTGCCCTAACTATTATACAACATGCGTATACACAGCGTGCACCATTACAGCCTATGTACATCGGGTTTTGTGCCCAAAATTAAAAAAATGGTGTCGGGTTTCCATGTCACATCACGAGATCCATGATCCTTGACCTTCCATATATTGGAAACATTTCGAATCGGCCCTTAAGTTCCATTTGAAGGCTATAAATGGGCCATATCCAAGCTGTGGAAAAGGGGAGAAGATCCCTATTTGAGCGGATCGATGGTCACAAGTCTCACTCAGAGTTCCTTTGGTCTCGGTATTAGGCCACTCCTAGGAAGACACTTGTCATCCCAAAACGCATTGGCAAGATGCGTGGCACATATCTTGTGTCACCGTCATCTCTTTACTATGTCGTAGGACCACTACACGTTGCATCACCATTGCTTGACACATGGACCTCCACATGTACTCGACGTGATATGCACATCCCCACGAATGCACTTGACATGTCTCTCCAGGTGTTGACACCTGTCCTCTGGACATTGGTGGAGTGAGGTCATCCACGTCAGCATGGCGTTATTTCCCCCCCTAGCTTTGTCTCGAAGGACCACCAAAATCTACGATTAGGATTACGTCTAACTGGGTCTAATGGATGCTCAGGATTTCTCCTCGAGGTCTTTCCTTCGGAGTATTTTCCTCCCAAGGGATAAAATCACTATGAATGTCCCACTGCGATGGACGGTCATGATTACTCTAAATTCTTTCCCGAGAGATCGACAACTCTGGTAAAATCAGAGTCTCATCTCAGTCCCACTGTGGAATAATATGATGGATCTTCCAAGATCAATGATTGAAATATATCAACCTTTAGATCTGACGGCCACGGTTAAGACAAAGGTCTAGGACCAAATTCGCCCAAAGGTCCCATGCTTGACCCACCGGCCAATTACCTATTTCCATTCACAGTTCGACACCTATCAACCTTTGGACACGTCAACGTTCAAGGTCAACATGACACGTCATACTGACGTCCCTTCTCCTTCTAATCTCACTTAAGTGAGACCATAGAGATCCACAACAAAGGTTAATCCTGACCATTCCCCGATTAACGGTCCAGATATTTCGTCAAAGTCTCCTCCTTTGGAGTACAACTCCTCTGGATCCACAACTTACCCTGAACGGTATCCTGCAATGGACGGTTAGGATCCAATCTCACTTTGGTTCTGATTGACATTCCAAATCTTCCTTTTGGGTCCTCTAGCACCCTCACATTTAGTCATTCTGAAACCACGCCCTCCGATGAAGGGTCGAGATTTATTCCCAATGTCAGTTCAACAAATGTGATTCATCTTATCTCAGAACACTAAGTTTCCACAGGACAACAGGCTAAAACTTGAGACTTAGATGTTTTTCGAAGGTTCTTCCAAGGTTTGCCCTTGGTTAACAACCCAAATTCGGCTTCACATCTCAGGGATTGTCCAAGATCCCTCCTTCGGGTTTTTACCAAACCTTATTGGTCTCCTTCCCCGTTTCATTTCATTCAGGGGGAATCATTTATTTCATATGACTCCATCCCCTTTTTTTCCAGGAAACCCAATACAACCGTAGTATAGACATGTATACATGAAACTGTGCCTATGGTCAACAAAATCACAATTTATTTCCTTTAATTTGAGCCAAAATAGGAGGATCAAGCATTCACGTGTACAAAGCATGTTCAAACCATATAGTTCCTTTCTTGCTTAAATACACAAACATGCAAGATAACAACCAGTCTAGTAATCAAATAAGCATGCACATCCCTTAAACATTCATAGGCAACTCAGCCTTAAATTATAGTCAAATTACACAGGGTACAAAATACTTATCTATTACAGTTGATAGTCGACCAATTGATTGTGGATGTTCGCCTTTCAACCCAACCATAGGATCAGAGGCATTCACTCTTAGCACTCTGTCCACCCCCATGCCAAGCCATGATATCACTAGGGAAACCTCTGCAAATTCTCCGAGATCCTCTCTTTGTCACAACCTCTGCGAGATTTATCAAATGCTTCCTCAGCATCAAGCTCACGTCCTTCTTAGCTCAGGTCGAGTTTTTCTGGGTTCTCTTCCAATGGTCAAGAAAGGTATCTGGGAGGTTACTCTCCTCCACCTCTATGGTAGCAACAAAAATCTCGCCTCTTCCCCACTAAACTCAGGACCTCCACGGGGTTTATCAGATGCCTTCCCAACTAGATTTCCTCTGTGCAAGAGAGTCCCTTCACAACTACATTGTCCCTTGACACCCTCTTCTTCCAACACCAGTTTCTTTCCATCGAGCACCAAGCCCGCGTCCCTCTTTTTCTCCAGTCTGGGCTTCAGGTCTTCTGTGCTCTAGTTAAGAACTCTTCCATGAGTTCTATAATCTTTCTATTGCACGCGCTAGTGCATTCCTTTCAGTAGTTCTCTTCCTCAAGGACCAAATTCCTCCTATGGTTCTCCCTGTAACCAAAACAACTTAATCTTTCAATTCTTCTTCTGAATTGGAGAGCCTCACGCGCTCTTCTTCTTTCTGAATCATCCTCTAACCCATCTGTCTGTCTCCTCTTCTTTCTTGGGTGCTTTTCTTCTCCCCCATAGGAAGGTTTTGGACCTCTCCTATTCCTTCTTCTAGAAGGAACTCGGGTCAATATAGATCTGCATGAATACTGCACTTTGTTGTACTTCAAGCTGACAGTTTTATGTCTTCTCAGCCAGGCCCTCCATGCTTCCATTCAATGGGGCAGTTGATTGTTCAACCACTAGTTCGTTTCTTATTAACTAATTTTTCCTTGGGATCAGGTTGAGGCTTATTATTTGAGCAAAGAGAATTGGATCGTTTTGACATAATGAACCCTCTCTACAGTTTCCTCACTCTTTCCTTTAGTGATATCATGGCAAGTACTTCAAGGGTTCACCCCCACAGACATTTTTTTGGAAATCTAAACAATAACACATTTACATTGCTCACATGCCATAGCATGGTAATCATAAATAATGATTAATTACAAGCTAGGGGAAACAGAGGTATTACAATCCCCTCCCCCTTCAAAGGAACACCGTCCTCGATGTTCTTTATCAATAACACCTATCATGCCTTTGTCATTCAACTGCTTCATAAATATTGATCCTCTCTCTTGGTTGGGTCCTTTCCAGACCCTTGGCCTTCATCACCTGCCTTCAATAATTTTGGACAACAAGCATATTAATCACAATTTCATGCAAAAACATCTTATTGTTGTGCAAAATTCAAGAGAAAAAATTTCATAATCTAGTACAATACTTATCTGTGCAGTTTGTGGATTTGCATCCATATGGTTTTATTTTTATCTTGGCTCACTGTTTTTCCTTGACATACCCATTGTGTGCATGATCCCAATCAATGGCTTACAAGAATTATCAAAGTCTCATATTCCTTGATGTCACTCACCCTCCAGGCCCAGGCTCAGACGATCGATCTTGCCTTACCAAGGCCTTCTCGCACATGAAGAGTTCTAGAGACTTCATTGAGCCTTACATTCGAGGTGTCCCTCTGACCTTCTCTACTGAGGTGTCCCTTTGGCTTGTGTTACCACAACACAACATATTCTAGGGCGATCATGGTTTACCACAGGGTTCTCATGTCTCAACAATAGCCTTTTTCATGCTTCCCAACTTTGACAGCTTTCATCTTTCCTCCCTAGAAATATCTTTTTGTCTCACCTGTATCAGAGGTATACATAAATTATGAGATATTATCATCAATTCCAATTTATAATTTCTTTCAAATCTGTCAGCCACATATTTCCAAATTCCACATTTTTATTTTTTAGATATGTTCCACACATGAACCATATTCACAAGTATGGGATTTTTCTTCCCATAGCAGTCTAGCTCAATAAGAAATTGGTCTTACTTATAGCTTACAACACTGCCATATCCAAGATCCTTTCTTCCATTCCTTGCGGTTTGTCTCAACAGGCAATTAGTCTTCCTTATGGGCTTACAACACTCCCATATGCAAGAAGCTTTTCTTCCCGCAATTTCAACATTCCTCAGCCAAACAAATTGTTAGTTTTCATGCACTTTATATTTTCAAAACTATGCATACTAACAGTCCAAGTCATTTTCATCTATTCAAGGGTACAAAGCAAAAGGAAATATCATCATTTACGTATGCATCCTTTCAACATACTAAATTTTTCCAAATGCAATTCAAATATCAAATGGATTTAATCAATGTGCCAATATTCATTGCCACATTCATACCCAATGCACCCTTGCATTGATTTCAAGTTTTCCACACTTTTGTTATAGAAATATTTGCCTCACCCTATGCAAATTTTCTCAGAAGGCCTTTTCCATTTCCCTATGCAGACGTGAAGTCCCTTTTTACAGTTCCAAGAGCTAAAAATAATATTTTTCCACATATACGCACCCTAACTATTATACAACATGCGTATACAGAGGTTGCACCATTACAGCCCGCATACATCGGGTTTTGTGTCCAAAATTAAAAAATGGTGTCGAGTTTCCATGTCATGTCACGAGATCCATGATCCTTGACCTTCCATATACTGGAAACGTTCCGAATCGGCCCTTCAGTTCCATTTGAAGGCTATAAATGGGCCATATCCAAGCTGTGGAAAAGGGGAGAAGAATTCAACTTTGAGAGAAAATTTACTCTGAAGAAATTATTCACTTCATATTGAGTTTGCATCCCTTTATCCTTTTAAGTCTGAACACATTGTTCAACCCCCAAGCTCTTCCCTACTTGATGGAGAACCTCATTGTCTATCTTATATGAGCTTGCCTTTGGTGGAGGATTGAAGTGGTGGAGGCCCAGTTGGAAGGGAATTTTTTTCTTGGTTCCGAACCGTGTCGACACGGAAGTTTGTCATTCATACACTTCTGTTGATTACATTTTAATAGAAATACTCTTTTCTCGTCCAATTAATGTCTTGAAAATATTTGAATTGTTATTCCATGGGCATATTTGTTATGCATATTGATGGATTATGCTATTGAATGTGCTAACTTTATATATTATCACCATATGCTTGCGTATCTTGGTTATTGAGGACAAGTTACAGGTGTATTGCTTAGAGTCAAGTGCTCAACGATGGACTTCATTGCACGTCTGGACGAGGTATGTTCTTTATCTTGTCTTGTTAACATATTTGTTTATATAGCATACTTGAGATTAGAGTTGATTTATGCAGTCATTTCCATATGTTGTGGTTTACCCCATGCCATAGAGAGATTTTCCTTGTAACATAATTGGCGACCATATTGGGAATAGAATATTATTTTCGGCGTTTGATGTGTTTTTCTCCTTTGATTGCTCTCGTTTATATTGAGTTTCTTGTCGTCTGATTGCTTGATAGCCTCTGTTCATTTTGAGTCTGAGTTTCTTAGCCTTATCCTTAACCTGGCAGTGTTCAATACATATACGTGGGTTTTTTCCTGACAGTCGCATACATACGCGTGCTACCATTTTGTAGGAAGTGTATATACACAGTTTTCTCTTGAACAGTTGCGTACATAATTCTTGTATGCTTGGTTGTTGAGTTTGATTTTTGTTGGGTAAGTTTTGATTGTTGTTGAGTCTTCTTAGGTCTCTGTCATGACTGTTAAGTGCCTGTAGAGTCATAGGAAACCTTTCTTTGGTTGATTTTTTGGGCGGTGCCTTTCTCATCATCCTTTTCATTGATTGTCCTTGCATCTTGGGTGGGTGTTTGCTTCTTGATATCCTTCTTCGTTTGTCTCTATTTACATACAATAGAATCTTTATATCAAGTTGTTGTTCAATCCTTGCATTTTCGTTCTTTTATATTGAAAATACATAAATTATAAACATTTTGCATTGTTGGCATTTGATCTTTTGGGTTTTTATTGTTGATCTTAGTACATGTATGGAAAGATTGCATCTTATTTTTAATTGCATAATTAAATTGAAAATTGCATTTTGAAAAGCTTATCATTTATTGGGAATTGAAATTAGGACGTTGTGTTTTATTCATATTCATTTACTTTACTTGTTGAGTCTTAACATCATCAGTTTCACTACCGCACCTTTTTGAGTAAGCAAGGCCACTAAAAGAAACGCTGATAAATTTAAAATTGATTAGAAACAATTTTATTTTTAGGGTGCACAAACTAGCTTAGGATTTAAAGCCCTGGAATAGGATTTTGTGAGTAAACTTCTCCAAGGATATTAAATCAACATATGTGTCTTACTAAGGGAGTGGTGAAATCCATTGTATAATTGGTGACGTTAGGAGGCTCCGCTTACACCAGAGTTAAGCACGAGGTCGTGTGAAGTTGGTTGAGGGGATATCCCCCCAATACCTTCTTAGCGTCATATTTATTTTTGGGGATCTATTTGTATATGGGGATCTTTCTAGTACCTTTGCATCTGTGAGAGGCGGTTCCTTCGAGGCTTCGAGCTTTGTTTTTTTTTTTTGACGAAAACGGTTATGGTTTATATTAGAGGGGTGGCAAAGCCACTGAATCTGTTACAAAATGCCCTGAGTTTCTTCGGGCCTACAAATCTAAATACAAATGTTATGCAACACTGTTTCAGCATAAGATCTAGCACTGTTTCAACATAATTTCCAGCACTGTGTCCCCAACGCTTTGTTTTAGCATATGTAACAACACTGTGTTTCAGCAACTGTTCCAGCACTGTGTTTCAGCATATGTAACAACATTGTGTTTCAGTTGTTACAACATTGTGTTTCAGCATAAGATCCTGCTCTGTTTCAGCACTGTGATTCAGCATCTGTGTTCCAGCAACTGTGTTGCAGCATTTGAGTTTCAGCATCTGTGTTCCAGCTTTGTTTCAGCACTGTGTTCCAGCATCTGTTTCAGCTATGTTTCAGCTCTGTTTCAGCACTGTGTTTCAGCATCTGTGTTCCAGCATCTGTATTCCAACATTTGTGTTCCAACAGTTGTGTTCCATCATCTGTGTTCCAGCAGTTGCGTTCCAGCATCTGTGTTCCAACAGTTGTGTTCCAACATCTGTGTTCCAGCATCTGTGTTTCAACAACTGTGTTCCAGCTCTATTACAGCGTTGTGTTTTGTGTGCCCTTGAGCTGCAATGGGTCATGGGATTTCCACATTTTCAATGATGCCATTGACTGACAGCTCTCCAGGATCCAATAGAACGCCTTTGTTGGCTTCTTTATCAGCACTTCGATTTAAGTCCCTTAAAACGTGATAACAGTGATAGGTGTTCAAATTCCTTAATAGGAGGTGGGTTTTATCAAGGAGGTTGTTGAGGTGGATGCTTTGAGTTGTGGATCGCTTGATAATAGCTTGTATGATTATTCTGGAATCACCTATTATTGCCAAGTCCTGTATTCTGAGGTTGATTGCCAATTTCAAACCTTGCCAGAGCGCCAAGGCTTCGACTCGGTTGTTGGACTCTATGCCGAGTCCAATGGCATAATGCATTGCTTTGTCTTGTCTGGGATCTTCAATGATGCCCCCTCCCCCAGCCTGGCCTAGGTTCCCTTTCGAGGCCCCATCAAAGTAGAGGATGGGCGTTTTAATTTTTCTTTTCCATTTGGTAAATTCCGTTTCATTTTCCCTGATCTCCCAGCTTTCATGCATTGGGTGACTTCCTTGTTGGCTTCCTAACCCTGGGATGTTGAATTGGGCTATCCAACTCTTCTGTCTTCGTCCATATTGTGAAGCTTTACTGTGGGCCAGAGGTGAGCAATAGATTCCCCCAACATTGCTTGAATTTTAATGCTAATTCTGTCTACACTTAGTTGGCTATCTCTGAAAATTCTATGATTTCTCTCTAACCAGAGATTCCATAGAACAAACTTTGGAAGTATTCCCCATATCCATCTAGCGTGGTTTCTTTTCTTATCGGAAAATGGGAACATGGACTCCCATTGAAGTAGCAGACTTATTACATCAGGAGGGAGGTTTGTGGCTAATTGGGGGCCTATGACCTTCATCCAGACTTCTTTTGCATAGCTGCAATTTAGGAGGGTGTGGTCAGTTGTTTCTTCTGCTTGGAGGCATAGTGGGCACCGAAAGGGGCCTTCCCAGCCCCTTCTTCGGAGATTCTCCCCCGTTGGGATACTCTTGTGC
>ML784695.1:549168-570511 GCA_009831015.1 Picea engelmannii | reverse complement strand
CATACTACAAAATTCATCTTCTCCACAATCTGTTCAAAAGGGGAACAAAAGGATACTACAACCACTACAGCCTCGGCCCAAGCACCTTCTATCCAACAGAAGCAGGTCAACAAGGTTGCAGCAAAGTGCAAAGATTCCTTCTGTACATCGTCCTCTCATGTATCTCAACTTGTTGAATAGCCTCAACCGCAACAGGTTCGTGACAGATTTCCACAAACTAAGCAGCGCGACGTCTCCAGCAAGACAAACAGCTCACCAAGATGCAGATTCAACAAATGCTTTTCCCTCTCCCCCGGGAAATCAACGCAATGGATACCATTGCTTCCTTAGGAGGGACGATTAATCCAGGTGGATATTGGTGGCCACCCACCATTTCCAAATGGCTCAAAACAGTTTTCTGGCCATTTTGGCAATTTACTATTTTTAGCAGGTTTTAACTTTCGGGGCCATTTTGAGGGTCCAAATGAAGGTTTTTCGAGATCGAGGTTCTCAATGATAGTTGAAGGCATGATTGAGCCCCCAAAATGAATCTCCTCGACAATACCTTTCCAACGAGCTATCACACGCCTAAAACAGAGATCGTATGCAAAAGTGACGACCCCGAGAAGTCGATGTACTCACTTACCCAAACGGGGCCCACATGACTTTTGGCGCTTCATCTCCTAGGGTTAGGTTTTTGGATGTCTAGGACTTTTGGCATTCCCATTTATTGTAAAAAGGAATCATCCTCTTGCGAATGAGAGTAGCTGTCACATCTATTCTCAGAGATAAGCTGCCACCATTCTAGCGAGTCTTTCACTCTGTATTTTTACAGTCTTTGTACATTTCTCTGATTAATAGAAATCATGTATTACTGTATATCTGTGTTTATGGTTGCATCTCTGATGCATTTCTGTTATTATTGAATATCTGCGATATCTCTGTGCATTTATTTAGTATATCTCCGCTCTCATTTCGTGCCGAAAATAATCCGGATCACTCTCCTACATTCCAGGAGAATATTCTCTTCAGTTTAGAGCCAATTACACTTAGTTAGACTAGTGAAAGTCACTCATGCACGTCAACCTCGGTTTTATCACCAACAGTTGCATGTGCTTCTCTCACTTCCACACGTGTGACTCGGTTAACTAAAGATTGCATGACTAGTTAACTAGGACTAGGTGGCAGTTAACTCTGGTAACTGCCTGTGTGTGTCCAGATCTCTCTAGACCACCACTATGGCGCATTGGCTTCTCTTCTAGTGCGCATTAGTTGAGCTATACAAAGTATATCATGTGTAAATTATCATTCATTTTTTTTGTTAATACAATTCTCATTCTTTTCTCTCCATTTTTTCTCTTGTCTTCCTTATTTTGCAAGTTGTGTCCGTTCTTCTGCTAGCTAGATCTCTTGTGCAGGTACTCACCACATTCTACAATGTATATGTTTGTTAAATCTTCCCCTCTCTTTGTAGATTTTGTGTGTGATGGGACAAATTGGATCAGTGTTGGATCAATTCGTGAACCCTAACATCACCTAGAGTCGAAAGGTATCATCACTTATGTGTGTCTTTGTGTTGAGCTTGAGTTGAATAAGGATCTCTTGAACAAAAACATATGGAGTGGAATGATTCTTGTTGGATTCATGAACTTGGTTATAAGAATACGACTAAGAAAAGTTGTGTATGTCAAATAACATGTGCACATTTTCTACCTTAATATTCTCATTTCACAAGAGAGAAAGGGAAAAACTATTAAATTTATTCTTATATAATCCCTAAAACAATGTTCAAATAAACTTGACATCCCAATAAAAAAGTTTTATCACACCTTCGAAAATAAAGAATAACCTTTCAACTACAATAATGTCAACATAACCAAAACCCTAAAATGCGAATAATTTTAACTGAAATAAATAATTTTAATTGAATTAAAGAGATATCAAAACAATCTTGACAAGGTTCACCCCATTCCAAATAGAAGGCTTTCCAAACCAAAAAAAATGGGGTGAATAAGCACCCCTCTATGTGAGTCCCATTGAAAGCATATATAGGTCACATATTGAATATCAAGCCTAAAAAATCCTCATAAGCTTCATCTTCAATAAAAGATCCTCAAAAGCTTTATCCCGAGTGTAGGCCTCAAATAATTTCGGAATGATCAATTAACATTGCTTCTCATTTTCTCTTTCTTTTGTCTTTAACAAATTGACTTCTTCGTGTTTTGTTTATTTTGTCTTTGTCGACTTTAACTTCATGAGTGGTTTACTTATATGACGTTTTCCTTAAAAATATATATATATATATATATAATATGAATAAAAAATTGAAATTATATAAGAAGTAGTCAAAATTTTCTTGTGGATTTTAATTTTTAGGAGAATTTGTTATAAATTTAAAATAAATAAAATAATCATCAATATAAATAATATAATAAATAAATATTAACTAAAAATAATCATAAGAGATAAATTATAATATTATTAATTTTTATAAATGATAATATTATTAAAAATATAAAAAAAATTCTACATTTTAATTTTTTTTTTAATGTTTAATTTTGTCTAAAATTTGGTGAGAAATTATTGGATCTATATATTTAAGTGGTTAATTCTTTATAATTTTAATGTTTCAAGAGTTTTTTAGCAAGTTTTTAGAAATATAATTTAAACAATAAAAAATTATGATTTCGTGCAGATTTATATCATTGAATTGCACTAAAAAAAATCAAAACCTAAAACAATTAGACAACCCAAAATGTAAATATCAATTAAACATTAATAAATAATAATAACAAATTTGAATATTTAAACAAAAAGATAATAACAATTTATCGTATACATTCAAAGAAACAAAGATGCTTAGTGTTCCCAAATTGAAGGCTTTTTAAATAGAATATTAGTATTGCAAGTAACTAATAAAAAAAATATTATCATTAAAGTGTTTAAGCGTAAAATTCAATAAATATGGAAAGTAAGAGAAGTAAATAATTTTTAAAAGATTTATACAGATTGAAAAGATTAAAAATAATAATCATTTAAGAATTTATACCAAGAAGATTGAAAATAATAATGATTTAGGAATTTTTCGTGGAAAAAAATAGTGAGAAGCAAGATTGAACTTAAAAATTAAAAAAGAAAAAAGAGTGAGATGGGATAAATTAAAAAAAGACGAAAATGATAAATTGTGGATAAGAAAAACAATTAAAAATAGAAATAATGAATAAAGGAAGGAATGAACTTAAAAGGGGCTAGGACATAAATAAAAGAGATAAGCACACGACACATACATATGAGAATGATAAAGAAAAGGTTTAAAAAATAAATATTAAATATTAAGAATGAAGATGGATAATGGACTCTTAAAGTTTATATCCATTTTTATGATTAAAGTTATTAGGATGTTTTTGATTTTAAGGGCTTTTTTAATGATTCAGATTGAATAATGAGGTGTTGGCATTAAGATTTTGGTGAAATCAAAACACATGAGATGTTTAGTGTTATAAGAATGCCCTGCAATTACGAATTTCTTAAAACGATTGTGAAGGTATTGCTTATATGATCTCTAAGGTAGGTTTAGATAGAATAGTTGGTTTGCTACCATCTTGCCAAGTGATTGTCCTACTATGTGGTGGTCTCCCCATAAGCATCACAAGCAAAATTTAGTCATTAAAAGATGAATCTATCCATATGCTCAAATTTTCGTGTGGTAATGAAAGTTCAAAAAACATACATAGTTATGTAGTCATTTATACAATGCAAACATACAAGTAACACAACTTTCCTCTTGTTCAATGATATTTCACATATTCTAGAAACACATTATTTGTTTGTCTGCTCCCTATTGCCTTCCATCATTCCAGCGTTTCCATGTTAACTTTGTATATAATTGTTCTCTTTATGTAACAATAAATGTGCTTCAACTTAACAAGAAGTATTTTGCGGGGCGCTCATTCCTTCAAAGGTGGCCTTCTTAGGGAAGGAGTTTCTTATTCTCTTCAATTTCATGTTAGATGATGACACACACCCAATCCCCTACGTGCCTTTTTAAGGGATGGGGTATTAAATTTTCACTTCTTCTAATAACCTTGAATCCTCATCTTGAGGTCTCCATCGTCTTCTGCTCGTCAAAAGCTTTCTAACGACTTTCACCATGCTCAAATATGAGCTTTGGATAGGAAGTTATGGCCTTCCAAAGTCCTTGGGTTTTCATTGTCAACATCTACCATATTGCCACGTGGCACCAACACGACACCAATGTGGCACTTGCCTCGCTTTTCGATGTGAGACTTTCATCCACGTAAGCCTACAATTATCAACGTTTGGGCCTTCTCCCGACCCGCTCCTCGCTTACCTCTGGTGAATACGGTATCGAGGATTATTCCCCCTCGATACCATCCATTCAGAGTTTGAGCAGTTTGCACAGTCTCGCCACTCTGAACCCAAGGTATCAAGGAATATTCCTTCCTCTACCTCCAACGCCTTTCTCTGATGGATGGTGTAAATGTTCTTATGGTTTTCTTGATCAACAGGTGAGATTTATTCGGTGGTCTAAGGTTCTTTTGACCAACTGGACCACTCTCAACTTCTTAACCAATTGATGATTGACATATGTCGTCCAAAGTCACTCTAGCCGCCTCGCTGGCATGCTACGTCATTCATGACATCAACTCTTTGTCTTGTAGCTTAGGTTCTCCACTAAAGGTTGACGGTCTAGATCGTTAGCGAAATCCCTCAATCTTAGCAGATCAACGATCTAGGTTAACTCTCGAGGCTTTTCTATCAGAGTTAATCATTTTCCTGCAGCAAGATCACTCCAAACAAACTTCCTCGAAGGACGGTCGAGATATCCTCTCGGAGCTCTCCCTATTTGAGTCGATCGACGGTCACAAGTCTCACTCTAAGTTCCTTTGGTCTCAGTATTAGGCCACTCCTAGGAAGACACTTGTCATCCCAAAACACGTTGGCAAGATGCGTGGCACATATCTTGTGTCACCGTCATCTCTTTACTATGTCGCAGGACCACTACACGCGGCATCACCACTGCTCGACACGTGGACCTCCACATGTACTCGACGTGATATGCACGTCCCCACGAATGCACTTGACACATCTCTCCAGGTGTTGACACCTGTCCTCTAGACATTGGTGGAGTGAGGTCATCCACGTCAACATGGCGTCGCTTTCCCCCTGGCTTCGTCTTGAAGGACCACCAAAATATACGATCAGGATTACGTCTAATTGGGTCTGATGGATGCTCAGGATTTCTCCTCGGGGTCTTTCCTTCAAAGTATTTTCCTCCCAAGGGATCAAATCACTATGAATGTCCCGCTGCGATGGACAGTCATGATTACTCTAAATTTTTCCCCGATAGATCGAGAACTCTGGTAAAATAGAGTCTCATCCCAGTCCCACTGTGGAATAATCTGATGGATCTTCCATGATCAACGGTTGAGATATTTCAACCTTTAGATCTGACGACCACGGTTAAGACAAAGGTCTAGGACCAAATTCTCCCAAAGGTCCCACTCTTGACCCACCGACCAATTACCTGTTTCCATCCATGGTTCGACACCTATCAACCTTTGGACACGTTGACATTCAAGGTCAACATGACACGTCATACCGATGTCCCCTCTCCTTCTAATCTCACTTAAGTGAGACCATAGATACCCACGGCAAAGGTTAATCCTAGCCATTCCTCGATTAACGGTCCAGATATTCCCTCAAAGTCTCCTCCTTCAGAGTACAACTCCTCTGGATCCACAACTTACCCTAAACGGTATCCTGCAATGGACGGTTAGGATCCGATCTCACTTTGGTTCTGATCGAAATTCCAAATCTTCCTTTGGGGTCCTCTAGCACCCTCACATTCAGTCATTCTGAAACCACACCCTCTGATGAAGGGTCGAGATTTATTCGCCATGTCAGTTCAACGACTGTGATTCATCTTATCTCAGAACACTGAGTTTCCATAGGACGACAGGCCGAAGTTCGAGACTTAGACGTTTTTCGAAGGTTCTTCCAAGGTTTTCCCTTGGTTAACAACCCAAATTCGGCTTCACATCTCAGGGATTGTCTTAGATCCCTCCTTCGGGTTTTTACTAGACCTTCTTGGTCTCCTTCCCTGTTTCATTCCATTCAAGGGGAATCATTTATTTCATATGACTCCATCCCCCTTTTTTCCAGGAAACCCAATACAACCGGAGTATAGACATGTATACACGAAACTGTGCCTATGGTCAACAAAATCACAGTTTATTTCCTTTAATTCGAGCCAAAACAGGAGGCTCAAGCATTCACGTGTACAAAGCATGTTCAAACCATATAGTTCCTTTCTTGCTTAAATACACAAACATGCAAGATAAGAACTAGTCTAGTAATCAAATAAGCATGCACATCCCTTAAACATTCACAAGCAACTCAACCTTAAATTATAGTCAAATTACATAGGGTACAAAATACTTATCTATTACAGTTGATAGTCGACCAATTGATTGTGGGTGTTCACCTTTCCACCCAACCGTAGGATCATAAGCATTCACTCTTAGCACTCTAGCCACCCCCATGCCAAGCCATGATATCACTAGGGAAACTTCTGCAAATTCTCTGAAATCCTGTCTTTGTCACAACCTCTGCGAGATTTATCAAATGCTTCCTCAGCATCAAGCTCGCATCCTTCTTAGCTCAGGTCGAGTTTTTCTGGGTTCTCTTCCAATGGTCAAGAAAGGTATCCGGGAGGTTACTCTCCTCCACCTCTATGGTAGCAACAAAAGTCTCCCCTCTTCCCCATTAAGCACATGACCTATACGGGGTTTATCAGATGCCTTCCCAACTGGATTTCCTCTATGCAAGAGAGTCCATTCACAGCTAGATTGTCCCTTGACGCCCTCTTCTTCCAGCACCAGTTTCTTTCCATCCAACACCAAGCCCGTGTCCCTCTTTTGCTCCAGTCTAGGCTCCAGGTCTTCTGTGCTCTAGTTAATAACTCTTCCATGAGCTCTATAATCTTTCTATTGCACGCGCTAGTGCATTCCTTTCAGTAGTTCTCTTCCTCAAGGACCAAATTCCTCCTATGGATTTCCCTGTAACCAAAACAACTTAATCTTTCAATTCTTCTTCTGAACTGGAGAGCCTCACGCGCTCTTCTTCTTTATGAATCGTCCTCTAACCCATTCGTCTGTCTCCTCTTTTTTCTTGGGTGCTTTTTTTCTCTCCCATAGGAAGTTTCTGGACCTCTCCTATTCCTTCTGCCAAAAGGAGCTCAAGTCAATATAGATATGCATGAAGACTGCACTCTGTCGTACTTTGGGCTGATAGTTTTATGGATTCTCAGCTAGGCCCTCCATGCCTTCATTCAATGGGGCAGTTGATTGTTCAACCACCAGTCCTTTTCTTATTAAATGATTTTTCCTTGGGATCGGGATGAGGCTTATTATTTGAGCAAAGAGAATTGGATCATTTTGACATAATGAACCCTCTCTACAGTTTCCTCACTCTTTCCTCTAGTGATATCATGGCAAGTACTTCAAGGCTTCACCCCCACGGACAGTTTTTTGGAAATCTAAACAATAACACATTTACATTGCTCACATGCCATAGCATGGTAATCATAAATAATGATTAATTACAAGCTAGGGAAACAGAGGTATTACAATCCCCTCCCCCTTCAAAGGAACATCGTCCTCGATGTTCTTTCTTAGTAACACCTGTCATGCCTTTGTCATTCAGCTGCTTCATAAATATTGATCATCTTTCTTGGTTGGGTCCTTTCCAGACCCTTGGCCTTTGTCACCTGCCTTCAATAATTTTGGACAACAAGCATATCAATCACAATTTCATGCGAAAACATCTTATTGTTGTGCAAAATTCAAGAGGAAAATTTTCATAATCTAGTACAATACTTATCTGTGCAATTCGTGGATTTGCATCCATATGGTTGTCTTTTTATCTTGGCTCACTGTTTTTCCTTGACATACCCATTGTGTGCATGATCCCAATCAATGGCTTACAAGAATTATCAAAGTCTCTTCTTCCTTGATGTCACTCACCCTCCAGGCCCAGGCTCAAGCATCCCCTTCTTTTCTTTACAGTCCCTCAGGCGATCCATCTTGCTTTACCAAGGCTTTCTCGCACATTCGAGGCGTCCCTCTGACCTGCTCTACCGAGGTGTCCCTTTGGCTTGTGTTACCACAACACAACATATTCTAGGGCGATCATGGCTTACCATAGGGTTCTCATGTCTCAACAATATCCTTTTTCATGCTTCCCAACTTTGACAGCTTTCATCTTTCCTCCCTAGAAATATCTTTTTGTCTCACCTGTATCAGAGGTATACATAAATTATGAGATATTATCATCAATTCCAATTTATAATTTCTTTCAAATCTGTCAGCCACATATTTCCAAATTCCACATTTTTATTTTTCAGATATGTTCCACACATGAACCAGATTCATGAGTATCGGATTTTTCTTCCCATAGCAGTCTAGCTCAATAGGAAATTGGTCTTCCTTATGGCTTACAACACTGCCATATCTAAGACCCTTTCTTCCATTCCTCATGGTTTGTCTCAATGGGCAATTAGTCTTCCTTATGGGCTTACAACACTCCCATATGCAAGAACCTTTTCTTCCCGCAATTTCAACATTCCTCAGCCAAACAAATTGTTAGTTTTCATGCACTTTATATTTTCAAAATTATGCATACTAACAGTCCAAGTTACTTTCATCTATTCAAGGGTGCAAAGCAAAAGGAAATATCATTATTTATTTATGCATCCTTTCAACATACTAAAATTTTCCAAATGCAATTCAAATATCAAATGGCTTTAATCAATGTGCCAATATTCATTGCCACATTCATACCCAATGCACCCTTGCATTGATTTCAAGTCTACCACACTTTTTTTATAGAAATATTTGCCTCACCCTATGCAAATTTTCTCAAAAGGCCTTTTCCATTTCCCTATGTAGAGTTGAAGTCCCTTTTTGCAGTTCCAAGAGCTAAAAATAATATTTTTCCACATATACACCCCCTAACTATTATACAACATGCGTATACATAGGTTGCACCATTACAGCCCGCGTACATCGGGTTTTGTGCCCAAAATTAAAAAATGGTTTCGGGTTTCCATGTCACGTCACGAGATCCATGATCCTTGACCTTCCATATACTGGAAACGTTCTGACTTGGCCCTTCAGTTCCATTTGAAGGCTATAAATGGGCCATATCCAAGTTGTGGAAAAGGGGAGAAGAATTCAACTTTGA
The DNA here is from genome assembly GCA_009831015.1 of Picea engelmannii. Classification (NCBI taxonomy): domain Eukaryota; kingdom Viridiplantae; phylum Streptophyta; class Pinopsida; order Pinales; family Pinaceae; genus Picea; species Picea engelmannii. Next base: position 561,265 of record ML784695.1, on the reverse strand, counting down.
GAGCAAATTTACTCTGAAGAAATTATTCACTTCATATTGAGTCTGCATCCCTTTATCCTTTTAAGTCTGAACACATTGTTCAACCCCCAAAATCTTCCCTACTTGATGGAGAACCTCATTGTCTATCTTATATGAGCTTGCCTTTGGTGGAGGATTGAAGTGGTGGAGGCCTAGCTGGAAGGGAATTATTTTATCGGTTTCGAACTATGTCGACACCAAAGTTTGTCATTCATACACTTTTGTTGATTACATTTTAATAGAAATACTCTTTTCTCGTCCAATTAATGTCTTGCAAATATTTGAATTGTTATTCCATGGGCATATTTGTTATGAATATTGATGGATTATGCTATTGAATGTGCTAACTTTATATATTATCACCATATGCTTGCGTATCTTGGTTATTGAGGACAAGTTGCAGATGTATTGCTTTGAGTCAAGTGCTCAATGGTGGACTTCATTGCACGTCTGGACGAGGTATGTTCTTTATCTTGTCTTGTTAACATATTTGTTTATATAACATACTTGAGATTAGAGTTGATTTATGCAGTCATTTCCGTCTGTTGTGGTTTACCCCATGCCATAGAGAGATTTTCCTCGTAACATAATTGGTGACCATACTAGGGATAAAATATTATTTTCGAGGTTTGATGTGTTTTTCTTGTTTGATAGCTCTCGTTTATATTGAGTTTCTTATCGTCTGATTGCTTGACAACCTTTGTTCATTTTGAGTATGAGTTTCTTAGCCTTATCCTTAACCTGGCAGTGTTTCAATACATATACGTAGGTTTTTTCCTGACAGTTGCATACATACATGTGCTGCCATTTTGTAGGAAGCGTATATACGCGGTTTTCTCTTGAACAAACACATACATCATTCTTGTATGCTTGGTTGTTGAGTTTGATTTTTGTTGGGTAAGTTTTGATTGTTGTTGAGTCTTCTTAGGTCTCTGTCATGACTGTTAAGTGCATGTAGAGTCATAGGAAACCTTTCTTTGGTTGATTTTTTGGGCGGTGTCTTTCTCATCATCCTTTTCATTGATTGTCCTTACATCTTGGGCTGGGTGTTTGCTTCTTGATATCCTTCTTGGTTTGTCTCTGTTTACATACAGTAGAATCTTTATATCAAGTTGTTGTTCAATCCTTGCATTTTCATTCTTTTATATTGAAAATACAAAAATTATAAACATTTTGCATTGTTGGCATTTGATCTTTTGGGTTCTTATCGTTGATCTTAGTACATGTATGGAAAGATTGCATCTTATTTTTAATTGCATAATTAAATTGAAAATTGCATATTGAAAAGTTTATCATTTATTGGGAATTGAAATTAGGACTTTGCATTTTATTCATATTCATTTACTTTACTTGTTGAGTCATAACATCATCAGTTTCACTACCGCACCTTTTTGAGTAAGCAAGGCCACTAAAAGAAACATTGATAAATTTAAAATTGATTAGAAACAATTTTATTTTTAGGGTGCACAAAATAGCTTAGGATTTAGAGCCTTGGAATAGGATTTTGTGAGTAAACTTCTCCAAGGATATTAAATCAACATATGTGTCTGACTAAGGGAGTGGTGAAATCCATTGTATAATTGGTGACGTTAGGAGGCTCCGCTTACACCAGAGCTAAGCATGAGGTCGCGTGAAGTTGGTTGAGGGGATATCCCCCCAATACCTTCTTAGCATCATATTTATTTTTGGGGATCTATTCGTATATGGGGATCTTTCTAGTACCTTTGCATCTGTGAGAGGCGGTGCTTTCGAGGTTTCGAGCTTTGTTACCCTACCCATACAGTGGACCTAACTTACGACTGTTCGCCTGCGCATCAATTATATCACAGTTGCTTAGTTGCTTGACATAGGTACGACATAGGTTACTTATGGGGGTTATTCTGTAGGTACCCTAGGTCAGATAAGGGTCAGACAACACACAACCTTTATGGAAGATTACCTCTCTGGGCGGATCCGACTGATTGGTTGTTAAGCCCACAAGGGCCCTTATAATTGATTCTAATACCTCCAATCTTTTGCAAGGAGTCACAGGCCCCTCTTGGGTGAGGCATACCTACTTTAGGGAGGGAAGCCCGTTTCAACCACTTTGTCCTGTTTGTGTGCATATTGGTTTTTTGTTTATTTTGGTGTGCTCTTTGATCATTAGTTGACCTTAGGATTTTGTATTGTGCTGTGAGTTTTCATTATTATGGATAGTGGAATCCCTTTGACTCCCTCATTTAGCGCTACCTCCCCCATGGAATTCACTCATTTCATGGGGACAAATCCATCCGTGTTTCATAATGGTATACATAATCATGATACTCAGTAAATACCTTGGGTCTCTAATCATCTTCCTCTTGATATGACAAGCAAGCCTTCACCCTTTCCATCCTCTCCCTCATCTGCTTATACGAATCCTAGTTTTGGATCCAGGGGCATGGTAACTCCTTTTTCTACATCTTCGTTTGATGGGAGTCGTATCCCTCAACCGACTCTCACAGTGGGAGATTGGAATCTTTGTTCTTACAGATTCAATCCTAGCTTCACTTTTCCATGAGCAAGTGCTCAAATGGGTGGTTATTCTACTTATTACACCCCATCCATATATCCTTCGTCTGCTCTGCCAGTTCCTACGAACACTTTTCCCATGACGGACCTCCAACTATCCTCTAGTATTTCATATAGAGGGAATCAATTTTATAGTATGGACTACCCCCTTCACAGAATCCCTTCATCTGGGGCCAACATATATCCTCACCTGAGTAACCCTTGTCATGTTTTTTTCTCTTCACAAACTTCTTCTTTGGTGATGATGCCTTTACAAACCTCTATGAATCAATTTGGAGGAGGATACTACCCTATCGGGCAGGGACAGGGTGTAGACCAGAACCCTTCCTGGCCTGCAATTTCTCAAAACCAGTCTTTCCCGGGACCTTGGTCTCAAATGTCGCAACCAACTATCACCACCAGTCCAGCCGCTGCAAGTCATGCTGGGGGAACTACTCTAGTTGCCATGAGTAATTCTGACATCACATCTCCAACCATGGTCAACCATGTTGGAGAATCATCACCAACCTCTGTACATCATGTTGGGGATGAACCACTAGCCTCTGCAAGTCATGCTGAGAGCATGTCACCAACCATTGTGAGTAATGTTGGGGGCATTCACATGATTGAGAATCCTAGATGTATAACACACAAGCCCAATTTCTTTTGTAGGCTTTGAAAAGGAAGTCATTTAACTCACTTGCGCACTACTATTGTTGTAGTAGAAGAAGCACAATCCTTGCCTGATAACCCTTCAGGTTCATAGTCCTCTTTGGTTTCCCAACATTCTATTTCTTCTTTGATTGACACAATAGTCATGCCGATGCAATCTTCACTCGACATTACTCATATTTTGAGGAGTGAGGCATTTTTTGACCATGCCATTGTTGGGTATGTGTTATATTCTTTGCACTAGTAGTAGTGCCTCATGAAACATGTCACATATTTAGGTGGTTTTTCGGCACATGGTTTTTGCCGATGGTTTTCTATTTCCGGTTAAGGAATTAGGGTTGTTGACTAATCCAGGTCATTGGGTTAGGGTTTGGGATGTCGTTGGCTCCTATATGTATATTGTATTGTAAACAATGTATCACGATGAATGAATATAGAATATGTTGGTTTTCCCGGTTTGGATTTCCAGGGGAAAAATCTTTGTGTAATGTTTGTATTTGCCATTGTGTCTTTTTTGTTGTTTTACTAAAAATCTGTTTGCAGTAAATATTGTACAAGGTTAAAACCTACAGTCATTAACATTTCTAGTCTTATACCTTCTAAACAAGAGAGAGTTCTACTCTCCCCGAGTACGCTCCCTCCAAGTCTAAGGGAGGTTCCCTTTGACTGGGATGGTTTGGTGGGGTATCAAATTCCTTCTTCTATGCCCTTTCAAATAAGAGGCGTTCTTCGATATATCATTGAGAAGGTAACCTCCGTGAGTACTTTATCCCCCTCTACTTGGAAAGATCTAGGTTTTACCAAGCTTGTGTCAGATGTTCGTAAGTTGCTGACCTTTCACATAAGTCTTGCACGGGAGCCCTGGCCTCCCCCATGACATGTCGCTTAGAAAACTCCCAACGAGTCTAATTTAAGCTCTTTTCTGACTCTCTCAAAAAGTGAAAAGATTGCCGAGTGAACTTGTCTCTTTCACACTCATAAATTGGATTTGAAAGGACGTTTACTTGGTGTAAGTTTACCCCTTTTTCAAACCAAGTAGACTAAGTTTACAAAAAAGGACATTTTTTGGCATTAAGTTGTAATTGCATCTCATTCTCTTGCTTGCAGTATTGAGCCTGTTGGGGTCCTATAATTATAGGCAACTCGATTCTTCGACTGTTGATTTGGCATTTCTCTCATGATGACGAAGTTTGGCTCGGTTGATCCCGTTTTCTTCCCTCCATTCTTTTCGCTTGATCCCCCATCACCTTGCTGCATCCTTCATCCATGTTGCGCCCTCACTCCCTTGTCCCGTTGCCCCATTGACTACCTCTTACCCGTCACCCATCCATGAATAATCAGACTTAGGATGAACAAAAATAACCATAAAGTTAATTAGATTAAATAAGTAATGTTAGTATAGTTAGGATAGGTTAAAATAATTAATAAATAATTAGTTAATAATTAATTAATTATTAATTAAGTTAAAAATTTAAGTTGATTGTTTAAGATTAGTAATTAGGATTAATTAAACATTGAATAAAAAAAATTAAAAAATAAAACATATAAAAAAACAAATAATATAAAATACCAAAACAATATAAAAACATTTAAAAAAATAAAATATAAAACAAAACATTATAAAACAATATAAAACATAAAATATAAAATACATAATATAATAAAGACAAAACATTAAAAAACAAAACATAACACATAGAACGTAACACATAACATAACATATAATAAAAAAAACTAAAAAAGCATGCTATCCTAAGTCTAACCCCCACCCAAAACTCAACGCATATTCATACATCAAAGCCCATCCAAATTCACGTCAAGTAAATCAAACGGCCCTTAAAAATTCTGGAGCCCCCCTCACCATCCGGAATTTAACGAGAGGGGGGGTCTGGAATAATGGTTTTTCAATACCACTCCCCCTTCACGTGTCATGACCCTATTCCAGCAGACACCCCCCCCCCCGCCAAAACCGCTTACCACCTTGGGGGGGGGGGGGGGGNATACCACCCAGCATAAAAAAAACCACTTTTTTCATTTTTTTTGCCATTTTTGCCTGTTTCACCACGTCCTCTTTCAAAACGGATTCTGGGCAAGTGAAGTCGTATTTTAAAAGTCTGAGAGAGATTTTTTCTCAGCACGGGCTGAAGAACAAAAACCTCTCTCAGTTTTTTCAACGGCACTACGAGCAGGGAGAATCAAAGCCATATTCGAGGCCCTTTTTTCCAGATTTCCACTTTTCTGTTACAGTCCCGATCTTGCAGGAGCTGTTACAGCCAGCTGGGGACGAATTTAGCAAAACCGAAGGAGGTTTTTGTCCAGAAAATGTCCATATCCAATAACCTCCTTCATTTTTTTCCCAGGTGTCAGCGTTGAAGAAAAAACGATGTCTGTTCGGACCCCTTTTTCGCAGAAATTAGGCCCATCTTTCATGGCAGGCAGTTCCGGATTTTGGGAGATTCGTGGTTATTTTTGGCCGAGGTGGTTAAACCGACTTCCAAAAATTATTGGGATGGTCTATCTTATTTATTCATAGGATTTTAATGTAAAAGGGTTCGACTTGTGAGATTTTTTACCCTTTTTTTTTGGCTGGACTGTGGGCCTCGCTACTCCAGGAGGTGTTTTGTCTGTAATTTTTGAATGACTGAACATCAATAGAAAAATGATTTACAGGATTCTTGTGCAGCAGTGTTGGTGGTGTGTTCCTTGTCTGTTTTAGTTATTTTTCTGCTATCATTCCAGCAATTTCATTTCTTATTATTGAAAAAGAGTAAATGGAGAAGAATTTATGCATGCATACTCTTTATCCAATTTTTCAATAATCTTTATGTTTTCTTCTAAAACTCAGTTTATGAATTCTTAACTGCTCATTTGCTCAGTTTTTCCTCCTCCATTTCTTCCTCAATCGACACCATCCAAGCTTAAGACGATCCAAAATTTCTACTATCTTGCCCTGTGGATACATTTACCCCTAGATATGTTTTGATCATTATCTTATAAATAGACCCCATAACCCAATGGTGATCTGAGAAACTCGTCAACCACATCCTCATCTAAATATTTCAAAAACCCCAACCCCATATTCTGCATAGCTACCCTAATATTCTCTTCAAACAAAGCTATATCAAATAGAGAGATCCCTCTCTAAGTCTTGGAGGGCTAGATCCAAGACTCGAAGTGGTTTTGATGTTGCCTCTGTGACTGCCATCACAACCTTGGGAAAATTACAGAGTGCTAACAGAGCCTATTGCCGGTTCTTGCTTTTGCATTATAAGCCTATCACTTCAGCAGTTTGCATCATCAACCAAGCAGAGCCTTGTTTATATCCTTTGCAACTTGACACCCTATACCCCAAGATGAAACATTCCCCTGAGTGTCCATATCCTGTATGCACCTCCTTGCATTGAGAATAGGTATGTTCCACTACTGGAACTAGTTGCTTACTAGTGACATTTGTTTCCTCCTCTGAATTATAGCATTCATTTGACTATGAAAAAAAAAAGATGGGCGGGAAAAGAATATTATCTTATATTAGTGGCAGTCGTGTCGCCTTTGAACATAGTACAAACTTTTGAGTCCACTTGTCATCAAAATTTTTGGCTTTAGCATGACCTTAGGAAGTTGAGCCCGTTACTTAGAGTTTACTCCTTCGACTAGTTACTCTTCCAGTCCCTATGGAGAGTTTGATCAATGGATCCTACATCACAAAGTTTCATCATTGAGTCTATGTTGCTAGAGTCTTCCATATGTCTCATGCTCTTGTTCAAAGGATGTCTATCAGCCTATGTCGGCCATTTCTCAGAACTATTGACTTTGCATGTCGGCCATACCCTCTATGTGTCTCAAAGTTACATGAAGTTATAGTGCTATCATGCACCCTGGTCCTACTTTCATCATTGGTACGTAACCTTGAACCCAACAGTCGACATTTCATCATTGGTCGCTAACTGGGGCGTTTCCCTTGTGTTCGACGAAAATAAATCTATTCACACATTGGGATTCGTGCAATGTCTTGGATGCCATTATCCTTATTAGTGGTTTCCTCTCCTTTGTCAACAATTTTCCTTATTGGATACTATTCAGAGGGTCTTTTTCATGTACCACTTGCATCTGGCGCACGCGAAAGATGCACAGGGTCGTGGGTTTGTGAACATGTTCTTCGTCTGAATTCCTCCAAATCATCAAGCTCCTGCTTTGTAACTCATGCTGAATGATGAGAGATTCCTTAATTCTCTCCTTTCAGCAGGTCTCCTTCCATCAACTTCAGCCCATCTATTATGGGAATGAGGCCTAGAGTCATATGAGTACCTAGAGGCTTGCAATCATTAGTGGCAGGTTCTCTCACCATCAAAAGTTGGGAATACATCAATGTCTCCTAATCGATGGATTCTTCAAGTGTTTGACCTCAACACCTTTATTAACACTTGTAAGAATGTACTCGATGCCTTGATACCTACTTTCATTATTGGTAGGCTATCTCATGTTTGTTAACGATATACCTTAATGATCGGTAATCAAACAAAGTCTCATTGTGTTCGACCTCAACTCCTTTATTCACACGATGTAGACTTGCACCTTTGGCGGATCGTGTAGAAGACTTGAATACATCAGTGCATAGTCACAACTTTCCTAAGTTGTCTCTATCTTTCATTGGACCAGTACCTATGTGACTTCAGTGATCATGGGAGATCAGATTGTACTCCATTGTATACAGATAACTTCACATTGATTTTGAGATTGGTTTTATTGGGCCTTGTTCATGACTATGAAAGCCTATGGCATATAGCCACCTCTATATTGCTTATTCATGGCCATGAACAACTGTTTGGTATATTTTCACATGGATCTACAGTGTAATTCAAATTGGCAGCCATGTGCGCAAAGTCAGTATAGATTGTAATATTCTCACGAGCAACTAGTTCATCCAACTAGGTCTCCATTACTTCACTTCTGGGTATTATAATGTATTTCTTCCATTGCAAATACTCCTCTAACCTCACACATTAGGGAGCATTTGTTATAGCAATATTTGCCTCACCCTATGCAAATTTGCTCAGAAGGCCTTTTCCATTTCCCTATGCAGACTTGAAGTCCCTTTTTGCAGTTCCCAGAGATAAAAATAATATTTTTCCACATATACACGCCCTAACTATTATACAACATGTGTATACGCAGCGTGCACCATTGCAGCCTGCGTACATCGGGTTTTGTGCCCAAAATTAAAAAAATGGTGTCGGGTTTCCATGTCACATCACGAGATCCATGATCCTTGACCTTCCATATATTGGAAACATTTCGAATCGGCCCTTAAGTTCCATTTGAAGGCTATAAATGGGCCATATCCAAGCTGTGGAAAAGGGGAGAAGATCCCTATTTGAGCGGATCGATGGTCACAAGTCTCACTCAGAGTTCCTTTGATCTCGATATTAGGCCACTCCTAGGAAGACACTTGTCATCCCAAAATGCGTTGGCAATATGCGTGGCACATATCTTGTGTCACCGTCATCTCTTTACTATGTCGCAGGACCACTACACATGGCATCACCACTGCTTGACACGTGGACCTCCACATGTACTCGACGTGATATGCACGTCCCCACGAATGCACTGGACACGTCTCTCCAGGTGTTGACACCTGTCCTCTGGACATTGGTGGAGTGAGGTCATCCATGTCAGCATGGTGTTATTTTCCCCCTAGCTTTGTCCCGAAGGACCACCAAAATCTACGATCAGTATTACATCTAACTGGGTTTGATGGATGCTCAGGATTGCTCCTCGAGGTCTTTCCTTCGGAGTATTTTCTTCCCAAGGGATCAAATCACTATGAATGTCCCACTGCGATGGACAGTCATGATTACTCTAAATTCTTTCCCGATAGATCGACAACTCTGGTAAAATCGGAGTCTCATCTCAGTCCCACTGTGGAATAATCTGATGGATCTTCCAAGATCAACGGTTGTGATATATCAACCTTTAGATCCGACGGCCACGGTTAAGAAAAAGGTCTAGGACCAAATTCTCCCAAAGGTCCCATGCTTGACCCACCGGCCAATTACCTATTTCCATTCACAGTTCGACACCTATCAACCTTTGGACACGTCAACATTCAAGGTCAACATGACACGTCATATTGACGTCCCTTCTCCTTCTAATATCACTTAAGTGAGACCATAGAGATCCACGACAAAGGTTAATCCTGACCATTCCCCGATTAACGATCCAGATATTCCCTCAAAGTCTCCTCCTTCGGAGTACAACTCCTCTGGATCCACAACTTACCCTGAACGGTATCCTACAATGGACGGTTAGGATCCAATCTCACTTTGGTTCTGATCGACATTCCAAATCTTCCTTTGGGGTCCTCTAGCACCCTCACATTTAGTCATTCTGAAACCACGCCCTCTGATGAAGGGTCGAGATTTTTTCCCAATGTCAGTTCAACGACTATGATTCATCTTATCTCAAAACACTAAGTTTCCACAGGACGACAGGCTGAAACTCGAGACTTAGACATTTTTCGAAGGTTCTTCCAAGGTTTTCCCTTGGTTAACAACCCAAATTCGGCTTCACATCTAGGATTGTCCCAGATCCCTCCTTCGGGTTTTTACCAAACCTTCTTGGTCTCCTTCCTCGTTTCATTTCATTCAGGGGGAATCATTTATTTCATATGACTCCATCCCCTTTTTTTCCAGGAAACCCAATACAACCGGAGTATAGACATGTATACATGAAACTGTGCCTATGGTCAACAACATCACAATTTATTTCCTTTAATTCGAGCCAAAATACAAGGATCAAGCATTCATGTGTACAAATCATGTTCAAACCATATAGTTCCTTTCTTGATTAAATACACAAACATGCAATATAACAACCAATCTAGTAATCAAATAAGCATGCACATCCCTTAAACATTCACAAGCAACTCAACCTTAAATTATAGTCAAATTACACAGGTGTTAGCGATATTCCTTGTATAAGGGGGGTAGAACGCAAAGAAGGGGTAAAAACCCACTTGTCCAAAGTTTCGGGTGACAATGCGCCCGTGGTAAGCAGTAAGCAAGACCGGGCGGTCCAGATTTGCACGCCCAGATTGACGGCGCATATCGGATTCCGGACCCCCCTTGCCTTCCGACCTTTAAGCAGGGGGGGGGTCTGGAATCGGGGGCGCATCTTTCCAACGGTCCAGATGAGCGCGCCCGGATCAATGGTGATGAGGACAATTCCGGACCCCCCCCCGCCTTTCTACCTTTAAGCGGAGGGGGGGGGTCCGGAATCGTAGATGCAGTTTTCGACGACTACGATCGAGGAGCCCGGATCAACGGCTCAGGCATGGCCCCGACCTTCTCAGCTACCTTGTCTTTAACCCTCATGGGTCCGTCTCCCGCCACGACATCTTTCTGCCCGCCTTTCCCTTGTCGCCATGTGTCACCGTTGACCTCTCTCTCACACTTCCAGATGGCCTTACCCTCGTCCCATTTATCACTCACCACGTATCCTTTTCCCTCCACGTCGGCCTCTCACCCGAAGGCGAATCCTCCCGTCTTCTTCCCCCCTTCTTTTCCACCCAATGAATTCCGCCATGAATCGTCCTCCGTCATCTTACTCTCATCTCGTCACTTCTTCCACGCCCCTATAACCCAGCACCACCATGTCTATCATGCGCCACATCCTCCGTGCTGGCCTCCAAATCTGTTTCTCAAGTTATTCCATTATTCCAGGTGGCAACGCGAGAGGTCTCCCACATCCCAAAATGTTGAGTTGGTCCGGTCGTCTTCAATCCCAAGAAGTAGTTATTGAAGCGGTTGGTGGTGGTTAGACATCGTCTCCGCCATAATGGGAAGTCCTGCATTGAATTAAAGACACGTCGATTCGCCGAATAAGCTGTCAGGGGATCGATCGCATCTGCCATAAGTTGCACGACCATTCAGAGATTACATCTCCGTATTGTCAGAAGCCATGCAGATGCAAAGCCTTCAATGCAGTTTCTTGGTTTCGATGCTGTTGTTGTTTTGAGTATATGTAGGCATTTTTTCCATTTTTGTATCTATCGATGGTAGAGCTAAGCTCCCGACTGTAAAGTTTCAGCAAATACTCTGGTTTCCTGGTTATGCCTCTGTGTTTGAGATTTCTTGGTTTATAACAAACAGTTCTCCTTTTTCCCATCTTTCTTTCGTCTCATGCTTGAGGATTCACAGTAGAACAACTTGTTACAATAAAGGATTTGTTGTGACGTTGTCGTGCCCTCTGGTATTTGTATTTGAATGTGAAAGGATTTTGTGTTCGAATACATTCTTCTTCAGTCTGTTGCAAACTAGATGTCTGTGACAGACCTTTGCACCCTTCTTGCGTAAGTCTTCCACCTACTCACCCTTTTACTATGACTCACTATTTGGAGTTTATCAAGACCTCACTCTTTCATGCATGCCTGGCCTGGTTTCTGAGTTGACACGATGCTGTTATGAGTTTTCCTCCATTTGATCACCCTTTAAACAAACCGTGACATAAAACTGATGGGCTTCGGGCTCTGCTCCTGCTAGCAATCCAGGAGTGACCTCCGAACGCCAACATTTCTGGCACCGTTGCCGGGGACGAAGTTGAAGATTTTCCCTGGGTAGAACGACAACGATTAGCTGATTTCTGAAGGTGCATCAGAGATCAGAACTTGAAGATTGCTACTGTGCACCTGGTGACTCCACTGTGACAAATCCGTTGGGGAGAACTTGTTCTATCAACTGTAGCTGATTTCTGAAGGTGCATCAGAGATCAGAACTTGAAGATTGCTACTGTGCACCTGGCGACTCCACTGTGACGACTCCGCTGGGGAGAACCTGTTCTATCAACTGTGGCTTCGAGAGGTAGACACACGAGGTCTAATCCA
>ML784695.1:519601-534174 GCA_009831015.1 Picea engelmannii | reverse complement strand
TAAAACCTCCTAGTCTCCTATATATACCAAGGAGACATTTTCATTTTGAATCATCTTGTACTTGAACATTTAAGTGGGGTAAAAGGAGGTTGCCCCCTCGAAGAGGCTTATTATCTGATATTATGTCTTTTTCAAGGCGTTGAGTACTTTTCTTGAGGTTTTTCTATGCTATATTGATGTTTGGTTCTTAACATCCATTCCTTGCGGTTTGTCTCAACGGGCAATTAGTCTTCCCTATGGGCTTACAACACTCCCATATGCAAGAAGCTTTTCTTCCCGCAATTTCAACATTCCTCAGCCAAACAAATTGTTAGTTTTCATGCACTTTATATTTTCAAAACTATGCATACTAACAGTCCAAGTCATTTTCATCTATTCAAGGGTACAAAGCAAAAGGAAATATCATTATTTACGTATGCATCCTTTCAACATACTAAATTTTTCTAAATGCAATTCAAATATCAAATGGATTTAATCAATGTGCCAATATTCATTGCCACATTCATACCCAATGCACCCTTGCATTGATTTCAAGTCTACCACACTTTTTTTATAGAAATATTTGCCTCACCCTATGCAAATTTTCTCAGAAGGCCTTTTCCATTTCCCTATGCAGACTTTAAGTCCCTTTTTACAGTTCCAAGAGCCAAAAATAATATTTTTCTACATATATGCACCCTAACTATTATACAACATGCGTATACACAGGTATCACCATTATAGCCCGCATACATCAGGTTTTGTGCCCAAAATTAAAAAATGGTGTCGAGTTTCCATGTCACGTCACGAGATCCATGATCCTTGACCTTCCATATACTGGAAACGTTCCGACTCGGCCCTTTAGTTCCATTTGAAGGCTATAAATGGGCCATATCCAAGCTGTAGAAAAGGGGAGAAGAATTCAACTTTGAGAGCAAATTTACTCTGAAGAAATTATTCACTTCATATTGAGTCTGCATCCCTTTATCCTTTTAAGTCTGAACACATTGTTCAACCCCCAAGCTCTTCCCTACTTGATGGAGAACCTCATTGTCTATCTTATATGAGCTTGCCTTTGGTGGAGGATTGAATTGGTGGAGGCCCAGTTGGAAGGGAATTTTTTTCTTGGTTCTGAACCGTGTCGACATGGAAGTTTGTCATTCATACACTTCTGTTGATTACATTTTAATAGAAATACTCTTTTCTCGTCCAATTAATGTCTTGCAAATATTTGAATTGTTATTCCATGGGCATATTTTTTATGAATATTGATGGATTATGCTATTGAATGTGCTAACTTTATATATTATCACCATATGCTTGCGTATCTTGGTTGTTGAGGATAAGTTGCAGGTGTATTGCTTAGAGTCAAGTGCTCAATGGTGGACTTCATCGCACGTCTGGACGAGGTATGTTCTTTATCTTGTCTTGTTAACATATTTGTTTATATAGCATACTTGAGATTAGAGTTGATTTATGCAGTCATTTCCGTATGTTGTGGTTTACCCCATGCCATAGAGAGATTTTCCTTGTAACATAATTGGTGACCATATTGGGAATAGAATATTATTTTCGGCATTTGATGTGTTTTTCTCCTTTGATTGCTCTCGTTTATATTGAGTTTCTTGTCGTCTGATTGCTTGACAGCCTCTGTTCATTTTGAGTCTGAGTTTCTTAGCCTTATCCTTAACCTGGCAGTGTTTCAATACATATACGCGGGTTTTTTCCTGACAGTCGCATACATACGCGTGCTGCCATTTTGTAGGAAGCGTATATATGTGGTTTTCTCTTGAACAGTTGCGTACATAATTCTTGTATGCTTGGTTGTTGAGTTTGATTTTTGTTGGGTAAGTTTTGATTGTTGTTGAGTCTTCTTAGGTCTCTGTCATGACTGTTAAGTGCCTGTAGAGTCATAGGAAACCTTTCTTTGGTTGATTTTTTGGGCGGTGCCTTTCTCATCATCCTTTTCATTGATTGTCCTTGCATCTTGGGCTGGGTGTTTGCTTCTTGATATCCTTATTGGTTTGTCTCTGTTTACATACAATAGAATCTTTATATCAAGTTGTTGTTCAATCCTTGCATTTTCGTTCTTTTATATTGAAAATACAAAAATTATAAACATTTTTCATTGTTGGCATTTGATCTTTTGGGTTTTTATCGTTGATCTTAGTACATGTATGGAAATATTGCATCTTATTTTTAATTGCATAATTAAATTGAAAATTGCATTTTGAAAAGCTTATCATTTATTGGGAATTGAAATTAGGACTTTGCGTTTTATTCATATTCATTTACTTACTTGTTGAGTCTTAACATCATCAGTTTCACTACCGCACCTTTTTGAGTAAGCAAGGCCACTACAAGAAACACTGATAAATTTAAAATTGATTAGAAACGATTTTATTTTTAGGGTGCACAAACTAGCTTAGGATTTAAAGCCCTGGAATAGGATTTTGTGAGTAAACTTCTCCAAGGATATTAAATCAACATATGTGTCTCACTAAGGGAGCAGTGAAACCCATTGTATAATTGGTGACATTAGGAGGCTCCGCTTACACGAGAGTTAAGCATGAGGTTGTGTGAAGTTGGTTGAGGGGATATCCCCCCAATACCTTCTTAGCGTCATATTTATTTTTGGGGATCTATTCATATATGGGGATCTTTCTAGTACCTTTGCATCTGTGAGAGGCGGTGCTTTCAAGGCTTCGAGCTTTGTTACCCTACCCATACAGTGGACCTAACTTACGACTGTTCGTTTGCGCATAATTATATCGCGGTTGCTTAGTTGCTTGACATAGGTACTGCATAGGTTACTTGTGGGGTTTATTCTGCAGGTACCCTGGGTCAGATAAGGGTCGGACAACACACAACCTTTATGGAAGATTACCTCTCTGGGGGGATCCGACCGACTGGTTGTTAAGCCCACGAGGGCCCTTATAATTGATTCTAATACATCTGATCTTTTGCAGGGAGTCACAGGCCCCTCTTGGGTGAGGCATACCTACTTTAGGGAGGGAAGCCCCTTTCAACCACTTTATCTTGTTTGTGTGCATATTGGCTTTTTGTTTATTTTGGTGTGCTCTTTGATCATTAGTTGACCTTAGGATTTTGTATTACGCTGTGAGTTTTCATTATTATGGATAGTGGAATCCCTTTGACTCCCTCATTTAGCGCTACCTCCCCCATGGAATTCGCTCATTTCATGGGGATGAATCCATCCGTGTTTCATAATGGTATACATAATCATGTTACTCAGTCAATACCTTGGGCCTCTAATTATCTTCCTCTTGATATGACAAACATGCCTTCACCCTTTCCATCCTCTCCCTCATCTGCTTATATGAATCCTAGTTTTGGATTCGGGGGCATGACAACTCCTTTTTCTACATCTTCATTTGATGGGAGTCGTATCCCTCAACCGACTCTCACAGTGGGAGATTGGAATCTCCGTTCTTAAGGATCCAATCCTAGCTTCACTTTTCCAGGAGAAAGTGCTCAAATGGGTGGTTATTCTACTTATTACACCATATCCATATATCCTTCGTCTGCTATGCCAGTTCCTACAAACACTTTTCCCATGACAGACCTCCAACTATCCTCTAGTATTTCATATAGAGGCAATCAGTTTTATAGTACGGGCTACCCCCTTCACGGAATCCCTTCGTCTGGGGCCAACATATATCCTCACCTGAGTAACCCTTGTCATGCTTTTTTCTCTGCACAAACTTCTTCTTCGGTGATGATGCCTTTACAAACCTCTATTAATCAATTTGGAGGAGGATACTACCCTGTCGGGAAGGGACAGGGTGTAGACTAGAACCCTTCCCGGCTTGCAATTTCTCAAAACCAGTCTTTCCCAAGACCTTGGTCTCAAATGTTGCAACCAACTGTCGCCACCAGTCCAGCCGCTGTAAGTCATGCTGGGGGAACTACTCTAGTTACCATGAGTAATACTAACATCACATCTCCAACCATGGTCAACCATGTTGGAGAATCATCACCAACCTCTATACATCATGTTGGGGATGAACCACTAGCCTCTGCAAGTCACGCTGAGAGCATGTCACCAGCCATTGTGAGTAATGTTGGGGGCATTAACACGATTGAGAATCCTAGACGTATAGCATGCAAGCGCAAGTTCTTTTGTAGGCTTTGAAAAGGAAGTCATTTAACTCACTTGTGCCCTACTACCATTGTAGTAGAAGAAGCACAATCCCTGTCTGATAACCCTTCGGGTTCATGGTCATCTTTGGTTTCCCAACATTCTATTTCTTCATTGATTGACACAACATCCATGCTCGACATTACTCCTATTTTGAGGAGTGAGGCATTTTTTGACCATGCCATTGTTGGGTATGTGTTATATTGTTTGCACTAGTAGTAGTGCCTCGTGAAACGTGTCACATATTTAGGTGGTTTTTCAGCACATGGTTTTTGTCGATGGTTTTCTATTTCCGGTTAAGGAATTAGAGTTGTTGACTAATCCAGGTCATTGGGTTAGAGTTTTGGATGTCGTTGGATCCTATATGTATATTGTATTGTAAACAATGTATCACAATGAATGAATATAGAATATGCTGGTTTTCCCGGTTTGGGTTTCCAGGGGAAAAATCTTTGTGTAATGTTTGTATTTTCCATTGTGTCTTTTCTGTTGTTTTACTGAAAATATGTTTGCAGTAAATATTGTACAAGGTTAAAACCTACAGTCATTAACATTTCTAGTCCTATACCTTCTGAACAAGAGAGAGTTCTACTCTCCCCGAGTACGCTCCCTCCAAGTCTAAGGGAGGTTCCCTTTGACTGGGATGGTTTGGTGGGGTATCAAATTTCTTCTTCTATGCCCTTTCAAATAAGAGGCATTCTTCGATATATCATTGAGAAGGTAACCTCGGCGAGTACTTTATCCCCCTCTACCTGGAAAGATCTAGGTTTTACCAAGCTTGTGTTAGTTGTTCGTAAGTTGCTGACCTTTCACATAAGTCCTGCATGGGAGCCCTGGCCTCCCCCATGACATGTCACTTAGGAAAACTCCCAACGATTCTGATTTAAGCTCTTTTCCGACTCTCTCAAAAAGCGAAAATATTGCCGAGTGAACTAGTCTCTTTCACACTCGTAAATTGGATTTGAAAGGACGTTTATTTGGTGTAAGTTTACCCCTTTTTCAAACCAAGTAGACTAAGTTTACGAAAAAGGAAATTTTTTGGCATTAAGTTGTAATTGCATCTCATTCTCTTGCTTGCAGTATTGAGCCTATTGCCGGTTCTCGCTTTTTCATTATAAGCCTATCACCTCAGCAATTTTCATCATCATCCAAGCAGAGCCTTGCTTATATCCTTTGCAGCTTGACACCCTATGCCCCAAGATGAAACATTCCCCTGAGTGTCCATATCCTGCATGCACCTCCTTGCATTGAGCATAGGTATGTTCCATTGCTGGAACTAGTTGCTTACTAGCGACACTCGTTTCCTCCTCTGTATCATAGCATTCATTTGACTATGAAAAAACAAAAAAATATGGGTAGGAAAAGAATATTATCTTATATTAGCAGCAGTTGTGTCTTCTTTTAACATAGTACAAACTTTTGAGGCCACTTGTCATCAAAATTTTGGGTTTAGCATGACCTTAGGAAGTTGAGCCCATTACTTAGAGTTTACTCCCCCGACTAGTTACTCTTCCAGTCCCTATGGAGAGTTTGATTGATGCCTCCTGCATCACAAAGTTTCATCATTGAGTCTATGTTGCCGAAGTCTTCCATATGTCTCATGCTTTTGTTCAAAGGATGTCTATCAGCCCGTGTCAACCATTTATCAGAACTATTGACTTTGCATGTCGGTCATACCCTCAATGTGTCTCAAAGTTACATGAAGTTGTAGTCCTATCATGCACCTTGGTCCTACTTTCATCATTGGTACATAACCTTGAACCCAACAGTCGACATTTCATCATTGGTCGCTGACTGGGGCGTTTCCCTTGTGTTCGACGAAAATAAATCTATTCACACATTGGGATTCGTACAGTGTCTTGGATGCCATTAGCCTTATTGGTGGTTTCCTCACCTTTGTGAACAATTTTCCTTATTAGATACTATTCAGAGGGTCTTTTTCATGTATCGCTTGCATCTGGCGCACATGAAAGACGCATAGGGTCGTGGGTTCGTGAACATGTTCTTCATCTGAATTCCTCCAAATGATCAAGCTCCTGCTTTGTAACTCATGTTGGATGACAAGAGATTCCTTAATTCTCTCCTTTCAGTGGGTCTCCTTCCCTCAACTTCAGCCCATCTATTATGGGAACGAGACCTAGATTCATATGAGCACCTAGAGGCTTGAAGTCATTAGTGGTAGGTTCTCTCACCATCGATAGCTGGGAATACATCAATGTCTCCTGATCGATGGATTCTTCAAGTGTTCTACCTCAACACCTTTATTAACACTTGTAAGAATGTACTCGGTGCCTTGATACCTACTTTCATTATTGGTAGGCTATCTCACATTTTTTAACGATATACCTTAATGATCTGTAATCAAACGAAGTCTCATTGTGTTCGACCTCAACTCCTTTATTTGCACGATGTAGACTTGAACCTTTGGAAGATCGTGTAGAAGACTTGAATACATCAGTGCATAGTCACAACTTTCTTAAGTTGCCGCTATCTTTCATTGGACCAGTACCTATGTGACTTTAGTGATCATGGGAGATCAGATTGTACTCCATTGTATACAAATAACTTCATATTGATTTTGAGATTGGTTTTATTGGGCCTTGTTCATGACTATGAAAGCCTATGGCATATAACCTCCTCTGTATTGCCTATTCATGGCCATGAACAACTGTTTGGTATATTTTCACATGGATCTGCAGTGTAATTCAAATTGGCAGCCATGTGCGCAAAGTCAGTATAAATTGTAATATTCTCATGAGCAAATAGTTCATCCAGCTAGGTCTCCATTACTTCACTTCTGGGTATTATAATGTATTTCGTCCATTGCAGATACTCCTCTGACATCACACATTAGGGGGCATATGTTATAGCAATATTTGTCTCACCCTATGCAAATTTTATCAGAAGGCCTTTTCCATTTCCCTATGCAGACTTGAAGTCCCTTTTTGCAGTTCCCAGAGATAAAAATAATATTTTTCCACATATACATGCCCTAACTATTATACAACATGCGTATACGCAACTTGCACAATTACAGCCTCCGTACATCGGGTTTTGTGCCAAAAATTAAAAAATGGTGTCGGGTTTCCATGTCACATCATGAGATCCATGATCCTTGACCTTCCATATACTAGAAACATTTCGAATCAGCCCTTAAGTTCCATTTGAAGGCTATAAATGGGCCATATCCAAGCTGTGGAAAAGGGGAGAAGAATTCAGCTTTGAGAGCAAAGTTATTCTGGAGAAATTATTCACTTCATATCGAGTTTTCATCCCTTTATCCTTTTAAGTTTGAACATATTGTTCAGCCCCCAAGCTCTTCCCTACTTGATGGAGAACCTCATTGTCTCTCTTATATGAGCTTGCCTTTGGTGGAGGATTGAAGTGGTGGAGGCCCAACTAGAAGGGACTTAGTTTCTCGGTTTCGAACCATGTCGACAAGTAAGTTTGTCATTCATACACTTCTATTGATTACATTTTAATAGAAATACTCTTTTCTCATCCAATTAATGTCTTGCAAATATTTGAATTGTTATTCCATAAGCCTATTTGTTATGAATATTTATGGATTATGCTATTGAATGAGCTAACTTTATATATTATCACCATATGCTTGCGTATCTTGGTTGTTGAGGACAATTTGTAGGTGTATTTCTTTGAGTCAAGTGTTCAACGGTGGACTTCATTGAACGTCTGGACGAGGTAGGTTTTTTATCTTGCCTTGTTAGCATATTTGTTTATATAGCATACTTGATATTAGAGTTGATTTCTGCAATCATTTCCGTCTATTGTGGTTTACCCCATGCCGTAGAGAGATTTTCCTTGTAACAACTTTATGACAAGCACTTTGCCATGGTGTGTTGGAGCTTAACCAATCTCTTCACCATATGGATTATTCATTCTCGTTTGTTATTGCAGTAGGACTATGCTTCCTACTACAGGGTGAGCATGATCCTAAATCAACACATACGAAACTAAAAGTTTCTCTTGAATGCACCCATGCATTCTTCCTTCATCAGTAACCAAGGTGCCAACACTCATGGCCACCCAAATTTTCTTTTCTTTAACAACTACACAATTCAAGTGGAGTATTGGAAGGTCCTCCTTCCTTAATGGAAAATCTATCGTCTTCCCTCTTATGCAGACATGAATTTCCTCAATGCATTCCATGCAATGTGCTAATTATGAGCACCTTTATTCCCAATCTCCCTAGATTGGTCATTGTACCCATGGTACTCCTTACTCATGCATTTTCTTACAAGGATTATAACTCATCCTTCACTGGCATAGACTCCCTCTCTCTATTATTCAAATTCTTATTTCCTGAATCTTACCCTGCTTGGGTAGCAATGACATACACTAGCCACTCAAAATTATTCGCATATCAGTAAGAAATTAAAATACTTCAGAGGGGATTCTTACCAAATCCCTCCATACCTTATGCCACACAGACGTGAACATCTTTTATACTTGTTCTGGTTGCTAGCACCCTTTTTCTGTTTTTTACCTCATCGGTAGTGCTCCATGGGGCTCCCAAAGTCCCTTCAACAATATTCCAACAACATCCTTCTTGCATTTTTCCTTTATCAGAGGTTATCTACCATTGACTATTTTCCTTTCCCAACAACTCCAATAATTTCTTATACATCACACACACACACACACACACACACACACATAGTCATCACGTAAAACAAAAATGCATGTATCATAGCATTTAAATCAATAAAATGTTTTCAGATATTCCCCAACATATATCTATGCACTTTACCACTTTACTCCTTAATGTGTTAGCTAGTGCAATCACAATCCAATTTTCAGTTGTATTCTATAACCATACAACCATCAACATCCTTATGCCAAAACACTTACCTGCATTAGTAAATCAATCTCTCGTACCATAGAAATATAATAAACAACAAGGAAGGGGTCAAGGAACTCTTCCCTTGTCCAACTCCTTATACACATCCCTGGAATTTCAGTCCAACTGAGTTATTTTCCAAGGCCGCATTGCCTTTACTTATCACGGCTTAACCAAGCCTATACATTGAAAATTACTTATTTATTTATTTTCCTTTTTCTAGTTGTACTTGTTTCCACACCTACTCTTCTAAGGCTTACAACTCTGTTAAACAATTTAGAGTTTTTTAGGTGAGAAAAGTTTTCCCCCTTTTTTTCCTTCTTTGCTTATGCAATCTACTCCCTGCTCTTTTCCTTGAGCAACCTTGGTTAGGTTCACCCTGTTGGCTATGTGTTATATTCTTTGCATGACTAGCCCTAGTGTTTGCTACGTTGCATCGAGCATGCGGGGGGGTTGAGGAGGGAAACACCCTCGAAAAATTGTTTTTGCCTCAGGAAATGTGTTGCATTGTTTGCCTCGTTTTTCATGTCACCTCAATTTTCGTGTCCATTGTTGGACGATTTTTCGGCACATGGTTTTTTGTCGATGGTTTTATATTTCTGGTTAAGGAATTAGGGTTGTTGACTAATCTAGGTCATTGGGTTAGGGTTTGGATGTCGTTGGCTTCTATATGTATATTGCATTGTAAACAATGTATCACAATGAATGAATATAGAATATGTTGGTTTTCTTGGTTTGGGTTTCCAGGGGAAAAACCTCTGTGTAATGTTTGTATTTGCCATTGTATCTTTTTTGTTATTTTACTAAAAAAAATTTTGCAGTAAATAATTGTTCAAGGTTAAAATCTACATTTGGTATGAGAGCTTTGTTGGCTTCAGGGGGACGCCTTTGTGGTCAAGGGTTTGGGTCAGGATTGTAATAAGCCTTGTTACAGTGGGAGATCTGTGGTATTGATTTTTCAGGTGAAAATAAATGGTGAGTAATTCAAAAATGGAGATCGAGAAGTTTAATGGGCAAAGTTTTGAGTTGTGGAAGCTCAAGATGGAAGATCTGTTGGTGGACAAAGATCAGTGGATCGTGGTGGATCTAGGTACTACACCTACAGGAACTTCAACAGATGATTGGAAAAAGTTGGATCGGAAGGCGAAGAGCACAATCCAACTGTGTCTCTCAGATTCAATATTACTAAATGTGTCAGAGGAAGCTATAGCCAAAGATTTATGGGATAAGTTGGGGAAGTTGTATCAGTCTAAGACCCTAGTAAATAAACTATTCCACAGAAAGAAGTTGTATAACTTGAGGATGAGAGATGGAGACTCGGTGGCAAAGCATTTGCACACCTTCAATACTATGGTAAGTCAGTTAGTATCTATTGAGATTAAAATTTCAGATGAAGATAAGTGTATCAGTTTACTGTGCTCTTTACCAGACTCGTGGGATAGTCTGGTTGTGGCCATAGGTAGTAATACAACTTCCTTGAAGTTTTATGAAGTGGTCTTATCCTTGTTGTCAGAGGAGATGAGATGGAAGAACATGGAAGGACATATCACAGATGCATTATTTGCAAGAGGACAATCCCAGGAAATAAATAGATCTAAGTCCTCAAGTGGGAGATCTAAGTCTCCCAGAAATTTTGTAAAGGTATGTTGGAGATGTGGAAAAGAAGGGCACTACAAGAAGCAGTGTAGATCCAAAGTTGAGAAAAAGAAGGGATCTAAAGAATATCTTTCTACAGAAGAAAAGGCCTCCAAGGAAGAAGGAGGGGATGTGTACTTGGCTTCTTCAAGCACACATGCATATCATGAGGCATGGTTGATTGACTCAGGTGCATCCTTTCATATGACTCCCCACAGGGAGTGGTTCTATGAATATGAAAGGTATGATGGAGGTAATGTTTTTCTAGGTGATGACTCAAAAAAAAAATCATAGATCGAGGAAAATTCAAGTTGAGGCTCATAGATGGAAGGATTAGAACACTCCCTGGTGTTCTGCACATCCTAGGATTGGCCAGGAATTTTATTTTTGTAAGCAAAATGGACGATGCAGGGGTAAAAACAATATTTGAAGAGGAAACCCGCAGGATGGTTCGAGGAGCAATGGTGCTTCTGAAGGGAGTTCGGTTTGGAACTCTGTATAAGATGCAAGGAAGCACTATTAGTGATGGGTGTAATAGTTCCATTCTTCCTGATATTGGAGTTGAAGAAGAAAGAACTCCTACAGTCTCTGGAGAAAAGGTTATGATGTGGAATCAAAGACCGGGGCATATCAGAGAGAAGGGTCTTCAACTACTACACGGTAAAGGTATGGTTAAAGGTATGTCTAACTGCTCTCTGGATTTTGATTTCTATGAACATTGTGTATATGGGAAGCAGAATCGAGTAAGATTCCCCTCTAGTGCAATGAGGGCAGAAGGAATTTTACAGCTAGTCACAATGATGTGTTTGGATATGTGTCGGTTCCATTATTCAAAAAATATGTTTACTATGCCTCATTTATAGATGACTTCTCGAGGAATACTTGAATATATTTCCTCAGAAAGAAATTTGAAGTCTTTGACAAGTTTAAAGAGTTTAAGGCTCTTGTTGAGAATCAAATAGAGAATAATTAAGGTGTTGAGGACAGATAATGGCAAAGAGTTACGTGGGAATTAATTTGAAGAATTATGTAAGAAGTGTGGTATATCAAGGAAAATGACTAATCCATATACACCTCAATAGAATGGAGTTGCAGAAAGGATGAACGAGATGTTGATGAAAAAATAAAGGTGCATGCTCAGTGGTGTCGGGTTAGGGAAAGAATTCTGGGTAGAGGCAGTGGGTACTACATGTTACCTGGTCAACATATCACCCTCATCAGCGTTGGATGACAAGACTCCACAAGAGCTATGGAATGGTAAGAAACCTTCTCTCACACATCTCAAGGTATTTGGCTATGAGGCCTATGTTCATGTTCCAAAGGAAAACAAGAGTAAGCTAGATAAGAAGGTTGAAAAGTGTATCTTTATTGGGTATCAATATGGTCTCAAAGGATATAAGATTTGAAACCTAGAAACTAAGAAGGTTGTGTATAGCCGAGATGTGGTGTTTAGAGAAATGAAGGATGTTGTTAAATAGGATGTCCCACCAAGTAAGGAAGAACCAGAGAAAATAGATTTTGATTTAAAGGATGATGAACCAGATTCTACAGAAGAACATGAATCAAAAGAAGAAGATCCTCATACTCCAGTATTGAGGAGATCGGTTTGAGAAAGAAAGATACTGGAAAGGTATACTCCATCTGATTTCCATTCATATTTTGCTTTGTTTATTATTGATGATGATCTTAGAACGGTTAGGGAGGCAGTGGATTCAGAGGATGGAAAACTCTAGAAAAAGGCTATGGATGAAGAAATGGCAGCCTTGGATAAGAATGAGGCTTGGGATCTAGTGGAGTTGTCGAATAGAAGAAATACCATTGGAAACAAATGGGTATTTAAAAATAAGCTGAATGCAGAAGGCAAAGTGGAGAAATACAAAGCTCAGTTAGTAGCAAAGGGTTATTCCCAGGTTAAGGGAATTGATTTTGGTGAGATTTTTTCTCTTGTTTCCAAGTTAACTTCTATTAGATTTTTGTTATCTGTTGCTGCTACATTTGATTTTGAAGTAGAACATATGGATGTAAAGACAACATTCCTACATGGGGATATGGAAGAAGAAATCTATATGAAACAACCAAAAGGCTTTGTTGTGAAGGGAAAGGAGTTGGTATGAAAGATGAAAAATTCCCTGTATGGTTTAAAACAATCACCAAGGATGTGGTATAAAATAATTGATACTTATATGCTAGGACTTGGCTTCACAAGAAGCAAAGAGGATCACTGTGTGTATTTTAAATTAATTGGTGATCATTTCATTTATTTGGTCTTGTATGTGGATGACATGTTGTTGATAGGAAACAACAAGGAGATTATCCAGGATGTGAAAACTCAGTTGTCCTCTAAATTTGACATGAAGGATCTCAGTGCTGCAAATTTCATTTTGGGCGTGGAAATTAAAAGAGATAGGAAAAACATGAAAGTTTGGTTAAATAAGAGAAAATGTGTGGAGACAATATTGTAGAGGTTTAATATGCAGGAATGTAAACCGGCCAGGGTCCCTATTCATGTAGGTGTAAATTTATCTGCAGATTAGTGTCCCAAGACACAAGAAGAGGAGGAGGACATGTCTTGTGTTCCTTATGTGAGTGTAGTTGGTAGTTTGATGTATGCAATGGTCTGTACTAGACCAGACATTGCACATGCAGTGCGAGTTTTGAGCAAGTATATGTCAAAACCAGGGAAGGAGCATTGGACAGTAGTAAAAAGGGTTTTCAGGTATTTGTGTGGCACTGCTAGCTATGGATTGTGCTACCAAGGAAGACCAAGATTGGACATAGTGTTGGACATACATGGATTTATGGATGCAGATTGGGCTGGATATCTGGAGCGTAGGAGATCTACAAGCGGGTATGTGTTTAATCTATTTGGAGGAGAAATCAGTTGGATGAGAAAAATATAGTGTGTAGTGGCACTTTCAACTACATAAGTTGAATACATGGAATCCACTCATGAAATCAAAGAAGCAGTATGGTTGCAAATATTGTGTTCAAGTATTGGGTTGGTACAACAAGTTGTGGATAGATTGTGACAGTCAAAGTGCAATTTTTCTAGCAAATAACCCGACTTATAATTCAAAGACAAAGCATATTGATATTCAATATCACTTTGTGAGAGACATGGTTGAAGACAAGAAAGTGTTATTGATGAAGGTGGACACTTTGAAGAATGTTGCAGATTCATTAACAAAATCTGTGAGCATTGAGAAGTTCTCTTGGTGTAGAGGATGTATGGGCATTACTACCCTGGATTGTTGACTATGTAACCCTGTAACCCCCTGTATGCAGAGAGAACAACAAGTGGGAGAATGTTGGGTATGTGTTATATTTTTTGCATGACTAGCCCTAGTGTCCGCTATGTTGCGTTGAGTGTGCAGGGGGGTTTGGGGGAAATGCCCCAGAGAATTTCTTTCCTCGGGAAACATGTCACATTTTTTACATCATTTTTCATGTCGCCCCGATTTTTATGTCCATTGTTGGGCGGTTTTTCGGCACATGGTTTTTTTTCCGATGGTTTTCTATTTCCGGTTAAGGAATTAGGGTTGTTGACTAATCCAGGTCATTGGGTTAGGGTTTTGGATGTCGTTGTCTCCTATATGTATATTGTATTGTAAACAATGTATCACAATGAATGAATATATAATATGATGGTTTTATCGGTTTGGCTTTCCAGGGGAAAATTTATGTGTAATGTTTGTATTTGTCATTGTATCTTTTCTGTTCTTTTACTGAAAATTTGTTTGCAGTAAATAATTGTACAAGGTTAAAATCTACACACCCTAACCCATTGGATACATCAACATGCTTCAATAGAAAACTTGTTTTGGTCATAATGAATCATGAACCTGTGCATTCTGCACATTACCATTCAGTTATCAGAATGGTCAACATTCATTTGTTAGTTTTCCATTCATGCATGATTTTTTAAAATGTAGTCCA
>ML784695.1:497765-513438 GCA_009831015.1 Picea engelmannii | reverse complement strand
TAGTGGGTGCTAGAGAAAACAAAGAGTTGGTGCTCTCAGCAAGTTGCAGCTTGCAAAACTGAGGTTGTAGCCTCATTATGAGTTGGTGCTCATATGTATGATACTGTAAAGATTGTAACCATTACTTATCATATAAAGGAAAATAGGTTTTTACCCTTCATGGGTTTCCTCGGGAAATATCTGTCTCTGTGTTTCTCATATATGTGAATGATGTTGAAAGTACCATTGTTTATTTCTCTACATTATTGTGATCATCATTTAGTGTCTCTACAAAGAGTTTAAAAGAACCATAATTGTTTAAGCACAGTAACAACTGATTCACCCCCCCTCTCGGTTGTCTAACACCATGCTTGACCCACCAGCCAATTACCTGTTTCCATTCACGATTCAACACCCATCAACCTCTGGACACGTTGATGTTCAAGGTCAACATGAAACATCATATCGACGTCCCCTCTTCTTCTAATCTCACTTCAGTGAGACCACAAAGATCAACGACAAAGGTTAATTGTAATGTCCCCACTTTGGGACATCATTATATTATAGAGTGTTATGATGACCAGAGTTGCTAGATGGAGGTTATAGCGAGTACATGGACTATTGAGGGGTATTTTGGGGTCCATATTGCATTGCTCATCTTATTTCATCATTATGATCCATTCCACACAACTTGGCTTTGGTTCCATTGCATTCTGACGATTTCCATGATTTTGAGTTATTTTGGGCTATAGGTTAATTAAATTCACTAAGGAGGTCATATTGGGCATAATACTTGGAGGAACCACTTAGTGTAATAGCTCATTGGAATTGGGAGGAACAACACTACATGATAGGATGATGAGAAGTGACTTTCAGTGGCCAGGGAAGCCACAAGGAGAGATATGGTACTTTTTAGAGGTAAAATGGTTAATTAATTAATTAAAGTGATTTAATTAATTAATTAATAATTAATAAAGTAATAGTCACTTTTGAGGGACAAGGTGAGCATGAAGGATAAAAGAGAGGCAAGGGCCTCTATTATCTCATTCATGTTGTTTATCATTTTGATATCTGGCTTCTTTCTAGTGAGCCCATGCACTTAGGGGTTTTGAGGGTTTTGACTTAACAAACCCTAGAGATTAGCTCGATGGTGAAAGATCCGACCCAACCTGGTCCAAGCTTGGTCACAAAGGTTGTTATCACATATAGTTATTCAAGTTTGCAAGTGACAACCATCAACGCACAAAGCAAGCAAAGGCAATTACAATGGCATTTTTTCCCCTGCAAGTTTTCGATGTGGCGCTATCTCTAAATGCACATGGAAGGACTCCAAAGTTAGCGGGTGGATAAAATTTTAGCAGGGTCACTAAAGGTAGTCGGTGCACCCAGATCTCATCTCCCCTCCATATCGACGGTCACTAATCATATCGAGGTCGCAACATGCGCGAACGTTAAAATCTGAAGGGCGAGTTGAAATCCAAACTGTGGCTTCGAGGGGAGGTGACGTGTCAGAAGGAGGTGCATTTCAGGCCCGAAAGTGGTGAAGGTCCAAACCAATTTCCACAGCTCCGATATGCACATGCACATATAAGACCCTATCAAATGTCAACAAGTGGCCACCCGACAATTGTCCCACCACACTCCAATCCCAAGGAGTGGTTAGCCGATGAGTGAGGGTTGACTTCCACAACCTCAGCGCCCAATTCAAATGTGACAGGTGGTCTTCTGCAGATCGTTTGTCTCATTGCGCCCTAATCCCAATGAAGATTCAATTAATGAGGCAGGGGCTGGTAGCTGAAACCTCAACTCAACCCATAAATGGAAGGCTCAATAGTTATGGCCAAGGAGGCCAAACTGTCAGCAGGGTACAACGATGGTCGGTTTTCTGTAGGTCCTCACTGAACCTGGTTTGCGTCTGACAGAGGGAAACATGTCCAAACCGACAGAGGACTTCTCAGATGCAAATGTTTGAATGGAATTTCCATATCACACTCCCGGAAGTAGTGGACTGATCTAAGTATAAATAGACCAGTTTGATATTTCGTTAAGGTCGTCAACTGGTTGAGCAGAGCTCCCTATTTTGTAATATTTTGATGCGAGAAATGTTCTCTCGTTATGTATCAAATTTGAGACTTTCACATTAATAGAAGTCAACTTATTTCATCTCTTTGTTTAAACTGTGCTAAAACACTTGGGCATGGAGGATCCAGTCGAGGGTTGTGATTCTATTGTAATGTAGGTTTGATTACAGTAGTGTCGTGACCAAGTTTAGTTAGCTTTCCCTTTTATCTTATCCCCCCTTATGCTAAGAGGCTCGGGCATGTAGGATCTAGTCAGGTTGTTGTAGTTGCATGATAATGTAGGTTTGATTATTATGCTGCCGTGACATATTTCAGTGTCTGAAACTTGAGTTTCAAGAGTTCTCTCGAGATTGAGTTTTTTCTTCACCAAGCTGCTTGAAAGCCAGATTCCCATAACAGTCTTGTTCACCTCTCTCACTAAGTCTTCCTTATTCTCACACTTAAACTCAAATCACTGACTGAAGCTAATGAGGCCCTCACTTCCCCGTGCATTGCTTGTCCAGTTTCTGTGTTAAAATCATTCTTGTACTGAGTTTTGTCCATTTGACCTCCACTCATAAAACCAACATCCACCAAACATTCTGATGGGTATTGGGCTTATCCTCTCGCAATATGAGGGTGAATCTCAGTGATAAAATTCATGACGTCGTTGTCGGGGAAAGAATTTAAGACATTTCCCTGGGATAGAACGAGAAAGAAATTATGATTCTGAAGGTGCATAAAAAATCAGTAACTTGAAGATTGAAACTTGCACCTGGAAACTCCACTATTTCAGTTGTGGCTCCTAAAGGTAGACACATGAGGTCTGCTCCACAACTGCCTCTAGCAACACCTAAATTTGACCCAGAGAAGATTATCAAGAAAGGATAAGCCTCTCAAGTGGTTTCAACTGTTGTATCAGGTGATTCTGGTAATTTACATGATTCTTCGTTAAAAACTCCAGTAGCTACATCTAATTCTCCTATTATACCATCTGTTGGAGTTTCCAGAAGTTTAAATTCTTGAAGATTTCCTGCTAAACTTCCCCCTTCTAGTCTTCAATTGGAAGGAGAAAGCTTTGACACTCCTGTTTCCCCTGAGATTGTAAAGTGGTTTAGACCCAAAAGCTTAGAATATTTTCCCACTTTAGGTATCCCTACTCCTCCTCATGTCATAGTTGTTGTATCTAAAGAGGGGGAAACCTATTTTCCTTTGAACCCCATATTATTCTCCTCCAACACTCAACCATTTCCCTTCTCTCCTAGAAACACAATTCCAGTCTCACCTGTCCAAATTCCATCTCCCTCTAGTTCTCCTACAGTTCACCTTCCAATGGAAGGTGCTCATCTTCCTAGAAATAGGATGGACGCCATAGTGGCTGCTAGGTATGCCCCTCTTGTTTTACCTCAACCTAAGAATCCCCTCCCAGTTGGAGATTACCTCATGTACATGCCTAAGTTTACAGGAGAGGAAGACATAACTGCAGCAGAACACCTTTCAACCTTTTACAGTTATGCATATAATCTTAATATTGAAAATGAAGATGTATGGTTGAGAGTTTTTGTATAGAGCCTTGATGGTGAGGATAGAAAATGGTTCAGGGGCTTGACTCCTGGATCTCTTGATGGGATTGAGGCCCTGGATGATTCATTATTAAGACATTGGGGGGGGGTAAAAAAGATTTTATTTATTACATTACAGATTTTGGGTCACTTAAGAGAGAAGAGGGGGAATCTGTTTGAAAATTCTCAAAGAGATTTAATACAATGTACAATAAGATTCCCACTGAGATTAAGCCTACCGAAACCTTTGCCAAGATTACTTATGCTAATGCTTTTGACCCTGAGTTTTTCCTCTTATTGAGAGAAAGAAGAGCTACCTCCTTGGCTCATATGCAAGATGCAACCCTTGAAGTAGAGTCCAATATATTGGTAGTTGACAAACTTAGGAGTAAGGCTGACAGAGACAGGAGAAAGGGTAGGTATTAAGCTTCAACCATTGGTTCCTCTACTTCCCACCCTCAAGTGGATGAGTTGACTAAGCTGGTAAAGTCACTGTTTGCAGAAATGGAGAGATTGAAGTTTGAGGGAAAGCAGATCTATAGGAATACCCAGAACACTGATAACAAGGGTAATTTCAGAAGACCCACTAATGCCCCTCAGATCATCCAAAGAGATCAAATAAATAGGGATAGGGATGATCTGAAAATACAAGCTCCTCTCCAAAATAACCTTGTTACTGATGAAGAAGGAGAGGAAGAAGATGCAGATCCTGAAATCCACTGCCTAGGTGACACTTCTTCGTTTCCTCATTTAACTCAGTTTGCATATGAAGAGTCCCTCATGGATAGCCAACTAAATGAGATAAGCAAAGGGGAAAGGACCAGTAGCTAACCAAACAGATATAACCTCAGGTCCAAAAAGAAAGAGGGAAATCTCGACAGTCCTGAGCATCCTACTAGAACAAAGCCTCATGTCAAGGAGGTGGCAACTAGCAATAAAGAAAATGAGACACAGAACCCCCAAGCAGTGATCAATAACCCTATCCAAGAGGTGAAGGAGGTTATGAAGCCTCCCTCCTCTTTAGCTTTGAGAATGATATTCAAAAGATTAAAATTCATGTGCCTTTCTTGGAGGTAGTTAAAAATGAGGATTTCAAGAGGTACCTCTCCAATGTGCCACAACCCGAGCCTTCATCTCATCCCATAGATTCATTCAACCTCCAAGATGAAAAAACTATTGTCATACTAGGACCTTTGGTAGAGGATAGAGATGACTCCTCCCCTCCTTTCTATACATCATTGAACATCCATGATAAGGTGTTGCATAACTGCACGATGGATTCAGGGGCATCTTACAATCTCATGCCTAATATTGTCATGGCGGAACTCGGGTTGGAGGTTACAAAGACTTATCATGACCTATACTCATTTGATTCTAGGAAAATGAAGTGCCTCATAGTTATCAAGGACTTGGTTGTCTCCTTGTTCCAGTTGCCAATGAAAAGTGTGGTCATGGATATTGTGGTGGCTGATGTTCACCCTAAGTTTGGGATGCTTCTGTCTAGATCTTGGATAAAAAGACTGGGGGGAACCTTGCAGATGGATCTTTCATATGCCACTATTCCTGTGTTTGGAGGAGAACAAAGAAAGCTTGATAGGGAAGCACAACTTGCTTACATCATCAGTGATGAAGCAAATCTGACCGACCACCCCATTTTTGCAGTAGATACCGATCTAGGAACCAATATGTTGCAACTCACCGATGGCCCTCGAGCACCTATTGAAATCAGAAATCATCCCATCACCTCTTATGAAGATCCTCCTTCCAATATCTTTGTTTGGCAAATGTTTTTTGATGGAGCCTCTTCCAGGGAAAGTGCTGGAGCTGGGGTAGTTTTCATTTCCCTTACCCAAGAGACCATATCTCTATCTTTTAAGCTCGAATTTGAGACAACAAACAATGTGGTAGAATATGAGGCTCTTGTTTTGGGTTTGAGAGCTGCCAAAGACATGAAGATTGAGGAGCTAACAGTATTTGGAGATGCTGAGTTGATAGTACATCAGGTTAGAAATTTGTATCAGGCTAAACACCCTAGGTTAAGGGCCTACATAAATGAAGTGTGGGATCTTGTTGAAAGTCTCTTCTTGGATTTTAATATCTCATTTGTTCCAAGAGAGAAGAAATCTATGGCAGATTCATTGGTTGTCTCAGCAAGAAATTTCAGGGTCCCTTTTCCCCCAAATCTCAAGTATGAGGTAGAAGTAAAGTACAGACCCTCTATTCCTGACAATGTCAAACATTGGAAGGTTTTTTAGGATGATTTTGAGATAAAAAAGTTTCTTGACACTGTGGATGAATTCTCTGATTTTCATATTGATAAAGATCAAGATCTCGAAGAAATCCCTCATGCTGATGCTTTCATGAATAAAATTGTTGACCATCATATTGTTCAGTTGCCTAGTAACCATATTTCGTGGGGACTAGTCCCTTTGGAGAGATTGTTTGACAGAAACAATGTTGATGTGAAGGTTACAGGTTCAACTGAAGAGACTGATGTGACTGAATGAAATTTAGGAACATAGGAGGATCCTAGGTATGCCAAATTGTCTAACAGTTTGTTAAAGGAGAAAAGAGTTGAGTATGTCAAAATTTTGAGGGGGTTTGCTGATGTTTTTTCTTGGAAATATGAAGACTTAAGAACATATGATACAGACATCATGGAACACAAAATCCCTTTGAAATAAGAGACAAAGCCTTTCAGGAAAAAACTCAGACAAATAAACCTCATGCTACTGCCTATTATGGAAAGGGAAGTAAAAAAGTTGTTGGATGCCCAAATCATCATCCCCTTGAGATTTTCAGAATGGGTGGCTAATTTGGTGCCTGTAAGGAAGAAGAATGGAGAAATCAGGTTATGTGTTGATTTCAAAAATTTGAACAGGAGCTCCAAAAAGGATAACTACCTCTTGCCGAAGATGGAACACATTTTGCAGAGAGTGATTGGTTCATCCAGGTTGTCTATGATTGATGGCTTCTCTGGCTACAATCAGATCTCTATCCTTCCTGAAGATAGAGAAAAGACAACTTTCACTACTCCATGGGGCACATTCATGTATGCTAAAATGCCCTTTGGATTGATGAATGCAGGAGAGACTTTCCAGCGAGCCATGGACATTGTCTTCATTGGGGAGAAGGACAAATTTGTAGTCATATATCTAGATGACATTACAGTATTCTCAAGGTATGATAAAGAGCATTTTCATCATCAAAGGAGAGTTTTACTGAAGTGAAGAAAATTTGGTCTCTCCCTCAATCCAAATAAGTCTTTGTTTGCTATGAGAGAGGGAAAATTGTTGGGGAATATTGTGTCAGCAGAAGGGGTAAGAATTGATCCAAGCAGAGTAGAGGCCATCCATACTTTATCTTTTCCCAGATCTAAGAAAGAGGTTCAGTCTTTCTTGGGTAAAATCAACTTTCTAAGGAGGTTCATTTCTAATTTTGCTGAGTTGGTTAAGCACATTATAGACATGCTTAGAAAGGGGAATGAAGTGAAATGGACTGTTGAGTCCAGAAATTATTTCAACCAAATTAAGAGGGATTTGAATGAATCATATGTGCTCATCAGCCTTGACTATTCTAAAGAATTTTTGATATTTTCTTTTGCCTCATCTGATACATTGGTTGTTGTTTTTCTACAGAGAAATACAGAGGGGTTAGAGCAACCTATTTCCTTTTTCAGCAGAGCACCTAGGGACGCAGAAACAAGGTATTCTATCATGGAGAACCAAGCGTATGCTTTGGTCAAAGCCCTCAAGTCTTTCGGAATATATGTTCTGCATTCAAAAATCATTGCATATGTCCCCTCAACCTCAGAAAAAGAGATATTGATCCAACTTGATATAGATGGGAAGAGAAGCAAATGGATGGCTAGAATTATGGAGTTCGACCTAGAAGTAAAACCCACCAAGATGGTAAAGGGCCAAGGCTTTGTGAGGATGCTGGCTAAATCAAACTGCAAGGCTTTAGTGGTAAATTTTGTGAACATAAATTTAGAAAATCAGAAAAGTGAGATTGCTGATAAAGACTCTCATATCAGCCTCAACTTAGCATAATGCACTTGGTATAAAGACATCATATATTTTCTGCAGAAGTTGAGGCCTCCTAATGGTTTGGAAAAAAACAGGGCAAGAGCTTTGAAGCTCAAAGAAATCAAATATTGTCTCATTGATCAGGTTTTGTACTGGAAAGACCACCAAGGAGAACTCGATGATATGGTTAAGAGGATACAAAAAACTGGTGGAATTACATCAGACCAGGCAGCAGATCTTGATAAGGATCATGATCACCAATAGAAAATAAAACAAGCCTTTGACAAGAGGGCAAGCAAGGAGCATTTCCAGCTGGGATATTTGGTGCTCAAGTGGGATTCCCCCAAGCAGGACAAAGGCAAACATGGAAAATTTGAATCCTTATGGATTGGTCCGTTCAAGATCTCTAAAGTATTTTCGAATAACACCTATAAGTAGCAGATCTTGGAAGAATCTGAAGTTTTGGGTAGACCTATCAATGAGCACTTTCTGAAGAAATATTTTGTTTAAGCCATGATTGGCCTTCCACCATTGTAATTACCGCTTCTTTTCATTTTTTGTTTAAATAAGAGACTCCATAACCCAAAGCTAAGGCACTGGAACTACGCATTCTTGGAAGCTCACAAGGAGCGTGCCATCCCCTGTGGAGCCAATGTTATCACATATAGTTGTTCAAGTTCGCAGGTGACAACCATCAACACACAAAGCAGGCAAAGACAATTACAATGGCATTTTTTCCCTTGCAAGTTTTCGATGTGGCACTATCTCTAAACGTAGATGGAAGGACTCCAAAGTTGGTGGGCAGATAAAACTTTAGCAGGGGCACTAAAGGTAGCTGACGTGCCTAGATCTTAGCTCCTCTCCAGATCGACGGTCGCTAATCATATCGGGGCCGCAACATGCGCGGACGTTAAAATTTGAAGGGCAGGCTGAAATCGAAACCGTGGTTTCGAGGGGACGCGACGTGTCAGAAGGAGGTGCATTTCGGGCCCAAAAGTGGTGAAGGTCCAAACAAATTTCCAAGGCCCTGATATGCACATGCACATATGATACCTTATCAAATGTCGACAAGTGACCATCCAACAGTTGTCCCACCGCACTGCAATCCCAAGGAGTGGTCAGTCGATGAGCGAGGGTTGACTTCCACAACCTCAACGCCTAATCCAACTGCGACAGATGGTCTTCTGCAGATCATTCATCTTGTTGTGTTGTAATCCCAATGAAGATTTAGTTAATGCGACAGGGGCTGGTAGCTGAAACCTTAACTCAACCCATAAATGGAAGGCTCGATAGTCATGGCCAAGGAGGCTAGACTGTCAGCAGGGTACAAGGATGGTCGATTTTCTGTAGGTCCTCACTGAACCTGGTTTGCATTCGACAGAGGGAAACACGTCCAGTCTGACAGAGGGATGCTCAGATGCAAAGCTTTGAATGACATTGCCAGATCACACTCCTGGCAATAGTGGAATGATATAAGTATAAATAGACCAATTTGATATTTCGTTAAGTTTGTCAACTGGTTGAGCATAGCTACCTATTTTGTAATATTTTGATGCTAGAACTGTTCTATGGTTATGTATCAAATTTGAGACTTTCACATTAATAGAAGTCAACTTCTTTCATCTCTTTGTTTAAACTATGTTGAAACACTCGGACATAGAGGATCCAATCGAGGGTTGTGATTCTATTGTAATGTAGGTTTGATTACAGTAGTGTCATGACCATTTTTAGTCAGCTTTCCCTATTATCTTATTCCCCCTTATGTTGAGAGGCTCGGGCATGGAGGATTCAGTTGGGTTGTTGTAGTTGTATGATAATGTAGGTTTGATTATTATGTTGTCATGACATATTTCAGTGTCTGAAACTTGAGTTTCAAGAGTGCTCTCGAGACTGAGTTTTTTCTTCACCAGGCTGCTTGAAAGCCGGATGCACATAGCAGTCTTGTTCACCTCTCTCACTGAGTCTTCCTTTTTCTCACACTTAAATTCAAATCATTGACTGGAGTTAATGAGGCCCTCAATTCCCTATGCATTGCTTGTCCAATTTCTTTGTTAAAATCATTCTTGTACAGAGTTTTGTCCATTTGACCTCCACTCATAAAACCAAAATCCACCAAACATTCTGATGGGTATTGGGCTTATCCTCTCACAATCTGAGGGTGACTCTCAGTGCTAACATAGGTGAAATATTCCTCCCTCACCATTCTACATCATATCTACTAAGCTTCAAGGGAGTTTCCACATAAGCCACAGGTTCAGGGAGAGCTAGGGCATAGCTTCATGAGGGTTTCCAGCAGGAGGGCACACCATCTTGAGGAGAGTGGTTCGATCTAGCCATAAGAGAGGGATTTAGGGAAAACAAACTTCTAGGTATTTCTTGTGAGGCCTAGGGTGCATTTTCTATCCTTTCCTAGTGGAGGATCCTCTGTCGGATTATTTTTTGGAGCTCAACACAGGTTCAGAGAGAGGAGGGCTCACCATAGATTGAGGATCTTGTCATTTGGAGAGTCAGTTATTCATTGTTTGGTCTGAGACTTTTCCAGGGGGTTTCCTTTGGCTCGATCTACAGTTTGGCACTTTTCTCAGGGGGTTTGGCATCTTATTCCTTGGAGGCCGAATTATTTGGGTTTCAGTTATCCAGGAGGGCGCAAGTCAAATAGAGGATTGTTTATTTGGAGGGTCGTATCTTCACCGTTTGGTCTGAGACTTCACTAGTGGTTTAGCCTTGTCCCGATCTACACTTCCAACCATTTTCAGAGAGTTCAGAGGCTTCTAGCAGCTAGGCCAAATTGTTGGGTGTACTCGGCTTTCCAGTAGGGCACAACTTATCTAGTTTTGGGTTTAGCACTTCAGAGAGCAAGGATCTCATCTTGTTATTCATCTATTGCAGTCATGTGGCCTTTGGAGGCTTGTAGCTTCTCTTCTTGATCTTGTTGAGGGATCATCTTCATTTTTATATTATCTCTTAGCTATATTGTACCAGATCTGCAGATCCATTGTATCAAGGTCTTCTTCTATTATGAATAATATCAGATCTGAGGTATTTTTGGTTATTCCATGTGTTGTTGATCTTGCATCTTGTTGAGGTATGTTCGATTGCTACATGTATTTGGTTATTGTTGCAAACACACATAAAAACCATTAGTATAAAGTCTAGTGCAATCTAAAATACCAAATCAACAAAGTGTTTGACGAAATGCCACAACTAGAAAACAGTTAAAAACACATGAAAAACACAATGTTCTTGGCATATTGGCTTGGGAACATTACATTAATCATGGCCATTCCCCCATTAACGGTCCAAATATTCCCTCAGAGTCTCCTTCTTCAGAGCACAACTCCTCTGGATCCACAACTTACCCCGAACGGTATCCTGCAATTGACAGTCAAGATCCGATCTCGCTATGGTTTCGATCGACAATCTAGATATTCCTTCGGGGTCGTCTAGCACCCTCACATTCATTCATTTTGAAACCATGCCCTCCGATGAAGGGTCGAGATTTATTTGCAATGCCAGTTCAACGACTGTGATTTGTCTTATCTCAAAACAATGAGTTTCCACAGGATGACAGTCCAAAACTTTTGACTTAGAAGTTTTTCGGGGGTTCTTCCAAGGTTTTCCCTTGGTTAACAACCCAAATTCGGATTCACAGCTCAGGGATTGTCCCAAATCCCTCCTTCGGGTTTTAACAAAACCTTATTGGTCTCCTTCCACGTTTCATTCCATTCAGGGGTCGTCATTTATTTCATATGAATCCATCCCCCTTTTTTCCAGGAAACCCAATACAACCAGAGTATAGACATGTATACATGAAACTGTGCCTATGGTCAATAAAATCATAGTTTATTTCCTTTAATTCGAGCCAAAACATGAGGCTCAAGCATTCACGTGTACAAAGAATGTTCAAACCATATAGTTCCTTTCTTGCTTAAATACACAAACATGCAAGATAACAACCAGTCTAGTCATCAACCAAACATGCACATCCCTGAAACATTCACAGGAAACTCAACCTTAAATTATAGTCCAATTACATAGGGTAAAAAATATTTATCTATTACATTTGATAGCCAACCAACTGACTGTGGGTGTTTTCCTTTCCACCAAACAGTAGGATCAGAGGCATTCACTCTTAGAACTCTGGCCACCCCCTTGCCAAGACATGATATCACTAGGGAAACTTATGCAAATTCTCCGAGATCCTTTGTCTGTTACAACCTCTGCGAGGTTTATTAGATGCTTCCTCAGCATCAAGCTTGTGACCTTCTTAGCTTGGTTCAAGTTTTTCCGGGTTCTCTTTCAATGGTCAAGAAAGGTATCAGGGAGGTTACTCTCCTCCACCTCTTTGGTAGCAACATAAGTCTCTCCTCTTACCCACTAAGATCAGGACCTCCATGAGGTTTATCAGATGCCTTCCCAAATAGATTTCCTCTTTGCAAGAGATTCCCTTCACAACTACATTGTCCCTCGATGCCCTCTATTTCCAGCACTGATTTCTTTCCATCCAACACTAAGCCTGCGACCCTCTTTTGCTCTAGTTTGGGCTTCGGGTATTTTGTGCTCCAGTTTAGAACTCTTCCATGAGTTCTATGATCTTTATATTTCACATGCTAGTGCATTCCTTTCAATAGTTCTCTTCCTCAAGGACCAAATTCCTCCTCTGGTTCTCCCTATAACCAAAATAACTTAATCTTTTAGTTCTTCTTCTGAACTGGAGAGCCTCACACAATCTTCTTCTTTCCGAATCATCCTCTGACCCATTTGTCCGTCTCTTCTTCTTTCTCGAGTGATTTTCTTCCCCCTCGTAGGAAGGTTCTGAACCTATACCATTCCTTCTTCCAGAAGGAACTCAGGTCAATCTAGATCTGCAGGAAGACTACACTATGTCATACTTCGGGCTGACAATTTTCTGTCTTCTTAGCCAGGCCCTCCATGCTTCCATTCAATGGGTTAGTTGATTGTTCAACCACCAATCCTTTTCTTATTAATTGATTTTTCCTTGGGTTCAGGATGAGGATTATTATTTCAGAAAAGAGAATTGGGTCATTTTGACATATTTAACCCTCTCTACAATTTCCTCACTCTTTCCTCTAGTGATATCATGGATACTACTTCGAGGCTTCACCCCCACAATCATTTTTTTGGCAATCTAAAAAATAATACATTTACATTGTTCACATGCCATAGCATGGTAATCATAAATAATGATTAATTACAAGTTGGGGGAAACAAGGTTATTAAATATGAGGGAGAGGCTTTGTGATGTTGGAACATCCTAGGTTCACAACAATCTTGCACACCCAAAAATGAAGTTCATTTCAATTGATTTTTTTTGTGAAATTTCCTTGTTTTATTTCATGTTTTTTGAATTTCAGTAGTGATAGGGATCTAGTTTTTAGCCTAGAAATAACCTTCAATCTTTGATTTTGTCTCCCAAATTTGTGTATGTTGCAAAGGACATATTATTATACCTACCCAAAAATTTTCATCTAAAAATATGGAGTTTAAGGGTTGCTCCAAGGCCCTGAACTAAGTGTGAGGGAAATCTCATATTTCATTCCACATGTTTGTTTTTCTAGTTTAGCTTTGGTTATTCAAACCACGAGACCTAGGTTGCATTTGCCACTTGGAGAGGTGATTCTTAGCTATGTTAAAGTGTGAGTGCTTAAAGAAATGGTCGGGTTACCTCAAAAGAAGAAAGGCCTCAGATTCAAACAATCACAACCATTTCAAGACCACATAGTTTAAATATTTTGGAGTTCCATGTAATTGGGATTTTCTCCTCTAGATGTAGCATCCAACATAAATAAATAGATATTGATGGCCACTAAGTAGGTATATATTGTATAGGAGAAGAAAGGATTTAAGCCTAACATTATAGAAGTGTGAAATTTGGCCTTAATGAGATTGTAATAAGTTTTAGAAGCATATGGACCTCTAAAATTTTAATAGAGTATGAGTTTTATGTATATTCTATTGTGTATTTTAATAGAATTTTTTTTGTGTGTAATTAATTTGTGTACTTTAATATTGTAGTGTGTAGCTACATAATTTTAGTATCAAGTTAGTAAAATCATGTGGTTGAGGAGAGACAACTTGAATCAATAATGAATGATTCATTGGGTAGATGTGGTAGGAATATGCAAAGGGAAGTTGCAGAGAGAGTTTTGTAAGAGTATTGGAGAATAAGAGTGAAGGAAGAAGAGAAGTGAATTTAACTCTAATGAGCGTGAGGGGGTGGGGAAAAGTTGTCGGAAGGAGGGAAATCTCTAGTGGTGGTCACCAAGTAGATGTTGTAAGAGTGAGTGACAACTTTGGCACACTCACTATAGGGTAGAGGAAGTGGAGAGTGTGGTGTTAACGAGACTGGAAGAGGACATTGAAGAGAAGTTATAGAATGTTGAGCAGAGGGGTTTGAATGTGGAGTGGTCAGAAAAGACCAAAAATACAAGCAGTTGAAGGAGATGATGATATTGTAGAGTTGTTGAAGGCAATGTCTATGATATTGGATGCAATTGAATCAAACCAAAGATGAGTAGTTGTACATGGGAGTGAAATTCAATGGGAATATGTGTTGCTCGAAGAGAAGCTAAAAGAAGAGAGTACGATGAAAGGAAATCCCTAGATGGATGTGCCTATGCCTCATGAAAGTTCAAATGTATATGAGTTGAGATATGCAACAATATTTGAGTGTTTGAGATTTGAAAACTCTAAGCATGTAATATTGCATGTGCGAAGCTAAAGGGACATGCATTTACATTGTGGAAAAGTTTGTAGTTGGATAGATGAAAAGGGAAGGAAAAGGTCTAGAAGTGGGAAAATATGGTTTTCAAATTGAGAGGTAAGTATTTGTCCTATGATTATGTTTTAGATTTGTTGAAAATATTGGAAAATTTAAAGCATAAGGATAAATTTGTAGTAGAGTTTATGTAGAGGAGTATAGAGTATCCATGAGATTCAGTCTTATGAAGACAGTGAAAAGAAGTTTGGCATATTTGAGAATGGTTTGATACTATCCATTTGAAAGGAAGTATGTGTTGTGAAGGTTCATTCCATGGAGGAAGATTATCAAGGAGCCCTAGAAATTGAGAATATAATGATACGAATATAACTGAAAAGAAGTGAATATAAAATGTATGGAGAAGAACAAACATATGGGGAACAAGAAGGTAAGTTTAGTAGACTAAGCATGAAATCTACAAAAGAATGTATCCAAGTTGATGTGAAAAATGATGAGTGTGTACATGAGAATAATG
The DNA here is from genome assembly GCA_009831015.1 of Picea engelmannii. Lineage (NCBI taxonomy): Eukaryota > Viridiplantae > Streptophyta > Pinopsida > Pinales > Pinaceae > Picea > Picea engelmannii. The sequence continues at coordinate 498,553 of ML784695.1, read as the reverse complement.
TAGTTAAAATAATTCCAAAGGAGGCTAAAGAAGGGTTTGCAACAATTTTTTTGAAAGAGAGTGTAGTAGAAGTTCCATTAAGGAGGGTGCAGGTGGGAACTCTTGATTCCCATAGTATAGTTTGTGTTGATTTAGTTACAAGTAGAGAATACTATGTAGTGATTGAAAAAGATGATGATGAATTTTTTGAGATAAAGAGTGACAACATCTATGAAGAAAAGGAGCGTAAGGAGATTGAAAATGAGAAGGAAAAATGGATACATGGAGGTCAAGTAGCTTTAAAAGGAGGTGTCAACACCATATAATAGAGAAGGTGAAGGAGAATGTGGACATGTAGAGTGATTCCAATGGAGGCAATCCCAACAATACTAAGGAAATATATTGTGGAAAAGGAGGGTGATTCACATCATGAGTATCAACAATTGATTAATGATAGTGTTGAAGGTGTGATTATCATGGAATGTGGTTTGCAACAAATTGCAGAAATGATGGTTAAGAAATGTGGAGAGAAGTTTACCAAGTTAAACATCGAGAGGGGTATTCCCTATAGCAATAATTTCAACAATGAGAAGCATAAAGAGGAATAAAAGGGATTCCATATGGGAAGGACAAAACTAAGAATGGTACGAAGTTTGGTGCCAAAGAAGGAAGAAAAGAAGAAAAGGACCAAACCACAAGTGGTTTTTGATCTATTAACAAAACTATGAGCAAGATGATCACTTTTTTTTTACCAATGGAATCTAAGGCAAGTGCATCCATGGGTTCATGGCAATCATGCACACCCAAAA
>ML784695.1:455838-486851 GCA_009831015.1 Picea engelmannii | reverse complement strand
CAATGCCTCATCATCCTCATCAACATGGTTGATGGGAATGAAATACCAAAATAACTACAGACATGCTTTTGAATGTTGAAAGCACAAGTACATTCATTATTAGTAGGTCTATCAAGTCCTCCAATGAAATTATGGATTTTCTCCTTGAAACCTATTTTCTATGAAACAACTAGAAGAACATGATTGGAAAATAAATTCTCATGGCTAAGGAGATCACAAGTACCACATGGAATCATTTCAACCTGAATATTCGATCCAAAGACATGAATTCATTGGATACAACTCAATCGTGGATACACATCTAATACTATTGGACCCATCTTGAATGACAATCATGGAATAACTAGTTTAGATTTTGAAGATTACGAGATTATGAGGTTTGAGTTGGAATATCAAGAATATCCTCTAGTATGCACTTGCGAGGAAGTTGATTGTAATGTTTTGATGATGAGGTTTATGAATATAATAAGTTTACTTTTTATAAAGATGCAGTATCTCTTATAGGTAGACACCTCCATACTTGCAAGATCCTCAAAGAAATGTTTTAGTTGATTTTGTTTGTTGTTGGATGTACTTTCTTATATGCAATAAATTATGATCCAAAAACATTATGATTGGTGTGTACCTCTCAAAATGTTGAAAATCTCATTTTATGAAATGTATTAGTGTGTTTATCAAAATTTATAAGTTCAAGAATTGATTTATTTTGAGCTACTTTAACCTGATATCTAGTAGTGTCATTAAGAAGCTCGTATATTTGATTGGGAGATCAAACCCTATCACTAGGAGAGGAGAATCTCCAAGTGATTTCCATGCCTTTATTGTAGGTATTTAGGCCCAAAATTATTTGAACAAAGTTCAAACTCCTTGTGGATATTTCTCTCCTCTTTCCAATATTTCCAATGAGTTATCAATCACTCAATTTTGAGTTTAGAGCCAAAAGTTCACCCCTTGGAATGAGTTGTTGGCATTGAAATGACAATGTGAGAGTTACCAAGGATATCCATTAAATCTCATTAAACAAAGGTAAATCAAATAATAACCAACACAATAAGGATAAGAGAAACATTTATTATGCATGAATCTAGATCCATAACATTGATTAATAAGAAAAAAAAAATCATAAGCAAGTCTCCCTCATCCATGGACGACAAATGAGGAAAAAGGTCTCTTAGACTGTGCATTGACCATCTCTCCAAGAATTCAATGAATGAATTAGGAATGAATAGGAATGAGCCTAATTCTAATGTGCAATATCATATATAAATTCTCTCTCAACCAAGTGGACTCATCTCACATGCTCAACTAAATGGAGCATACATCAACAACATATATCACTAAAGGGAACACACATGCCACATCATGAACACATGTACCATTATATGGAGCATTACAACTCATCTCCACTAACTCATGAGCACATAATATTCTAAATGCAAAGGTGTAAGACATCAAATCATACAAATTAATCCATGAACCCCAAATACAATACATAATATAAATGTAATTAAGAACCTATGCACTATGAAAAATGCACCAAATCTAGTGTAAAAATCATGTGCTGATAGGCTTCCCCTAATGGTTGAATCTCCCTTGATTATATCCAAGGGGGACACATAAAATCTAAACAATGTTTACATTGACTAAAAATCATTTTGAGGTAGGGCACATATGATTCAGAAGAGGAGATTCAATGGATGTGCTAAGATCATTCTAGTTAAGGAGAACATATCAAGTGAAAACATATAGGATTTTCTCTAGTAGTTTCAAACATGTTTGTATGTTTATTTTTTAAGCCTTGAACATGTACCTCTTTAGCCTCAAATAGATTTCATTCAACATTTAATTGATCTCGCATTATAAGGTTTGATTGCATATCCATTGATAAATTAACTTACATTATTGTCAATTAAACACCATTTCCAACTACTTGACTATGATCATGCCATGCCATGCAATGATGAATGCCTATTTTTGGTAATGAAAAATTATTTGTAATGTGAAAGATCACACATTATGATTTTATTATTTCTACTATATTAAATTTGATGAATTGTATAACAAAGGCCCAACCATTTTTAGCATAATAGAACACAAGGACCTAACTTAAAGGATTATAAACATTCAAAATTTGAGCTAACTGCAACGATGGCACGACTGGACTAAAAGACCATTCAAGAAGATAGCTAGGTGAATTCTAAAATATATTACAAATCAATAGGCCTTTTCCAAGGAAATGAAAATTCATCAAAGATAGCTTTGTCTCACATTGTAATCCTCTACAAATCCTAACATCTGTCTCATACCAAAATTGTGTGTTTGTGTGCCTTGTGGGATCCATAGTGGCTACAATGGTTATTTCATTTGCTATCTTAAATTTATACACAAATTATGGCCTCCATCTCAAAGCAATGTACATTTCCCTTATGTTTTCCCACAATGCTTCAATTCTTCACTTTCCTTTTACCATTCACCAATGTGAAACTTGTGGTGGACTTCTTAATTGACTTTGTAAATGCACAAGCGGTTTCCTCAAATCATCCATAATGTTATAATGATATCCAATAACTATCTTCAAAATTCCAAAGCACCAATCTCTATCATAAAGACTTTTAAGATGTTTGTACAAGCTTAAATGAAAAACCTCCATTTACAATTGGAGCATTGTCCAAGTTTTACTATTGTGGAAGTGATTCATACACTTTTTTTTTGTTTTTAGTATACCCTTCAAACACAATTCCTTCCTTTATTGTCTTATTAGTGAGCCTATATCCCATTGGGAATGATTTCAATTTAACATGGGATGATTTGGTTTGTGTAATCACTTTTCATCTCTTATCTTTCCATTGATTTTCCTAAAATATATTCCTCCTCATAATGCCCTCTCAATTTTGATTTAAGTCTATCTCCCATTTGTTTAAAAGGCACATCGCCTTTCCCCTTATGAATCTGGATTGATCTATTTAAGCTTTGAATTAAATCAACTCATGTTTCATTCAATAGTAGGGAGGGGTTGCATGTGAATTATCAACCCCTCCTATAACATGGCTACATTCAAAACCATGGAGGGGATGCTTGTGTCTTATTAAGAGACACTCAAAACATGTAGGTTTTTTTTGTCATTATATTTGTAAACAACGTTTTTTGTTGTTGTTGTTTGTAGTCATCTATTCAATCAACTTAGTATACTGTGCTTGATAGATTGTTGGGACATTTTCTTGGAGAGAAATAATGACAATTGTGTTGATTCATATTATAAGTTTTATTGAATATTTTTTTCTTAAAACTTATAAATAAATTAAATAATGAGATGATATTATCCATAGAGGAGGAAATACTTCATCTCAACCAAAGATGGAATAAACAGGGGAAGTAATGGAGATGAACAAGCCTACATAGATAATCCAAAATTCCCAAACTCCAATGGCAGGAATGGAAATACTTTTCTATACCCCAACAAAAGTGATGAATGGGGAAGGACAACCAACCAATACCCTAGGTTAATGTAAGAAATTTTGTTTGTAATGAGAGATCACAAAGTCTTTGCAATAGGGAAACTCAGAAATTAAGAAAAAGTATTACATAATTGGAAATTGTCTATGGTAATCCCAACCAATTGTGTATTGATATATAATGACCATAGCAAGTCAATACGTTATGTCTAGTATTCCCTTTCATCTTACAACATAATAGAAAAAGGGGATATGAGTTTTTGGACAAACCCAACCTTTTTGATGAGTTCATTTTTTCTAGCGAGACAAAGTTCCACTCTAATCAACTCATTTTTTTTTTAATTATATTAATCTAAGTCTTTTTAAAATGATTTAAAACCCCTAAGGACAACGTTTCATACTCAAAGTTCCCATCAATCAAGTGGAACTATAACTTTCAACAAGATTCCTACCAAATTTGGGGACAAATTTTAACTAAAAAAAGTTTATTTTGGCCACAGATATACTTACTCCTATATTAATAATATTAATTAATATCATGAAAAATAAAAACATCAAAAAATATAAAAATAAAATAATATAAAATATAAAATAAAACAATTTTTTTTTTAGTTAGAAATTTATTACCTTCTATTAACTGGAACTAGATCAATACATAACCATAGTTCTAGTGTTGAAGCTGCCAACAGAGGAAACCAACTCTGGTACTAGTGAAAAATAATCAAAAAGAGTTTGCTCAGAGGGCTATAACTGAACTGTGCAAACCATAAAAATAGTCTATGAAACATATACAGAGGAACTATAACTAAGATAAGAGAGAAAATTAAGAGTATAACTGTAAAAAATGTTAATATGTAGAAGCTTCATCACTGCCATGATGCTAGGGGGATGTAGACCATTCTGGAATGATGACACCCTGGACTAGATGATCAAGAGAAGAAGGGACTTGCAGTGAATCAGAAATCCTATCGTAGATCACCCCAAATATGAGTTCCATCTGCTCTTGTTGATATCTTTGTTCATCCATTTCATTATGGAGTTCAAAAATGAGTTGCAGATGTTCTGCTGAGAACTGGGAAGGTTTTTCTTTTTCTTGTTGTTGATGATTGAGCTCACCCTGCTGGGGTGGATGGTTGGCTTCATAACCTCTTCTTTCATCCAGGTGAGGCTCGTTGGTCGACACATTCTCATCAATGTTCCTTCTGGGAAAGTCATCAGAATAAGGAGATTATTCCTCCTCCATGATTGTGCATCCCCACAACCCTTCTTCGAGATGAAAACCATGGATAAACACCTCTCTCTCTCGAGGGGATGAAGAGAGTGAAGCCAAATATAAGCTATGAGAGGAAGGTGATGGGAAGAGACATAGACTGTATGAACCACGAGATGAGTTGGTAGCCCGACCCGAGCGATCCCTCTCCCGAAGCATATTGCAGAAGGGAACAAAGTTAGAAGAGAAATATACACACTCTTGGAGTCGAGAGAAGAAGAAGAATGCTAGACGAAGAAGAGAAGAGGAGGACTCCAGAGAAAGAATATGGTGGCAAGTGAACCCAAAAATGGGTCTTTGCCCAGGATATCCATTGTCGGTTGTTTGGCATTGATGACTGACACAACGTCAACATTAAACAGAAGCTGAAACTAGTACCAAAATTAGATCTTACACTCTCTATCGAATTTTGAAGTACTAAGAGTAGATTACAAAGTACAACCAAAGAATTAAAACATACATTAGCCATCGGTCTCGAGAGGAGCATGGGATACCAGGCGGCTTCACAGTACGCGTGGTGGCATTTGGTCATGATTACGAAGTTAACACCCCATCTGGGGGGAAATAAGACAAATGTTATATGTCATGACATATAAACAAATGCTATATGTCATAACATATGACATATTTTATAACATATGAATATATTATAACATATGACATATATTATATGTTATGACATATAGCATATGACATATGTTATTAACATATTTTATAATATATGAATACATTATGACATATGTTATATGTTATGACATATAACATATGACATATGTTATAGAATATATCATATATGTTATAACATATATAAAAACTAGAAACAAAGTGTGTTCTGCAAGCTAACCTGACTGCACAGACTGACTCCGTGAATTAATCCCTGACTACAAAAACCATGATCCATGATAGAGACCGCTATAGGAGGGACGAGGGTATGAGCAAGAGACATATCCACACTGTGGAGCCCATCTACTCACGAGGAAGAGCACACCTGCAATAGAGGAGATAAAGGAGATGAACAATTCATATTTGAAAGTGATAGAGGACACATAGGAGAGGATTTGAATACCACCATGACAAAGCTATGGCACCTAAAAGTGTAAGTCAATCCCCATTTGATGTGAAAATTTTATTTTATGGTAAATTGTAGGGTAAAAATTATTTAAGGGAATGAGAATATCTCTTCGACCCATGAGAACCATGGATAAGAAGAAGTCCCCTGTGAACTATATAAATCTTACACTATACCAAAAAAAAATCATAACTATTGAAACTAAATAGAATAAGTTACTTCATCGAAGAGGGTCATATAAAAGTATAATTTTTACTTGTAACAAGTCCTCAACCTTTACCCATGAGCTACTCAAGATTAAAATTCACAATTAACTCCATAGAGAAAATTGAAGTGGTATCCCTATATTCAATTCTTAACTAAAGTTACAGCCCATCAAACCCTACACTTCAATTTTATAGAAACCAGGTTTCTAGCCCATGTCACTCTATGGAATCCATACCATACTTATAATATCCATTTCTATCAAATAGTAGTTGACAACAATGATAGCATAAGTAAAAAATAAAAAAAGGACGGGAATGTGCATTTTCTAATGGGTAACAAACCCATGAATACTAGAAGAAAATGCCAATAACAAAGGGCACCTACAATACAAACATTTACTTTCCAAAATGTCTCTTAAATGTTGGGATATAAGTCACACGAGTCATGAAATTCTTCATCCACTATCTACCTTGCCAATGATCCTCTCACCAAAAAACCATGATACTATCGGAGAGTTGAGGTAAATATAGCTTCCATGGATTGACCTATTGTTGTGAAGTTGTTGGCAACCATGATTCAACTATCTCAAAGCCCACCTCAACTAATGGAATCATTCAAGCATGAAATAAAAATCTATTGTTGCCTATATGAGTTCCCTCACATTGATCATGTAATCATACCCATCTAAAAAGTAATACCATCCATTATTGTTTGCAAGTCAATAAAGAATCATAGATTCTATAATGGAAGTCAAATATGTGAAACAAAAAGGCCTAATAGCCAGATCGTAGATGAGGTGAAAAGGCCGAATACATGTACCATGGAGCAAGTGTCAGTTAATGTTTCTGGAGTTTGAGATATCATTTTTAATGCCTTGTTAAAACGACCTAGTTAAAAAGAAAATTGCAAGACCAAAATATATGAGGTGCCATGTATGCCACAAGTACAAATTAGTTAATTGGTTACCGTAAAAAAAACTAAAACGTCTATATAAGCTATTATTTTAGGTAGGCGACTAATGGTAGTATAATCCTAGTCCCTTATAACACGAATAAATTTTAGTAGTATCTCGCTTAGTCATTAATTGGTTTATCTAATTCATTGGCTGATAGTATAATTGTCGTAATTTGTAGTGTATTTACTAGTTTAGTGAGGCATTGATTATCATCAATTTGTAGTATATTTACTAGTTTAATGAGTTGTTAATTGTCGTCAATTTGTAGTATATTTACTAGTTTAATAAGTCATTAATTGTCATCATTTTGTAGTATATTTACTAGTTTAATGAGTCATTAATTAACATCATTTTTCAGTGTATTTACTCGTTTAATGAGTCATTAATTGTCATCATTTTGTAGTACATTTACTACTTTAATGTGTCATTAATCATGTTGTCATTTTGTAGTATTATACGATACAAATTATTTTGGAGCGTAGGGTTTTTTTGAATTTAGGTTTTGGCAGGATACCCGTTTTGGCAGTTTTACAAGTAGAGACTAGGTACAGGAAGCTTCTCGGAGCTAAGTGGATGAAGCGTAGGGTTTTTTTTTTAATTTAGGTTTTGGCAGGATACCCATTTTGGCAGTTTTTCTACTGTTACATCGGCTTTCATGGTAGATTTTCAGTTTTAGAAACTAGTTATTTCAGTTTCTGGAGTAGGGAACCTTGTGCTGACCTCATTTGCTTTGGTGGTAAGTCATTTTGTGACCAATTTTTCATTTCTAATCTTCACTTATGGCATTTTTTACTAGTAAGTTTCCCTGGGGAACCATGTGTTTTTATCTCCTCTAGTTTCACTAGTTAGTCACTTGATGTCTGGACTCCATTGGTGGTGTATTCTCAACTATCTTTGGGGGGTCCAGGTTTGTTTCATTATACTCTTTGGCATCATATTTAAGTGAAATGGTGACCTTCTTTATCAGCCCTTATTGCTTCGTTTTTTGGGACGCTCTGGAGGTAGGGGCCCATGGGTTGTGATCGGCCTGTATGATCAGAGTTAGCAGAGAGATGATAAGGTGGCAAACTCCTAGGAAGAAGTTTGAAGCCAACGGTTTATTGGGCGCATCAGATGAGGAGGACTGGGACCGTGAGGGTCTTTTCAAGACTATAGATGAGTTATGTGGATTAAAAGTTGGTCAAAGGCATTTAGGAAAACCATTAAACCCCTTGGAATAGTCACTTCCAGCGCTTTCTACTTCATGTTTTCCTGGTGAAGCTTTCATTGAAAACAAAGTTTTGAAAAAACAACCTTCCTGGTCTCCTTCTGCAGGTGACCTGCCTGCGACTTCTAACAAGACTCGGGGGGGTGATAACTTGGCTACAGGTACTAAGACTGGAAGTGGTTTAAACTATGTGAACTCAAGGATTGCCAAGGGTCCCTCCTCGACAAGCTATCGGTGTGGAGATGAGAGTTTAAAGGACTCTAGAACTAGGAAGGCTACAAAAGCCTGGAAGCTAAAGAAATCGCGTCGTCGTCTGGTTATTGGCATGGATGTTGGGATTGAGGAGATGTTTTAACTTGCAATGTGCAACTTGGTAGGACAATTCTCTTATAAACACAAGTGCAACCTTACCTTCTCGGACTGGATGAAGGAGGTTTGGCTTCCCCTGCTTGGTTTTATTCTGAACTTTATGACTCTACCTTGTGGGTGGTTTAGTCTGCTTTTTAAAACCCCTGAAGATGCAGAGAGCATTTTAAATTTGTTCCGGGACTATAACTAGGGTGGCAGCCTAATGCTGAAACAGTGGAGAACATGATTTAACCTGGTAACCAAGTACTTCAGTTACATGCATGTTTGGGTGTTGTTTCCAGGATTTCCCTTGAATCTCTGGAATGTACCAGTACTAACGACCATTGGGAATCTTTTTGGTCACTTCCTGGAAGTAGATGAAGCCTGTCTTCATTCAACAAATAAACGATTGGCGTGAGTGCTGGTCGAATTAGACTTGCATGCGAGACTAATGGAATCTATTGAACTGGAGTGGAGAGGTCATGTCTCGGTTCAACGGCTAGACTACCTCGGTCTGCCTTTTAGATGTACCACCTGTAGGCGAACGAGCCATTTAAGGAAGGATTGTCACTCTTCCTTTGGCCTCATTGAGGAGGAAGATGATCGGAATCCTGGCTCAATGGACCTGCATTATATGGAGGAAATCTTGGAAGGTCAGAGCTCGTTGGGAGGAGGTGTTACAGAGGGTTTGTATGAGCCTCAAGATGGCGCCACCAACACACTCCTTCGTAAGCTCAAACTATTTTTTCCCTCTCTTTTTTTAAATCTCTCCTTATGGGAAAGGGATTTCCTGGAAAATTCTGCCTTATTACTTGCAGTCTCATCAGATGTTAAAGGGAAGGTGATGGATTTAGCTGTTAGGGAAGTGGCCTTAGGGAATTTTGAACAGACCCTACCTTTCTCTAATAATTCCTCTCTTATTTCCGAGACTTTAGCCCCTCCATATCCTCCTCCTATTTCTTTGTCTTATCAATCTAACCCTACTCCATTACCATATGTTTTGGACCTTTCTCTGGCTCCTGTAAGTGAGTCTTTAGCTACTCCTCTGCGAGAGTCTACCGACCCGATCCCTCTTTAGAATTTTTGGGGATCGAAAGTTTATGTTAACCCGAATTGTGACTCTAGTGACGCTTTGTTTTCCGACAGACCAAACCTTGGTAGACAATTGGCATGGTCAAGGGGCCTGAGTTATGAAGTATCTCCTATTAAAATAAGGAGTGCTCGGAAGAAACAAGAGCTGGGCTCTTCTACTTCAGACTTACCATCTTCTTCATCTTTGTATAAGGGGGCGCTTAGAGGCATGAAATCCCTAGCTAGGGCTAAGTCATGATCCTCCTCACCCTAAATATTAGAGGGGTGCCCCCCCCCCCCCCTAAAAATGCCCTCTATGATAAGGTTAATATCTACCACTAAACCAGATATAATCTTTCTCTAGGAGACTCTTGTGGATGATGAAAAAGCTAGGAAGGTTATGCTTGCTATGTGTCCCTCCTAGATGTTTTCTGTTGTGAGCTTGGTGGGAAAGTCGGGAGGTCTCTTGGTGGCATGGAATCCAAATTTATTGGACCTACAACCTTTCTTATGTGCTGGTGGTATCTTATTGACATGTGTTCATATCCCTGATAAAAGAAAGATTAGCTTTATTAATGTTTATGGCCCATGCTCTGGTCGCAGATTATTCTAGGAGAATTTGGAATCTAATGGACTTCTTGATCTAAGTAATCTTATTATTGCAGAAGATTTAAATTTCACCACTGGTTTTGATGAAGTCTAGGGGGCTTCGGCCTTGTTAGATTCCGAGCTGATTTTTTTCAGAGACCTGTTCTTGAGACATCATTTAATTGATGTCAAACCCATGGAGGTGGTTCCAACTTGGCGCAATTGCAGGATGGGGAAAGATAACATAAATAAACAGTTAGACAAAGTTTACGCTTAAGATGAGCTTCTTACTGATTCAACTTTTTTTAGATCTTAGGTCGACCATCCTTACATATCCGACCATGCACCAGTACTTTTTCAACTGGATTATGGCTTCAAGTCTGTGTACTACCCTTACAAGTTTAATTCATCTATGTTGAAAGATAATAGTTTCGGTGATCTGGTAAGAGAAGTGTGGAATGATCAATAGGAGACCATGGGAGGCGGGGCACAATCTAGATTAGTTGGAAAGGTAAAAACTCTGAAAGCTAGGATGAGAAAGTGGTTAGTGAGTAATAAGAAAAGTGAACAACAAAAATACATTCAGATTGAAAAAGAAATCGTCACCCTGATCAAAGAAATTATTGATCATCCTATTGAGACTAAATCTCTTAATCGCTTAAATTCACTTGAAAAAGATAGGAACATGATGTTATTAGCCGAGGAGGAATTGTGGCGCTAGAAGAGAAAGGCTACTTGGATTCTGTCGGGTGACAAGAATACAAAATATTTCCATAAGTATGCCATCTTTAGGCAAAACAAAAAACACATATGGGAAGTTAAGGATGAATCAAATCAAGTGCATTCAGGTCAGGAGGCTATAAAGGCAGAAGCTATGAGACATTTTAGCTCTTTTTACAAAAAATCGCACCTTTCGATAGTGGATCAGATAGAATCAGTGCGATTATACCCAAGATTGACCACAGAGAAGGAGGTACAAACACTTGAAAAGATGGTCTTGACTGAGGATATTCTTGAGGTACTGAAGGGTTTTACCAAGGAAAAGAGTCTTGGTCCTGACGGGTGGACAGTGGAGTTTTTCTTGCATTTTTTTGACCTGATTGCAAAAGACCTTTTGGAGGCTTTCGGAGATTCACGTTTATCTAGTATGGTAAATAGATCCTTGAATTCGACGTTCATAGCTCTTATCCAAAAATTCAGTGGTCCGAAATTCTTTGGTGACTTCAGGCCAATCGCCTTGTGTAACCTCGGTTACAAGATTATTACAAAGATCTTAGCAAACCGGATCAGACCTATTCTATCCCATACTCTCTTAGATGAACAGTTTGAGTTTCTAAGAGGTAGACAATTCATTGACACCATAGGCACAACGCAGGAGTGTATTCATAGCATTAAGGAGAAAAAAGGCAAGCATTTATCCTTAAGATTGACCTGAAGAAGGCATATGACTGCATTAGCTGGGATTACATCAGAATTGTTCTATTACAGTGTGGGTTTGGTCTCTCGACGACCAACTGGATTATGGAATGTATTTCTTCAACCACCTATGCTATCCTCATTAATGACAAGCCTACTGATTTCTTCAATGGGGGAAGAGGCATCAGACATGGGTGTCCACTTTCACCTCTATTCTTTATCTTAATTATGGAAGGCTTGAGTCTTGCCTTAAAAAAACGACAAGAGAAAGGTTTGGTGTCTGGTATTAAGGTAACTAGACTCTTACGGATTATCCATCTCATTTTTGTAGATGATATTCTTATAATGACTAACACCTTTGTAAATGAGTGGTTGGAGATTCAAAAGCTCTTGGTTATCTTATGAAATTCTATAGGATTGACGATTAATTCTTAGAAATCATCATTCTATCAGTTTGGAGTGCAACCAATAGTCTTAGACACTATAATTTTTTTTTCCCTATGAAGTTAATCACATTGCAATTGGATTTAAGTATCTGGGTTATTTTTTGAAAGTTGACAGGTACAAAGCAGATGATTGGGATTGCCTGTTATCCAAATTTGAAAATAGAATATTCCATTGGTGTAATCGTTGGTTGACTTTGGGTGGACACCTGGTCTTGGTCAAGGCTATCCTGGAAAGCCAACCTGTCTATTGGCTAGCATTGGCTAACATATCGCCCTTGATCCTTGACAGAATTCGACAAGTCACCTACAACTTTATTTGGAACGACAATAAAAAAAGGAAAGGATTTCATTTGTGTAGTTGGCATTTTATTTCTCGACCGAAAAGATTTGGGGGATGGGGGCTGCAAAACCTGTTTAGCTTCAATCATACGATGACAACAAACACCTTGTGGAGGCTCTAATGGTTGATGGCCTTTGGCACCGAATAATCAAAGCAAAGTATCTACCATTTTTATTAGTGTATCATTGGCTCAGGGCGGTGTCGGTTTCTAGATCATCCGAATTGCAAACTTGGAATCACTTCCAGAAATCTATGAACATCTTACTCCAGTGGATTGCCTGGTATCCGGGTTCCAGAACTCTGATAGTTATTGGGAGAGACCCGATTCTTGGTATGGGAGAATCAACACATTTATTTGAAAATCTAATATTGTCTTTAAACCAACGTGGGATCCACTTCTTATTTCAGGCTCAGGGTGTGCCAATACCCGGAAGTATCGAGGACTATTGGGTTACTAGTGAGGATTTAGAATTGCATGGGGTCCTCGCACGGGAATGGCAGACGTATAGAAGAGCGATCATTAGCAATGGCATAAAACTTCAAATCGGCCCGGATGTCCTGAAATGGGCCGGTGGTGATTCTTCAGGCAATATTACTATAACAAATGTTTATGAGGCAGTTGAATGTAAAAAACATGCCTTCCTGATTGGAGGATGGATAAAGGTGCTTTGGCACTGGGATTTCCCTCTCAAATTAAAGATGTTCTCCTGGTTAGTGGTGGAAAATAAAGTGCTTACTTGGGACAATCTTCAATGTAGGGGTTTTTAAGGCTCGAGCCTTTGTTCTCTGTGTAAGTAGGATTAAAAATCCATGTTTCATTTATTTCTGGGTTGTCCCTTCTCCAGGGAGGTCTGGACTAGGGTAAAACAAATTTTAACTCTCCCGGGCTTGTGGTCGGGTACCACTCTTCCTGACTGTTTTAAGAACTGGAAAATTCTTAATACATGCTATCCAAATATCTCAACTTTTATCTGTTGGCACACTTGGATGGAAAGGAATTGTGCAATCTTCGAAAATGGGAAACCATTTGTTCATAAGGTGATTATATTGTCCCTCTCGACATTGAAAGAGTATAAGCCATTTCTCAGAATGAAGAAGGTGCAGAGCATTTCAAATAATCCTGAGGCCAGGTGTTTGGATGGGTGCTTTGATGGTGCGGCCTGTGCAACTGATTTAAATAGTGGAGCTAGAGGGGTCATTGGGATAAATGAGAACATAATTTATAAATGGTATTTAAATTGCGGTCCGAATACTAATATTAGAGCGGAGCTTCTTGGAGCATGGGCTCTTCTTACTCTTGCTATTCGACTTGACATCTCAGAGTCCTTTGTGTAGGGTGATTCGAGGATTATTATAGATTGGTTGATTGGTAGGGGCCAACTACATGTTATATCCCTGGAGTGTTGGAAGGATAAGATATCTGAACTAAAAAATCAATTCCAGGTTATCTCCTTTCAACATGTGTATCGTGAAGAAAATTCTGAGGTAGACAACCTATCAAAGATATCCCTTCACATGCCTCCTGGGAAAATTGAATATTTCCAATGTGTGGGGGATCATGAAGACCCTCATTTGTTCTTAGATCTTTTATAGTTTTAGACGTCTTTGGTTGTCTTACATATGTTATAGAAGACTATGTTGGATATAGATTCTAAAGTATTTAGCGATCTGTATTGCAGACACTAGATAGGATGTCTATGATGTCATTTTGTTGGGTAGTTTCATCTACCGACTTTTTGAGAATCTTTTTGGCTGTATGCTGAAGTTACCAGGGTAGGTAAACATGTAATGAACATTTTATAATCTCTATGAATATAAAGTGATTTTTTTTGTGGAAAAAACGATACAAATTATTTTATTAAATACCATAAATTTGTATAATTGTGTAAGTATACAATATTCAAGGTGATCCAATATCAATTAAATAGATATATAAAATTATATCTTAAATAATAAATAAAAATGTCATATAGGTAGTGAATAAATGTGTATTAAACAATACTATACATAAAATCAACTAAGTGTCACTTATATATAAAATCAACTAAACTTACATTAAACAATACTACACATCAAATCAACTAAGTGTCATGCATGTGAATTAATGGAAAGAGATTAAATTGATATAAACATGTAAACTCCCATTAATTAATAACACTATACATAATATCGATTACAAACGTATATAATTTGAATAAGATAAATGTGTTATATATAAAATATGAGAAGTCAAGTACTACAATACCGAGTTTCCAATTGATCTAGTAATACATGATCACTGATTCACTAGTAGATGATAAAAGTTTCCTCCATACACTCAACAATATCAAGCTTTGCAATCTCCAACTAAATGACAAGTACATGAAAATCATCTACATCGACTTTTCCAAATATTTCAAAGGCCACTAACTTAAACTTCATTCCTTCTCTCTCAAATGTTTACAACTTTATTACCTTCCTAGAGTTTATGTCCTTTCTGCAATATTGGTCATTGTCAAAAAAAAAGGTATACATAAATATTTGAAAATATTTACTACAATTATATCTCTAAAGTGTATATAATTATTTGAACAATAAAATTGAATGCACTCACCAAGTCAATATTTGAAATACCGCATCTTGACATTGATTAGACAACATGTTCAACTTCACATTGTCATCTTTAAATTTTTTTGCCATGACATATTTTTCTTTAATGTTTTGCAAATGATTTCATCATGCACAAATCAAATATATTTAAATAGAAATACTAAATATTTCATTGCAATGGAAATATAATGAACTAAGAGATTTTTGAAAAGTCTCATAATATGGAGAAATAGAAATGGAAACTAGAATCATTAAAATAGTAATAACTAATCAGAGAACAAATAACATTTACATTAATTGTTTTAAACATTAATAACTAATCACAAAACAAATAGTGTGAACTTTTCGCTTAGGGGTTTTAGCCCATTTTAAGAAGACCTAGATCTTCAAATTTTAAAAGAATGAATGGACCAGGGTGAAACTTTGCCACCACAAAAAGATAAACTCACTAGAAAGATTGAGTTTATCCATTTTTTAATTCAATCTTTCCACATTTTTCACATTTATCTATATCAAAGATCCTTACAATTCCAAACTTGGAGTTTTACATTTAGTTTTGCAATATTATTTATTTTGAATTTGTAATTTAAAATTGAGAATGTAAATAGTTTATAATAGGCATGAGCATTGCAAGGAGTAAAGATTCCTATAGAATTTTCCAAACAAGATACCCACATCTAGAAATCTTAGCAAAGTTTTATTTATGATCGACTATAATTTAGAGGAAACGTATTAACGTTGTAAAACCAAAGAAGATGTTGATGTTGCAAACAACTAACGTAACTTACGAAAAACCTTGTAACATAATTTATGGAAAAGTACCACTTATCCTCGTCTTCACAAAAGGAGATATAAAAATAAACCTCGTCTTTGAGAACACATAATTTGCATCAATGGAGAAATAAAAAGTACAACATCAATCTTGGTTCATCGTAATATAAAACTACCCAAAGTTTAGACATCGAATTATTTTATAGAAACACGTGACTTCTAGATTTGTTCTTCCCTGCTCTCCATTCCATCCATATCCATAACTTGCGAACTTATCTTACTACCTAGAAATATACTAGGTTGGCCTACAAATATTCACATTCAATACCAATCTACTATAAAATTGAAAGAGAAACACTATCTTCAAGTTTGATAACCTATATGAGCTCTATCACTACCTCAGTTATACTTGGAAAACCCTTTCTTGATAAATTGACAATGAAAGTTGGGGTACAATCTATTGAGACATATGGAGATTATGAAAATATATCATTTAGAAGTAAACTTTGTCACAATTATGGATGACACTCTAAAAGGTATGAACTATTGGAGATACTACACACACACCTAGTATTTCTTTTCCTATGTTCATTAGTCTATGTTGAGGGTGTCCCTTGGTCTGAGATTGTAAGACATCCAACCCCCTAAGTACCTTTTAATGGATTTAAATTTTCGCTTTCCCTCAACCATATTAAGTCTCATATAGAGGATACCATCGTCTTCTGCTCGTCAAGAGCTTTCCAACGACGGTAGCCATGCTCCAAACTGATCTATGGATTAGGAGTCATAACTTCCCAAAGTTTCTGAACTTTCAGTTGTTGAGTCCATTTAGTGCCACATGGAAACCACATGGTTCCTCGTCACTTGTACCATCTGACATGGAACTGGCGTGGCATCTACTCATCTGACTCCCTAGTATAACGGTTGGGATCACTTCAGAGATTTTCATCTTCATCATAGTCTTCCATTGAGGTTATCAGATTCCCAGCATAGAATCCACTCCAACCAACTCTCTCTGACCACACATATTCTGACAAATCAAATATATAGATCCAACAACCCTCGAGGTTGGAAACCAACGACCCCAATTAATTCAGAGTCTCCAACTCGCGCAAAGGATAATGACCCTTCTCACTCTCTTGTTGTGCTTAGATTATGTGGAACCCTTGAAGATCCACGATTGAGATTGAATCTCTCATGTTCGTCGATTTACAACCCAAATCTCCTCTCAGATTTCTTTGCCTCGTAATCCTCCAGATGCCAAATCATTATGATATGTGGCACCATCATTACTTGGCACATGGACCCATCACGACATGCTTCATCATCTTAGGGTACTATGACTTTCCCAACCAGGTGCTAACATGTGGCCACTCTTAGTAAATCTTATCAGATTAGTTATCATATAATATATCAAAATCCCACTTTTGATGTCTTATTTGTTTACTCCTAATAAATGTTAATTAACCCTTATTTAATACAAGATACTAATCAATATTCCATTTTGGCTTAGTTGAGTTTACCGGCTTGGTAACATTGAGAAATTACTCTTTCTTTTACCTCTGTAACTCCACATCTCGAGAGGGTTTTTGGTGTTAATTAAATATTACTCTTATAATTATTATCTTATAATTTAATTAATTATATTATGTTATAATATAATTAATTAGACTATGATACACTTAGGTTTATAATTCCTCGTTTAACATATAAATCACATGCCTTGGCTTATAACTTTGCACCAAAATATTCACGTAATTTAATACACACACACGCACACACATATTGGGAAAGAAAGGGAATTATAATATATTTAACATTATATTATCTTAGATTATTCAGACATCCTTCACGTGCACCCTTCTTATTTCTCCAACGATCTAGTTCTGAAAAGGGACTTGATATTAATGATTAATATTATAATATTATACTTACCTTGGGTCGTCATACTCTGATCTTTGGTTCCCTTCTCTTTACTCTGATAGATAGAATCCAAAATACTTAATATTAAAATGTCTCAGGCCATTGCACTCCGAGCATTCGCTCCCCTCTCGTTACTCCGACGACCAGGCTTCGAAAAGGTTGGATTTAATATTTAATATTATAATACTTAATGTTAAAATATCTTAGGACATCACACCCAAGCTCTTTGGACTCTAAACGTGTGTGCTCCTCTCGTTTGTCTAACAACTTACTCCAAAAAAACAGGTATTATATTATAATATATTTAAAATCTCATAATGCTTATGCCATCACACTTTGAAATCTTCGAATTCAAATCATGCTTGTTCCTCCTACTTGTCCGACCGCCAAACTCAGAAGGAAAAATAATTTTGATAATAGACACACACACACACACATATGTTGAGAAAGATAAGAGGATTTATATATTTCTAGATATTTAAATGTTTATAAATAAAATACGTTAATTATAACTTCTCCAGGAGAGCAAAACGATATGTGCAAAGCATAAATCTTGAAGCTAGGAAAACTTAGTACAGTTCAATCCTTTGCACATAGGGAAATAAATTGAAACTTTCCATTTCTCATGCACGAGACTGAAAATCACATATTTTTAAGAAACAACTTTCTCAACTTATTGCCCAATTTATTTAGACATTTAACTGGTAAACTTTGGAAATTTACCAAGGGTTACCAACCTTTACCATTAATGCAAAATTCGTTTAGAAAACATATAAATATATAAATACATATATAAATTCATGCAATTTTATTTTATAGAAGATTGCATTTCTTGGAAGTAAAGTTCTCCATGGTAAAACTATGTTTTTACTAAAAATTACTATTCTCCTATTTTTATGCAATTTTTTGGCTATTTTCAAGGAAATAGTTATTGATTCCAAATCTTTCCCCTTTGGACAAAAATCTGTAAAAATTATTTTCTTACCAAATTCCAATGAAACTTAATTAATCACAATGCTTCAAATTCCAAATTTTGTTTTTATTTCAAATTAGGAACTTGAATTTTATTTCTCCTTCTTTCCTTATCATTTATTTTAAATACTTTGTCTCTCTTCAATATTTGAGCTCTTTTCACAAGGTCAAACATAGATATGAACTTCCCTATAATTTTGTAGCCTAGCAAATTTTCCAAGCCAACAGAGTGGCCAAGGCCAACTGACCAATATTCAAGTTTATATCAGCAATTGCATTCCATATTACCAAGTTGTTATGTGAGGGCTTAGGTGGCTCAATATTTTGTCAATAAATTAAGGATTTGTTCACATAAATTACTACCAGTGGCCAGCCAACACTCTGCTCATACGTTAAGTGAAAAATAATTACTAACAACCTCCCTTTCCAAACAACGACAGGTAGAATACCAACGACACAATATGTTTTCCCAGATCTTATTTCAAATTTCACAGCCAACAAAATAATTAGAGTGACAAATCCACTATTTGAATAAGATGACAAACTCTTCAAATAACTAACACATGAATTCCATGACATTTAATAAACTTTTCATGGCATTACAAGGCACAAAAAACACTTATATGAGCTTTATAAATTGTTGGCAACTGTTGAAGGGTGTGCCACTTTCCACCCAACCATAGGCACAATTGCACCAATTATCTCTATAGTCGACCACCCCCTAGCCAGAGTATGATGCCATGAGAGGAAATTCTTTTAATCAACATATGAGAAAGATGCAGACCACTCTCCTTGACTTACATGAACTCAACAAACCAAGTCTTCAATCCACCAAGAAAGGGTGTTGCTCTTACCACAAAGAGCTTCAACAACAATCATATAAATCACAAAGGAGGTCTTTCAAATCTCAGTAGTCCCTCAACGCCCTCCCTTCTTCGTTCCTTCGTGATTTCTCAACCAATCACTAAAATTTCATAGCGTTGTTTATCAGCCTGATTTGAAGACAATTGACAATGGTTCATGCACCTAGAAAACACATTTCTTCACTTCTCTCTATTCTGCTAAGAACCAAAAGAGTTCTCACACTCCTCTCCCCTCAAATTTTGGTCCCTAGACCCAACCATCTATGTCCCCTCTTCTCTGCTCGTAATTTTCCTCTTTTCTTTCCTTCTACAACAAGATTTTGTGTGTCAAATCCCCAAATTTGTGGGTCATATTAGAAACTTCCATATGGGTACTCTGCTCATCCTCTCATTGATTTTTGAGGAGGAACACCCAACCACCAACTTGATTGGTAATTAAATTTTCTAGACCAGAGGAAAATCTTGGATTTTGAATATTTTTAAATTCAACAAAGTACTTCCTGACAGGGGTCATCTCAACCAATAATGGTTCCCCTTACTATTCCCTCTCATGGCATCATAACCTATATAGGAAATACCCTTCAACAATTATTCAACAATACCCTTTTTATATCAATGACAAAATTATTCGCATTACCTCCTTTAGCAAAGGATCATCATTTCCCAAAATCCATACATAATAGATATGTCCATAGTATTTTAGCAATAATATAATTATATTTACAAGTTGGGGGAAACATGGGTATTATAGAAATATTCTCCCTTACATGAGGGCACCATATCCTCATCATTCATTTCTTAGTTGTACTTAAGTTAGACTAGTGGAGTCAAGTCTCACATGGAAACCTCAGTATTATCACCAAGTGTTGCATGCTCACCTTGGAATCATCACTAAGAGGGCGCACTTCATATGCATGAGGCTAGGAGAGTGCTACAGATGCATTCATGAGATTCTCTCCACTCCACTTGTGTGAGCTAGTTAACTAATGACTACATGGACGGTTAACTAGGACTGGGTGGAAATTCACTCAGGTTTATGTCAGTGTATGTCCACATCTCTCTAGAAGACTACTATGGCATATTAGTTTGAGAATGTAGCTTATATCTATTGTAAATTATTCAGTCTTCGAGTGTGGATTATAGTGGAATACAATTATTTAATTCTTTCTCCAATTCTTATCTCAACTTTTCAAGTTTGTTGTTCATTGTTTCTAGCTAGATTATTTGTGCAAGTTTCACTACAATTTCACATGGTATCAGAGCACACATGTGCTAGGAAGAAGGAACACAAACTATCTATTGCAGGTACATAAGATTGAAGCAATCACAAAGGATGGAATTTCAGTCATTCACCATTCTTACCCCATACAACTACTTTGATTAGAAGCTAAATATTCTTCTTCTTTTTAGAAGTAGAGGATTATATCGAATCACTATGGGAACCGAAGCAAAGCTTAATTCCACAAATGAGAAATCTCATTTTCTCAAAATATAGGATATGGATTTCAGACTTATCTGCTTGTCTATTTCTCCTGAATTACTATTCCATGTTGAACCATTCACAACTCCAGATGAAGTATGGACCAAATTGGAGGTCCTATTCAAGAAAAAGGATGATCATGAAGAATGCATGCTGGAGAATGCCAAGACAAAGCCCACATAAAATCTACCAGAAGAACAAGCTTCTCGGCTTCCTCCTGAAACAAATTTTAGAGATAATACTTCCTGTC
Organism: Picea engelmannii; assembly: GCA_009831015.1. NCBI lineage: Eukaryota > Viridiplantae > Streptophyta > Pinopsida > Pinales > Pinaceae > Picea > Picea engelmannii. The sequence goes on along the minus strand of ML784695.1, from coordinate 465,634 downwards.
ATTCATATCGGATTTCAAATATGATTTTTGAATATGATTCAAAAGTACATGAGAATGCATGTGTCGATCCATAACCAAGACCCAAATAAGCATAGTCCATCCTACTGACAGTCGGTGATATTGCAGGTGACCCTATCAATTCTAGAAGGATGATATCCCAATTTGAGGGAGATCCACATGCTCTCACATCCATAGAACCAATAATTTCCATGCATTGTTATATTGTTCTGGAATCCGACCCTTAGTCCCATGCATAGGCTGAAGGGAATCCTGATTGGGAAGCTACCAAGAATGAGGAACACAATTCCCTCATTGATTCTATTCCTTCCAATTGGAGCAAGTGGATAGATACAAACATCTCACCAATGCATTTACTTCATCAGATCCATACAGACATCTAGATCTTCAACAAAAAATTCACCAAGAAGAAACTGACACATTTGCAAGGTCTTTTTGGAATCAAGCACTCAACTAGAAAGAAGCATTCATAGTCAACATTGTATTTTGAGGGTGGCTTTTGTTCCCATGTGGTTTTCCCTCTTTTCTCTTTTCATTTGTTCTATGTTTCTTAGATACATTGTAAAATGGGTACCTAACATGGCTTCTTGTCGGGACCCATTCATTATGTACTCCCTAGTAGTACTTTAGGGGGGTATTAGAGATATTACACACCCACCTAGTATTCATTTTCCTATGTTCATTAGTCTATGTTGAGGGCATCCCCTGGTCCTAGATATTCTCCCCTAGATGAGGGCACCACATCATCTTCAGTAATTACTCAGTTGTACTTAAGTTAGACTAGTGGATTCAAGTCTCACATGGAAACCTCGGTATTATCAAAAAGTATTTCATGCTCACCTTGGAATCATCACTAGGAGGGATAACTTTACATCCATGAGGCTATGAGAGTGCTACACGTGCATTGTAAGACACCCAAACCCCTAAGTACCCTTCTAAGGGATGGGATATTAAATTTTCTCTTTTCCTAAACCTCCTCGAGTCCCTTTAAAAAGGACACCACCATCTTCTGCTCACCAAGATATTTCCAATGACTGTAAGTTTTCTCACAACAGAGCTCTAGGTCCAAAGTTACGACCTTTCAAATATTTTTAGTGTTTTATTGGACAAATGCCTTCATGCTACCACGTGGCTCCATGCCATCATGCCCATCCAACATGACACTGACATGTCATGTTTGCAGGGCGAGGCTGCTGACTATGCATCGATGTGGCACTAGTGTGGCGCCTGCCACCTGGGCACCAAACCTTTGACCTTTTTCATTCTCAACGCAAAGCTCCGCATCCTCTCGAGATCCACTCTCACAAGATAACGACACATGTCCACCGGGTCATCATACCGCGGGACCTAAACCCTTTTCGCTATTTGTATAGCCTAAAAGGCCTGACCTGGGATGAGTTGGCACCCAGGGTCCGTGGCCCCATCATATGGTGCCACCTGTCCTTAGTCACACTGCGACATGTGACTATCGAGCACCTCGATGAGATGGAATCATGCATACACAACCCTATCCTATCATGTCATATGTCTTAACCATGGCATGACACGTGGCACACATTTTCCACCTGGACCTTCATCCAAATATGCCAAGATCGATGTGACACATGGCACCACCAATGTGTGACACATGACCCTCTCACGTCATGATATGCGGACCATCTATCGCGTGACAGGTCATCACCAGGCATCAAATATAGGGACTTTCCCTGACGTGGTATAACTACGGGAACCCCAAAGGATTATGAGATGGTTACTTAATGTAATCTCGTGATTAATTACTATAAATACTAGATTATGAGAATCCTCCTATTCTCGACATCCCGAGTATTATAAGATGATTATTATCGTGATATTAATGATTAATTAGATTAATCCTCTTATTACGACTCTGAAACTTATGTGAATATCAACGGCAGGGATCTGTCTGTCGTGTCAAATCTAAGGATGACATGTGTTGCCTCCAGGTAACCATAGACATTGGGACCACGACTCTTTTCTGATCTCCTGCACACTAAAAATCCTCACGATGTGGGTTTCGATTGAATTTTCTCCACTTAGATCAATGGTGGAGATTCATCTTCTCTCAAATCTAATGACTCAAGTTTAATGTGCCAATTCAACAGATTAAGCCCAACATGGGCCCACTCTTGACTTGTCAATGAATCAAATGCTTACAAGTGTCGATCCCTTAACCTCCTGTCTATCAGGATGGTGCACCACATCGCACTTGACTTCACTCTCTCTCTCTCCCCTGTGCTTGTGTAAAGAGATATGGAATCAGGGGTTGGAAGCTTGATCCCCAGATATCATATACCGAGACTTCCAAAGAGATTTGGACTTAGGATTTCTTCTGAGGTCTGGTGCTTCTGTATCTCGAGATGCTAAACTCCCTCTTGAGATTTTACGAAGATCTACAAATACAATCTCTTGGCTGGTAGATATGATGGCTTAGCTTCAAGGCTCTAACCAAAGGCCTTCATGCCCAACTGAGCCCATACTTAACATGTAGACCTAATGAGGCATGCCTTTGGCATGACACTTCCGGATACGTGGCCATGTTGTTCTCTGCCACCTAACATGATATTTAACGCTGGCATCATTTTCCCTATCTTCATGCTTATATGTGACAAAGGTATGGGACCAGGGGCTGGATTCCTACTCCCTAAATCCCAAATGCCCGATATGATCAGACGGTCATCACTCTCCCATCTATCGATCCAATGGCCACTCCTTTTGTGTTGACTTACAAAGAACTTCAACGGGTAACTAGCCCATCTTTGGATGGTCAAAATCAATCCTCCACCCCAAATCGATGACTATTGTAGCTCGTTGATTTACATAGAGATTTTGGATGGAGGTTTTTATTCAGGGACCTGACAATTACTCACTCCATCGTTTCACCTTCAGGCAAAGTTTTTTACACTCATATCCTTTAGGTTCTTTTCAACCATTTACCAACAAGTGATAAGCCTGCTCCTAGGAACTCAAATGAGATTTGATATCCCACAGATAATCGACAACAAGGAGAGGGAAACAATGCCATATTTTATCTAACTTTCATGATCTTTCTACACACAAGATTAACTATTAACTCATTGTTCCTTTCTGAGGATATTTCATTGATTCATTATCATTCATTTATTGACCTTTAAATCTAGTTCCCTCTTACAGGAGACCCATTAATCAAGCATGCACATTTACAATACAATCATAGGCACAAACTCTTTGTTATCAATCGAATTACACAGAGTAAGAGATACTTATCTGTTACAGGTTATAGCTAGCCAACTAGCTGTGGGTGTTCACCTTTCCACCCAACCGTAGGCTTATATTAATCCACTCTTAGCACTCTAGCCACCCTCGTGTCGAGCCATGATACCACCAGGTAGTTCTACACTCACTTGTGTGTTTTCTTACAACAATTCTCTTTCCTTAGATGCCCCCAACCCAAAGCTCGTCTCCTCCTATCTTCCTTCATGTGCTTCTCTTGCATGCATAGCTTCTCTTCTTGCACACCCCCACACAGGAAGGTTCTAGACCTATCATCTTCCTTCTATCATAAGGAAACCTGCGGGTCAATCTGGGGCTATTGAAAATGGTACCCTATTGTACCTATGACTGACAATTTCAACTGTCCTAGCCATATTTCCCATACCTGTATTCATGGAAGGTGGTTGGTTGCTCAACCACCATGCCCTTCGTCATTAACTGAATTTCCTTGAAAGCAGAGTTAAAGGGAATATATGAATATTCCCAAATCATATATCTCATCAAAGAGGCTTGGGTTGTCTTGTCATGGTATACTGAACTCCCTCTATAGGCTTCCTCACTCTCTCCTCTAGTGGTATCATGGCCAGTACTTCAAGGCTTCACCCCCACAGTCAGTTGTTGGCGATCTTAATTAAACCAATAATACATTTACATTGTTTACATGTCATAGAATGGCAATCATTAACTATGATTAAATTACATATAATCAAGGGTTTAGGAAATGGGTGTTACAATCCCCTCCCCCTTCAAAGGAATACCGTCCTCGATGTTCTTTCTTAGTAACACCTGCCATGTCTTTATCCTTCAACAAATTCAACATCATCTTCCTTTTTTTGGTCTAGTCCTTTCCCAGACTCTTGGCATTTAGCATATGCCTACAAAAAATTCAAACAATAATCATGTCAATTCATAGTTTCATGCATAAACATTTTATTACTATTCATAATTCAAGAGGAAAATTAAAATCAACATAATATTTATCTGTGTGGTTTATGGATTTGTATCCATATGGCTGTCTCATTAACTTGGGCCATTGTTTTTCTTTGACATACCCATTGTGTGCATGATCCCAATCAATTGTTAACAACATTTCAGAGACTCCATTGATTCTAACACATGAGTTATCGAGGTTCCCCCTTCCTTGCAGTCACTTACCCTCTAGGATCAGGCTCAAGCATCCCCTTCTCTGCTACACATTCCCTCAGGCGATCCATCTTTCCTAACATGGATTTCTTGCACAAGAAGAGTTTTAGAGACTTTGCCGAGTCTTACAGCTAAGGCATCCCTCACACTTGCTCTGCCGGAAGCTTCCCTTTGGCCTGTGTCACCACAACACATCAGTCTATGGGGATCATGGCTTATCACAGGATTTTCATGTCACTACAGTAGTCATTTTCCATGCTCTCTAGCTTGATAACCATCATCTATCCCTTTAGGACAGATCTTTCATCTCACCTGTATCACATACATTTAATAATTTTGTGAGATACTTTAATTAATTTTTAGTCAAAATTATTTTCAAATCTGTTTCCCACATATTTTCTAATTCACAATTTCCTTTCCAATCTGTTCCATTCATGAACCTGATTCCACAAGCCTGAGACTTATTTCTCATGGCAATTGGGCTCTTTTATAACCAATAGGTAATGGTCTTCCTTATCGACTTGCAACGCTACCATATCCAAGACCCTTCTTCCTACAATTCATTCTTCACACAACCAAACAATTGTTAGTTTCTCATGCAGATACATTTTCATTGCACATTTACAATGGTATCATAAACAATTCTTAGAATTGTGCATACTAACAATTTCCTCACATTCCTTTATTCAATGGTATATAAAGAATTATCATCCCTTACCCATACAACATTTCATCATACCAAGTTTCTAAAAAATGCAATCAAACATTAAATTAATTTTAATCGATTTTCTAAAGCCCATGGCCACATTCACACACAATGCACCCCTGCATTGATTTTAGATTATTACTTTTCATATTAGGAACATTGCCTTGGTGTGTTGTAACTCAACCAACCTCTCATCACACGGCTCATTCATTCGTATTCACTATTACAACATGATTGTGATTCCTGCTATGAATTATTTCTTCACCACTTTACAACTTTGGTAGGATATTGGAAGGTCCTCCTTCCATGAGGGCAGTCCCATCCATGTCAACTCTTGTCATCGTGCACTATCTTATTGCATTCAGTCAATGTGCTGCTTATGAGCACTCTTATTCTCAATCATTCCCAATTGGTCAATGTATTCATGACACTTTAGTTCATGGATTTTCTTGTAAGGATATCAATCATACTTGACTACCAGAGATTCCTTTCTCAATCCTTCAGGTTCCTTTCCTACATCATACCCTACTTGGATATCAATGGCATACAACATCCATTCAAATTTATTTTCATTTTATTAAAATAATAAATTTATTTCAGAAGGGATTCTTATCCAATCCCTTTCAAGCCTCATGCTACATACACATTAATTCTTTATACATGTTATGGATGCCAACACTTTCTCTGATATTACCTCATCAATGGTGCTTCCTGGGGATTCCCAAATTTCTTTCATCAATATTTTTTTTTTATCAACAACCTTCTTGTATTTATCCTCTACTTGAGGATGTCCATAATTCAAAATTTTTCTTTCCCAACAGCTCTAATCATTTCCTACACTTAACATACATCATCACATTCATAGTTCACATCAACTTTCATGTAAAATATAAAAAATTGCATGTACCACATCATTTAATTAAATAAAACATTTTCAGATATGTTCTAGCATATCTATATGCATTCCATCACATTTCCCTAAATGTTTTCATGGGTGCAACATAAACATATTTCAACTATCTCCATTATCATATAGCTATCAACATTCTCATGCCGAAACATTTACCTGTATCACCAAATCAGTTTCTCATCCTAGAGAAACACAATAATCAACATGAAAGGAGTTAATGGGTTCTTCCCTGTTTCCAACTCCTCCTACACTGTCTGGAATTTTCAATTTAACGGAACTATTCCCAAGGCCTCTCTGCCTTTGCACATCCATGTCTTTAACAAAAATCATTCAACTAAACATATTCATTAGTTTATTTTGATTTTACTGACAATGCTTGTTTTCACAATTGTTCTTTTTAGGGTATACAACTCTGCCTCATACATTAGGGTTTTGAAGTGAGAAAAGTATTCCACCTTTTCTCCTTCTTTGTTTCAACAATCTATCCCTCTTGAGATGTTCCTTCTCTCTTCCTTAAGCAGGCTTAGTCAAGTTCCATCTTGACTTCCCTAGATAATTCATCATGCTATAACACCAAGCTTTTGGTTCACAATTAATTGTGCATTCTACACATTACCATTCAGACATCAAACTGATTAACGTTCCTTTTCATGTTCCCCGTGCATGTATTATGTTTTAGAGTGTAATCCAGGATTATTTTTATGAATAGGATTTGTAACCCATTTCTTAATTATCAATAGTCATTAAGGTTATGACAAGTGCGCACAATAACATAAAGTATGACGCACAAATAGAGGAAGTCATGAAAAGATGAAAATAGAAGTGTGCAGAAGGATGGAAGGATGGAAGGATCAATTGTGTAGAAAAGGATCAATGACACATAAGAAAATTTTCAGTGTGCTTTGAACTAGTGTGACGAACGATGCAATGAAGTGTGTTGAGAAAAAGATGATGTGACAGAATGGACTATGATGGATTGTGTGGAATATTGCGTAGAAGAAAATATGGAGGGTGCCTTGAGCCAGTGCAAAAAATGGCACAATGGAGTGTGACAAGACGAAGCCTATATGACAATAGACATAGTGGAATGCGACGGGATGAGCGGAAATTTGGCAGTCAAGTGAGTGAGTCACCAAGAAGTGATAACAATTTGATTGGTAAACTGGGTGAGCACATTGGAGGGAAAGTGCGACATGATGAAGAATTGTGACTTGAGCCTTGGGCTCTTATTATATCATCAGAGTAGGTGCTTTATAGACTAGAATGTGAGTTGTTGCATCATTCATGAGGAGATGCTATGATAAAACTAAATTATGTTGCTAGAGATGAGTTGGAGCTCATTCGTAGGAAGATTTGGTTCATTTGATTTAGTCAAGGAATGTCTTGTTGTAAGTGGATCTTGATATGGTCAAGATTTGTCCACAATATAATTGTCATGTGTCCACATACTTTCTTTTAGATATAAGTGTAACTGATAGGACTTTGATATGGTCAAGATTTGTCCACAATGTAACTGTCATGCGTCTACATACTTTATTTAGACAAAACTGTAAATGACATGACTTTGATTTGGTCAAAATATGTTCACAATGTAACTATTATGCATCCACATATAGGAAGGGGAACTCGAGAAAAGACATTATAAATATGGATGAGCTCTGTTCGATTAAGGAACTGATAACTATTCAAAAGGTCCTGTAACTATTCAAAATAACTGAACTGGAGATTTATCAGTTGTTCTTAATTATAGAGAAAAATATCGAAAAGGTCAAGTTATGTAAGAATATTTTATTTAAACTGAATCAAGGATGGCATGGTGGTGCTAGGGTGAGTTGGATCTCATTGAGGATTGGTGTCCTTATTATTTATGACAGGTTGGTTCCTGCGAGGATTGGTGTCCTTATCCTAGTGACAGGTTGGAGCCTATCTTCCAGTTGGAGCTTGCTTGTGAAGGTTGGAGTCTTCACCAAATCAGTCAGTTGGAGCTAGCTACAACAGGTTGAAGTCTTTTATGCAAGTTGGAGATTGTAGTGAGGATTGGATCCTTCACCAAATCAATAAGTGGGTGCTTATTGTAGACATATTGAAATTTGTAGATTGTGTAAGTTGGAGCTTGCATTAGGGATGTGTGTCCCTCTCAGGTCATAGCCTAATATTGTAATGAATGAATTATAAAAGGATATCTTTTGTGGTTTTCTCCTATTTGGGTTTCCACATAAAATCTTTGTGTATTGTACATGGCTTTATGTGATTGTTATAATGTTATGTATTAATGATGTGTCCTTAAAGTGTTAAAGATTATAAAAAGTATACAATATTGATTCACCCCCCTCTATCAGTACTTCTAAAGGTTCCAACAATTGGTATCAGAGTTAGGTTCCTTCAAACAATTTAACCACTGGAAGGAAGATCCTTGCAACACACATAGGAAGAGAAGACTTCTCTCCAAAAATAGCTCCCTAGTTCGATGGATCAGACTATTCCTTACAGAGTGTAAATATGAAGCCATACTTGCAAGCTCTTGAGATTGATGTCTGGAATTAATTTAGGAGTGGATACACCCCTCATAAAGGCCAACCAAAAGGGGAAACTGCAAAAATAATATATAGATTCCATGCAATACCAAATAATGAAATTTTAAATATTTTTTTTGATGTTGTTGTTATCACTCCAGGAAACTCTCCTAGGTTGTAAGTCGGAGATGCCTGGTAACTAACTCTTTTTGAAGCAATTTTCTGAATAAAAGTGTGGTTTAGTGGATCAAGATGAATAGCTAATGGCTGGACTGTGTTTTCAAGATTGTCTAGAGATATGAAATCTCACAAGGCTTTCTAGCACCGTGGTCAGATAAGGTTTGCTTAAATGGGGAAGGAATACAGCTATTGAACCAGATTATGTTTCATACCAACAAACACAATGGGTCTAACTACCGAGAAATAACTTATGATAATCAACTAAAACAATTAAAACAATGAGATGACAGTCACTGCAAATTGAATGAGTTTCAACAAAGGGACATCCACTCATAAGCTATAAAAGAAAAGAAGAGAAAATCTGACACAGAACTGAAAGAAGCTTGCAATTTTTTTATAAGATAAGAATAAGTCTCAGTATTATAGTCAGCATAATAGTATCACAAATCGAACCCTTGTTTTTTCTCAAAATAGGCATTTTATAGCCTTTACATACTGTTGAACAGATCCTAAAAACATGGATCTGTTATTAAATGAAAATAGTCCTATTTTACTTAAACTATGAAAATAAAGTTTTCGATAACAGAACTGAGTATTCGAATTGTCTTCAGCATGCAAAAAATCATCATTTGCTTTCTCCAGCTTCCAGCATCTACGATGTAGTGAGGCAGCGTGACACCTGTGCGTGACTGTTCTATTTCCCTAATATTTATGGTTGAGTTTTAGGATATGGTGTTGAAAGCGTATCCAAAATTCCTCGAATATCTGAGTTTGAACCTTTTTTCATGCAATTTAATGATGCATTGATACGCTGGCATGTCTTCAAAACAAGTTGGAAACAAACTGTTGCGATTTCATCCTCAAAACCTATTTGCAGAGCTTTCAACAATGCAACCGTTTGAAACTTTCATGAGTTAGCTGTTGAAAGCTATCACTTTCAACAGCTAACGGGTAACGAAATAGTAGCCTGGCGCTGTTGAAAGTCCCGATATGCACAAAAAGGAGCTTTTGCCTTCAAAATTTATTTCAAACTGAAATCAATTAACATCTGACTTT
>ML784695.1:401093-429500 GCA_009831015.1 Picea engelmannii | reverse complement strand
AACATTAGGGCCAACCTGACACTTTCTTATTTTGTAATTATTTTCTTTAATTATTTTCAGGGCCTACATGTACTTCCTTTTTCAATTCACTTTGTCATCTTCAAAAATTAATTTCTCCTCAACCATGAGGATCCATGTGATGTACCACATACCACCGGAAACAACATGATGTATACTATCCATTCATGGGTGTTGTATATGCATGTGCATTTTCCTTCATGTCCAAATACCTTTATCAATCTTGCGGTCCAAAACCCATGACTAGGGTTGACATCAATGACAACAATCAATCTTCCAACACCAATCACATTTTTTTCCTTTGGTCTTGGGACTAGTTCCCACGTCTCATTCTTCTCTATTTGATTTAGTTAATCTTCCACAGCCTTGATCCAATACAAATCATTTCTAGCTTCCTCAAAGTTACTTGGTTCAAATGTGGACAATAATGAAAAATGTCCTTGTTCATGTATCTGTGCTTTCTTTCTTCTTATGATTTCTACTCCGACACTTCTATCTCCATTGATTTGTTATGGTGGATGATTCTTCTGAACCCGACGGTTAGTTTTCCTAGAGTGTGTCTGAAAATATTGTTGGTTGTTTTCTTCTTGTTCTGCTTCTGGCTACTTCTCTTCTTCTTGTTGTTGTTCTTCTTCCTCTTCTTCTTGCTTTAGTCCTTCATTTTCCCATTCTTCAAATATGTTTGAATTTGTTCTTTCCTTCTTGGTCTTCAACAAGTCTGTTTCATCAAATTTCACATTGATTATTTCCACTATCTTGTTGAGTATTAAATTGTAGCACTTATATGATTTTCTTTTGCATGAGTACCCAACAAACATGCCTTCATCCACCTGAGAGTCAAATTTTCCAATCTTCTTGTCTTCCCTTTTTCTGTAACACTTGATTCCAAACACTCTAAAGTGCTTGACATTGGTTGGTCTTCTTTTCCATAACTCATATGGAGTCTTATCACTATTCCTTCTAATCAATCATTTGTCCAATATATGAATTGGTGTATGCATTGCTTGTCCCCAAAATATATCACTTATCTTGGAGTCATTCAACATGGTTCTAGCCACTGTCGAATTTATATATGAGATGATATGCGATGGATTGATTATTACAATGATGAATGTGCCATATATAGAGAATATATGATGACCATTCATGAAAGGATCTGTCCCTTTGGATAATAAATAACTATTTATTATTATTATTATTATTTATTATATATATTAGTAATATTATTTAATAATTAATAATTATATTATTAATTATTAATCTAGGAGAATGTCTTCCTGATGCTTCCCAAACATCAACACTCCCTCTTAGCGAGGGAGACATTCTACATCATGCCATGCTTCTCTTAGAAGTATACAGTTTCTACCTAGACTCATGACACCTGTATCTCAGTCCTGGGAGATGTCTCTCTCCCACCTAAGCTGAGGGGAAACTCCCTCTGCGGCTCTCCCTCTAAGCCAAATGACTCTCTTTGAGATTAGTCTCATTCTAGGTCCACATGAGATAACATCTACCATCTTGAGTCTTTATCATTCCTATTCAAATCAGCATTACTAAGGACAAATACCACACTAGGGCCATTTACCATAGGCACACCCCTGTGAGTGAATGTCATCCTGCTGCTATATGACAAGTGGAAACCACCTCAAGTCTATATCACTCTTTTTCATGATCAAGGAAGGACTACGTCTGAGCCCATTTACCACAAGTACACCCTTGTGATAAATGTATCCTATCTCCCTTGGTCTACATCCCAATCTAGGAGAAGGTTTTCCTGATGCTTACTAGGGCCATTCACCACAAGTACACCCTTATGGGTGAATTTCTACCCAATGTTTCCACACACTGAAGGAACACTAACACCTCGAGTCTTCTGACCTTTGAAGACTACATCTGGGCCATTCACCACAGGTCAAATCATCATGACCAATCCCGGGAGAATGCCTGCCTGGCACTGAAACATCAACACTCCCTCTTAGCTAGGGAGGTATTCACCTTGACTTTCTTTGCCAAAAGTTTCTCCATCCCAAGATTGAATGAAACTACTATGTTAATGTATCCATCCACTTCATGTTCTATTCTAGAACCATGTGGAAAGAACCATGCATCAACATCATGCAAAGGAACTAGTCACCCACTAGCCAAATACCCTTTGGAGATATGGTCAGGTACCCCCTGACTGAATTTAAAAAAAATCTATTCCTTGGGTTACCAATCAACCAAGTTGTCACTTAGAAATACAATGTAGAAAACCTCAGCCAATTACCATCCCCACATGTCATCAAATGTTAATGAATGGTAAACCACATACTCGATGCTATAAGGAACTTAATCAACCCACTTAGCCAAGTAACCCTTGGAAATATGGTTAGGTAATCACTGACCAACGGATCTCTCTAGGCCTTGATGCTACCTGGGCCATTCTCCCTAGCCACATTACATGGCCCCTAGTCAATACTATTGACCTGTTAATAAATTTGACCTAGGGAGAAAGACTGACCCTTGATGCTAAAACATTAACACTCCCTCTCACTGAGGGAGGCATTCTCAACCACTCCAAGTATGTGCCTGAAGTATACAAACTTCTCCCTAGAAAAAGGATTAGTGAGAATGTTAACAACCTGCTCGTTTGTAGAAATGTATTGGAGCTTCACTTCTCCCTTATGTACCATGTCAAGGATGCAGTGGTACTTGATCTCTATGTTCTTCGACTTGTCATGAAAAACTGGATTTTCTGAAAGCTTCACACAACTTTGATTGTCATAGTGTATCACGGTCGGTTCCTACACCTGATCAAATAATTTTGCGAGCAACTTCCAAAGCCACACTACTTCACAACTTGCTAAATTGGCTGCAATATACTCAGCTTCTGCAGTGATGAGTGTGGCATATGTCTACTTCTTGCTTATCCAAGAGACCATGGCAGAACCCAAACTGAAGCAACAACCTGATGTACTCTTTCTGTCATCTGCACTCCCTACCCAATCAGAATTTGTATATCCCTGCAAATTTACATCATCGTTTGAAACATATTTCAAACCATAACTAACTATGCCACACATATATCTTAATACATGCTTTGTTGCAATCAAATGTCCATATTTTTTTTAAACCTGGAACTAGCTTAGAGTGTTTACTCCAAAGAAAATATTCGGCCTGGTATTAACCAAATACATCAATGATCCGATCAACTGTCAGTACATAGAAGGATCCACCAAATTTGACTCAGAATCTCTCAGTTTCTTCAATTTCATCACCATGGGAGTGGTCATGGACTTGTAGTCCATCATCCCAAATCTCTTAAGGATCATGATAACAAACTTCCCTTGACCAAGGAAGATCTCACCTGGCTTCTTCCATACTTATAATCCCAAATAGTAATGCGTTAATCCAAGATCCTTCATTTCGAACTCAGAGGTCAATTCCATTTTACATTGATCAATGAGATTCTTTGCCTCTGGCGACTGGAGCAAATGTCTCTTCATAGTCCACTCCCTCTTTCTAGGCGAACCCTGGTCCAATACAACTACTACCACACCAAACATGATTTTGTTCCTTATGTATTTGAAGGATCTCCACTCTAAATGAGAATAAAGACAAGGAGAACCACCGATCTAGTGAAAATGATGAATTTGGTTAAACTGGAATCACGTCGTTTCTTATTTTCCCGAAATGTAAAGGGATTAAGGCTCAACACAACGAAAATAGTTAGAATATTCGATTCCATTATCACCCTCCCATTCATAAGAGCACACATAAATTCAAATATACAAAGTCAATTCACAAGAAGTTGACTATCTTTGATGTGCTAGCAATTCTCAACTAGGTTGAGAATACTCATTCCTATGTGCAAAAAATGCACACCATTCTCATTCTCCAAGGAAAGGGACATATAAGTAAATAATTCCTTCATAAATCGAACTAAGGTTCACCAACTGTCATGTAAATAGTTCTTATCAAGTTGAATATCTCCTTGTCGATGACATATGTCGAAAATCCTTTGAGGTATCACCTAAAAAATGTATTTGCCACAGTGATCAGACCAACGAAATGTGCCAAGTTGAAATTTTTTATAAGTTGGCTCATACCACCAGTGAATCCATTGCTGCAAATTTGGTCGACACCACTAATCTCACGTAGATCACTGCTCAATCAATGATCAATGTAGGCTCCAACGACAATATTTAAGAATCCATAACTACTTACGAGGATGAATCAATCAAGACTTCGGTTGACCCAATCAACCAATATCTCAAGGATTTATTCGATGCTCAGTCGATTGTTCCAAACAATGTGTAAGCCAACCAAAATCAATAAGCATGAAGCTCTAGGTTACTACAAGCAATCTCAATGTTTTCATTACATTGGGTTGACCAGGGACATGTTTAACCATACAACCCACATGAACTAAAGTCATGTCGATCTTCAAGGAATGACTATGTACAAGAATCATGGTAGGGCACACGTAGTATTGCAGTCTTCAAATAAGTTGATGGTCAAGTTGACTCATGCTAATATGTAGGCCTTTTGAATGTCACAAAAGTCAACTCTAGTTAAAATGTCAATGTTATGCATGCAAACAAGGTATTCATGGAAGCAACACTAGCTCAACCTCCTTCTCAACATAGATAACTTCATCTTTTAATTGTACCCAATTGATATTCCAATCTAGCACAAGATCCATTTTTGGAGGTATTTCTCCACACAACAATGTCAAATATTTTCCATAAGATAGGGAACAATACTGATCACATCACAAAGAGAGGATCATTGTATTCTCACAAAATCTATTCGCTCTTATATTGAACTAATTCACACTTTTGGAAAAACTTTTGATCATGAACCAAATAGCTCTAGAAAGCGAAAAAACTCTCTTCATTTTCCTGGGCCCTCCCGTGAGGGAGTCAAGCCCATTCCTGCTTTGATATCATGTTGAATTTTTATATGAGATGATAGGAGATGATATGAGATGGCATGATTATTACAATGATTAATGTGCCATATATAAAGAATATATGGTGACCATCCATGAAAGGATGTGTCCCTTTGGACAATAAATAACTATTTATTATTATTATTATTATTTATTATATATATTAGTAATAGTATTTCATAATTAATAATTATATTATTGATTATTAATCTAGAAGAATGTCTTCCTGATGCTGCCCAAACATCGACAACTATTTCCTGTATAGTTATGTTTTTCCTTTCAACAACTCCATTTTGCTGAGGTGTTCTAGCTGTTGAGAATTTTCTTTTTATTCCCTGTTCTTCACAAAAAAAATTGAATTCATTTGAAGCAAACTCACCTCCATTATCCGATATTAAGCATTTGATTTTCAAATCATTTTCATTTTCAACCAGCTCCTTGAATACCATGAAACATTTGAAAGATTCTGACTTTTTCTTGAGGAAGCAAACCCAGGTCATTCTAGTGTAGCCATCAATGAGTAGCATGAAGTATTGTTCACCATCTAGTCCTTTTGTTCAAGTGGGCCGACATAAATTAGTGTGTACAACCTCCAATGGTTTTTTCATAGAGTATTCCTTTGTCTTGAATTCAACTTTTGTTTGTTTTCCATGCTGACAATTCTTGCACATAGTATTCATTGGCTTTGTAATTTCTGGCATTTCTCTTATAGCTTGCCTCTTGCTGGTCTTGACAAGATTATCAAAGTGTATATGACCCATTCTCCTATGCCAAAGCCAACTTTCATATTCTTTTACCAAAAACATCTTTCTTCTTCGATCACATTCAAGATGTATATATTGTTTCGAGTCCTTTTCGTTGTTGCCACTAGTAGCATGATCATTCTTTCCTTGTTTCACATTATTTTGAATTGAATATTAGTTTGTGTTCCTGATCAAACATTTGGCTCACACTTAGCAAGTTATGATTCACATTTTCAACAAGTAGGATATTTTCTTCCACAACCTCTTTGTTTCCAAGACTGATTGTGCCTTTTCCTATAATTTTGGTTGAGTTATCATTGCCAAACATGACAGGCCCTTCTTTTTCTTTCTTTAATGTTACAAATTTGTTTTTGTCTCCAGTCTTATGCTTTGAGCATCCACTATCAATATACCAATGGCTTCTTCTATTTGGGGCTTGTAAGGCAAACCCACATTCCTCAACCTTCAAATCTTCTTTCTTCCTTTTTCGAGTTCTCTGTTGTTCCCCTATATGATTTAAAGGAACATGCCTAGTTTTCCTTAAAGAAACTATCAAATCACTTCTGCAATTTCTGGCTATGTGTCCAAAATTGTTACATTTGTAACATTCAATTTCATAACCCAGAGCACTAAAACTGTTATAATTTATATCAAACGCCTCAAGAGACTTTCTAGGATAATTGACTTCATAATGATTCTTGGGATTTTCATAGCTACTTATGTTCCAGGTGTTTATTCCCTTTGCACAGGCTCTACAATTTATGGCTTTATGCCCAAAATTATTGCAAGAATAACACAAGCCAAGAAAAATATTTTGGTACCTGAGTGTGGGTGGTCTTCTAGTTGGTGTTGTTCTTATGAAATCATGATCTTCTTATTGGGTCTTCTTCATTGTTGGTTATTGATTCCATGTTCCTCTAAATTCACAATCTTCTTCTTGATTCTTCTTTATTTTTGGTTTCTGTATGTCCTCCTTTAGAGGCTTGCATTTTTATTTATTGATGCAACCCTTGATAGTATTTGCATAACTTCTTTACTCTGCTTAATTTCCTATCATCATAGAGCTTGAACCCCCACCAGTATTGATTTGTTTATATCCAAGTCCATAATTTTTATAGAATGTTTTTTTATTACATATGATTTCATCCAGTATTTTGGTGCTATTGCCAAAATTTAGTTGGATGTCCTTATTTTGTAGTTCATTTCTTAGTGAGATTATTTCAACTTCTAGATTCTATGTTATTTTCTTCTTTTCTTCTAGTTGTCTCTTGAGTATTTCTTCAATCACTTTGACTTCTTCCAACTAAATCTTTAGATCTATGATAGTCTTCTTGGCTTCTTCATAATTTTTGCTAGGGTTTTGAAAGTCTTCCTTCAATTTACTTAACTCTTCTTTGAGAGACTTGTTTTTATTCCTTGATATTCTTAGATCACCTAAGACACTGATCAATTTTGGCTCAAGATTCACTTCTCCTTCTTCTTCAACATCTCCTTCATTGTTTTCAGTAGTGTTATAGAAAGACTTGCCTCACCCTATGCAATCTTGCACAAAAGGACTTTTTCCATTTCCCTCTGCAGACTTATCCCTTTTTGCAAATCCCAGAGCTAAAAATACATTTTTTCCACATATACACACCTTGTCTACTATACAACATGCGTATACGTAGGTTGCACCACTTCGACCCGCGTACATCGGGAAATGTTCCCAAAAATGAAAAATGGTGTCGGGTTTCCATGTCACGACAGGAGATCAATTATCCTTGGCCTTCCATATACTGGAAACGTTCCGAATCGGCCCTTCAGTTCCATTTGAAGGCTATAAATAGGCCAATTCCAAGCTATGGAAAAGAGGAGAAAGAATTCAACTTTGAGAGCAAAGTTACTCTAGAGGAATTATTCACTTCACATTGAGTCTGCATCCCTTTGTCCTTTAAGTCTGAACACAGTGTTCAGCCCCCAAGATCTTCCCTTATTGAGCAAGAACTCCATTGTCTCTCTTACATGAGATTTCCTTTGGTGGAGGCCCAGCTAGAAGGAAATTAGTTTCTCGGTTCCGAACCGTTCCGAAATGAAAGTCTGTAACTTTTTCACTTCTTTTGATCATATCTTAATAGAAATACTCTTTTCCCGTCCAACTGATATCTTGCAAATATGTGAATTATTATTCCATTGATGTATTTGTTATGAATGTTATTGGATTATGCTATTGAATGTGCTAACATCATATATTATCACCATATGCTTGCTTTGATTGGTTGTTGAGGACTAGTTACAAGTATATTTCTTTGGGTCAAGTGCTCAACGGTGGACTTCATAGAGCATCTGGATGAGGTAGGACTTTTATCTTGTCTTGCTAGCATATTTGTTTATATAGTATACTTGAGAATAGAGTTGATTTCTGCAATCATTTCCATCTGTTGTGGTTTGCCCCTAGCCATAGAGATATTTTCCTCGTAACAGAATTGGCGACCATACTGGAGATTGAATTTTCTTTTTTTGGGGTTTGGAGTGTTTTTCTTCTTAGATTGCTCTCATTCATATTGTGTTTCTTGTCGTATCATTGATTGAAAACCTCTATTCACTCTGGGTCTGAGTCTTTCAACCTTCTCCTTTGCCTAGTTGTGTTTTTGACACATATACACAAGTTTTTGTTTGAAAATCACGTATATACACGTGATGTCCTTCTGCAAGCTGCGTACACACACTATTTTCCCTTGAACAATCACGTGCATCAACCTCTTTTGCTTGTTTGTTGGGTTTGGTGGTTTCTGGGTAGGTTTTGATGTTTGTTGAGTCTTATTGCATCTCTGTAGTGACTGTCAAGTGTCTGTGGGATGACAAGAAACCTGTCTTTGGTTGAATTTTTGGGTGGTGCCTTTATCATCACCTTTTCATTTTGATTTTCCTTGTACATTGGGCTGGGTGTTTTGCTCCTTGGTAACCTACTTGAGTTGTCTCTTTCTATACACTGTAGAGTCTTTATATATCAAGTTGTTGTTCAGTCCATGCATTTACATTTTTCTTATATTGAAAATACAAAAATATTAGACATTTTACATTGATTAACATTTTGATCTTTTGAGTCTTTGTCATTTAGCTTAGTGCATGTAAAGAAAGATTGCATTTTTATTTAGAATTGCAGAGTTGAAATTGAAAATTGCATTATTTTAAGAAAGCATATCATTCATTGAAAATTGAAGTTAGGACTTTGCATTGTATTTATATTTACTTTACTTGCCCAGTCATAACATCACTAGTTTCACCACCGCACCTTTTTGAGTAAGCACGGCCATTAAAATTAATGCTATAATTTAAAATTGATTAGTAACGATTTTATTTTGTAGGGTGCACAAACTAGCTTAGGATTTAGTGCCTTGGTATATGATTTTGTGAGTAAACTTCTCCAAGGCTATTAATTCAACATATGTGTATGACTAAGGGAGTGGAGAAATCCATTGTATAATCAGTAATATCAAGAGGCTCTGCTTACACCGGAGTTAATCATGAGGTTGCATGAGGTCAGTTGAAGGGATATCCCCCCGATACCTTCTTAGCGTCAGAGATATTTCTGGGGATCTATTTGTATCTGGGGATCTTGTTAGTGCCCTTACCTCCGTGAGAGGCAATGATTTCAATGTTTCAGGCTTTGCTACCCTACCCATACGATGGACTTGACTTATGATTTCTTGCATGTGCATCGGTTATACATTGGTTGCTTAGTTGCTTGACTTAGGTGCCACATAGGTTACTTGCAGGGGTTATTTTGCAGGTACCCTGAGTCAGATAAGGGTCAGACAACACACAACCTTTATGGAGGATTACCTCTCCGGGGGGATCTGACCGATTGGTTGTTAATCCCACGATGGACCTTATAACTTATTCTATTACCTTCAATCTTTAGCAGGGAGTCTTAGGCCCATCTTGGGAGAGGCATGACTACTTTAGGGAGGGAGGCCCCTTTTATCCACTTTACTCCATTTGTGTGCATATTGGTCATTTGATTATTTTTGGTGTGCTCTTTGATCACTAGTTGGCCTTAGGATTTTATACTGAGTTTTCGTTATCATGGATAATGGAGTTCCTTTGGCTCCCTCATTTACCACNCCCCCCCCCCCCCATGATGTTCACTCATTTCATGGGGACGAATCCGTCCACTTTTCATAATGGTATGTAGAATTATGACACCCAGTCCATGCCTTAGGTCTCTAATCATTTTCCTGTTGATATGTCAAATGTGCCTTCACCCTTTCCATCCTCTCCCTGGCCCACTTACATGAATCCTAACATTGGATCTGGGGGCACCATGGCCCCACTGCCTACATCTTCATTTGATATGAGTCACGTCCCTCAACCAACTCTCACTGTGGGAGGTTGGAACCTCCCCTCTTACGGATCCAGTCCTAGCTATGCTCTTTCAGGATCCAGTACTCAAATGGGTGCTTATTCTACTTATTACACCCCATCTATGTATTCTTCGTGCTCGATGCCGGTTCCTTCAAAGACTTTTCCCGTGGGGGATCCACATATATCCCTGGGTATTTCATATGGGGAGAATCAATTTTACGGTTCAGAATACCCTCTTCACAGAATAATCTAGGTGGATATTGGTGGCCACCCACCTTTTCCAACTATCTCAAAACAATTTTCTGGAAATTTTGGCAATTTACTATTTTTAGCAGTTTTTAACTTCCGGGGCTATTTTGAGGGCCCAAATGAAGGTATTTCGATATCAAGGTTTTCAATGATTTTTGAAGGCACTATTGAGCCCCCAAAATGAATCTCCTCGATGATACCTTTCCAATGAGCTATCATATTCCTAAAACGAATATCGTATGCAAAAGTTACGACCTTGGGAAGTTGATGCACCAAGTTACCCAAATGGGGCCCACATGAATTTTGGCGCTTCATCTCCTAGGGTTAGGTTTTTGGATGTTTATGGTTTTTGAAACTCCTATTTATTGTAAAAATGCCTTGAGAGCCTCATTGTAATCATCTTCTTGTAAATGTGAGTAGCCGTCACATCTCTTCTCAGAGATAAGTTGCCACCATTCTAGCGAGTCTTTCACTCTGTATTTTTACAGTCTCTGTACATTTATTTCATTAATATAAATTATGTATTAGTCTATATCTATGTTTATGGTTGCATCTTTGATACATTCCTATCATATTATTGAATATCTGCGATATCTCTGTGCATTTCTTTATTATATCTTCGCTCTCATTTCGTGCCGAAAATAAATGCGGATCAGTGGTATCAAAGCAGGCTGTTCTTGATCGTTTTTTTCAGTGCATGTCCCCGACGAGGTCCGAGTATAGAAATTTGGGTATAGAGCTTGTCTCTCTTGAGGACAATCTCTCTTGCACACCCAATAAACCCTCAATGGCGGAAGAAAAGAAAAATGACGGAGCAAACGATCCTATCAATCTGTTGCTTGAGCAAGCTCTCACACGACGAAGGGATGAAATGATGGAGAATTTTTCCCACATCCTTCAACACCTGTCGATAGAAACAGATGCATATTCATCAAGTGACCACTTTGGAGGCACCTCACCTTTCAAAGCGCAAGTTAATTTTGATATTCCTGTATTTGAAGGATAGATAGATGTAGAAGCCCTAAACAAATGGTTAAATCTGCTAGAAGGTTATTTCTCTGTTCACAATTTTTTCGACAAAGAAAAGATCACCTTTGCACTCCTTAAAGCTCTCCCCCATGTCAAACATTGGTGGGAAACTTATTGGGAGAAGAGTTCCATAGAGGAGTCTGAAATATATGGGGCTGATCCCACTTGGGATTTTTTTGTGGATGCGGTAAAGGAACAGTATTACCCTGTTGGAAACTATGAGGACCTATACATGAGATGGACCACACTGCGGCAAGAGAGGGGCCAAGCAGTTCTGGAGTTCACCAATACCTTCCATACCTTGTGCACCAAGCTGGGTATCAAAGACTCCGAGCGAAATTTGGTTCTGAAATACTATGGGGCTCTACACAGATACATCCAGAATGAAATGGATTTTCTGGACATCTCATCACTTAGTGATGCTTATCGATATGCTGTTAAAATCGAGCAGGAATTTATGCACCAGAACAAATGGGATTTCGGATCTGTAAATCTGCAACAACCAAAGGATGACAAAGACAACCCTAACAAACAATCTCCCGAAAACTGGTCTAAGACACATGAAAAGAAGGGTCACAGGAAGACAAAGAAGGACACCGAAAAATGGTGCGATTTCCACAAAATCCCCTGGCACAACACTGATGAATGTCGCTCAAAACAGTCATTGGTGGCCAAGATCAAAGACAAGGAGATGAACCCTGATTCAAAATCTAATTCTGAAAATACTGGTAAAGGACAGATCATTGACGCAGACCCTACTGCTAGTGTCGCGATCGCAACAATTCAACCAGAAGAACCAATAGATCCTAAAGAGGGGGAACACCTTTTTCATTCACATATGTGGGTGAAGGGGACACCACTGGATTTTATTGTTGATAGCGAAAGCCAGAAGAACATCATCTCAATAGAGGTCATCAAATAGTTGGGATTGTCGAAAACACCACACCCACAACCATACAACATCAGGTGGCTTCGCCAAGGACGAGATCTCTGTGTCAACCAACAGTGTTGATTATCATATGACATCCAACCCTTCAAGGATGAGGTATTATGTGATGTTGCCCCACTAGATGTCTGTGATGTGCTCTTGGGACAACCATATATGTGGAGATGCCATGCTGTTTATGAGTCTCGACCCTGTAGTGTCATTGTTACTTTGGGGGGTCATCTCTACAGAATACCAGAGGTAGTTCTGAATACTATTCCACCTAAAAGGTGCTACAAGGTAGTATCTCATACTACAAAATTTAGCTTCCTCACAATCTGTTCAAAAGGAGAACAGAAGGACACTGCAACCACTACAGCCTCGTCCCAAGCACCTTCTATCCAACATAAGCAGGTCAAAAAGGATGCAGAAAAGTGCAAAGATTCCTTCTACACACGATCCTCTCATGTATCGTGACTTGTTGAACAACCTCAGCCTCAACAGGTTCATGACAGACTTCCACAAACTGAGTAGCGCGATGTCTCCAACAAGGCAAGAAACTCACCAAGATGCAGATTCAGTAAATGCTTTTCCCTCTCCCCCGAGAACTCAACGCAATGGAGACCATTGCTTCCTAAGGAGGGAGGATTGATCCAGGTGGATATCAGTGTCCACCCACCTTTTTCGACTGGCTCAAAACAATTTTATGGAAATTTTAGCAATTTACTATTTTTAGCAGTTTTTAACTTCTGGGGCCATTTTGAGGGCCCAAATGAAGGTTTTTTGAGATTGAGGTTCTCAATGATACCCGAAGGAATTATTGAGCCCCCAAAATGAATCTCCTCGATGATACCTTTCCAATGAGATATCATACACCTAAAACGAAGATTGTATGAAAAAGTTATGACCCCGGGAAGTTGATGCACCAACTTACCCAAACGAGGCCCACATGACTTTTGGTGCTTCATCTCCTAGGGTTAGGTTTTTGGGTGTTCAGGGTTTTCGAAACTCCTATTTATTGTAAAAAGTCCTTGAGAGCCTCATTGTAATCATCTTCTTGTGAATGCGAGTAGCGGTCACATCTCTTCTCAGAGATAAGTTGCCACCATTCTAGCGAGTCTTTCACTCCGTATTTTTACAGTCTCTGTACATTTATTTCATTAATAGAAATCATGTATTACTGTATATATGTGTTTATGGTTGCATATATGATACATTCCTATTATATTATTGAATATCTGCGATATCTCTATGCATTTCTTTATTATATCTCCGCTCTCATTTCGTGCCGAAAATAAATCCAGATCAATGGTATCAGAGCAGGCTGTTCTTGATCATTTTTTTTAGTGCATGTCCCCGACGAGGTCTGAGTATAGAAAGTTGGGTCTCAAGATTGTCTCTCTTGAGGACAATCGCTCTCACACACCCAAGAAACCCTCAATGGCGGAAGAAAATAAAAATGACGGAGTAGACGATCCTATCAGTTTGTTGCTTGAGCAAGCTCTCACGCGACAGAGGGACGAAATGATGGAGAATTTTTCCCACATCCTTCAATGCCTGCCGATAGCAACAAGCGCATCTTCATCAAGTGACCACTTTGGAGGCATCTCACCTTTCAAGGTACAAGTTACTTTTTATATTCCTGTATTTGAAGGATAGATAGATGTAGAAGCCCTAGACAAATGGTTAAATATGCTAGAAGGTTATTTCTCTGTTCACAAATTTTTCGACAAAGAAAAGATCACCTTCACACTCCTTAAAGCTCTCCCCCATGTCAAACATTAGTGGGAAACTTATTGGGAGAAGAGTTCCATAGAGGAGTCTGAAATATATGGGGTCAATCCCACTTGGTATTTTTTTGTGGATGCGGTAAAGGAATAGTATTACCCTGTTGGAAACTATGAGGACCTATACATGAGATGGACCAAACTATGGAAAGAGAGGGGCCAAGCAGTTTCAGAGTTCACCAATACCTTCCATACCTTGCGCACCAAGCTGGGTATCAAAGACTCCGAGCCACATTTGTTTCTAAAATACCATGGGGCTCTACACAGATACATCCATACTGAAATGGATTTTCTGGACATCTCATCACTCGATGCTGCTTATCAATATGCTATTAAAATCGAGCAGAAATTTAAGCACCAGAACAAATGGGATTTCTGATCTGTAAATCCAAAACAACCAAAGTATGACAAAAACAACCCTAACAAATAGTCTCCTGAAAACCAGTCCAAGAAACAGGAAAAGAAGGGTCACGGGAAGACAAAGAAGGAAACCAGAAAATGGTGCGATTTCCACAAAAGCCCCTGGCACAACACCGATGAATGTCGCTCAAAATAGTAATTGGTGCCTGAGATCAAAGACAAGGAGCTGAACCCTAATTCAGAATCTGATTCTGAAAATACTGGTAAAGGACAGATCATTGACGCAGACCCTACTGCTATTGTCGCGACCACAACAATTCAACCAGAAGAACCAGCAGATCCTGAAGAGGGGGAGCGCCTTTTTCATTCACAGATGTGGGTGAAGGGGACACCACTGCATTTTATTGTTGATAGCGGAAGCCAGAAGAACCTCATCTCAATAGAGGTCTTCAAATAGTTGGGATTGTCGACAACACCACACCCACAACCATACAACATCGGGTGGCTTCACCAAGGACGAGATATCTGTATCAACCAACAGTGTCGATTATCATATGAAATCCAACCCTTCAAGGATGAGGTATTATGTGATGTTGCCCCACTAGATGTCTGTGATGTGCTCTTGGGCCAACCATATATGTGGAGACACCATGATGTTTATGAGTCTCAACCCCGTAGTGTCATTGTTACTTTGGGGGGTCATCTCTACAGAATACCAGAGGTAGTTATGACTACTGTTCCACCTAAAAAGTGCCGCAAGGTAGTATCTCATACTGCAAAATTTAGCTTCTTCACAATCTGTTCAAAAGGAGAACAAAATAACACTACAACCACTACAGCCTCGCCCCAAGCACCTTCTATCCAAAAAAAACAGGTCGACAAGGTTGTAGAAAGTGAAAATATTCCTTCTACACACCATCCTCTCATGTATCTCAACTTGTTGAACAACCTCAGCCTCAACAGGTTCGTGATAGACTTCCACAAACTGAGCAGCGTGACGTCTCCAGCAAGGCAAGCAACTCACCAAGATGCAGATTCAACAAACGTTTTTCCCTCTCCCCCGTAAACTCAACACAATGGATACCATTGATTCCTAAGGAGGGAGGATTGATCCAGGTGGATATCGGTGGCCACCCAACTTTTCTGACTGGCTCAAAACAGTTTTCTGGAAATTTTGGCAATTTACTATTTTTAGCAGTTTTTAACTTTCGGGGCCATTTTGAGGGCACAAATGAAGGTTTTTCAAGATATAGATTCTCAATTATAGGTGAAGGAATAAATCATCCCCCAAAATTAATCTCCTCGACGATAACTTTCCAACGAGCTATCATATTCCTAAAACATAGATTGTATGCAAAAGTTACGACCCCGAGAAGTTGATGCACCAACTTACCCAAACGGGACCCACATGACTTTTTCGCTTCATCTCCTAGGGTTAGTTTTTTGGATGTTTAGGGTTTTTGAAACTCATTTTTATTGTAAAAATCCCTTGAGAGCCTCATTGTAATCATCTTTTTGCGAATGCGAGTAGCCGTCACATCTCTTCTCAGAGATAATTTGTCGCCATTCTAGTGAGTCTTTCACTCTGTATTTTTACAGTCTCTATACATTTATTTTATTAATAGAAATTGTGTGTTACTGTATATCTGTGTTTATGGTTGCATCTCTGATACATTAATGTTATATTATTGAATATCTGCGATATCTCTATGCTTTTCTTTATTATATCTCTGCTCTCATTTCGTGCCGAAAATAAATCCGGATCAGTGGTATCAGAGCAGACTGTTCTCGATCGTTTTTTTCAGTGCATGTCCCCGACAAGGTATGAGTTTAGAAAGTTGGGTCTCAATCTTGTCTCTCTTGAGGAAAATCACTCTCACACACCCAAGAAACCCTCAATGGCGGAATAAAATAAAAATGATGGAGTAGACGATCATATCAGTCTGTTGCTTGAGCAAGCTCTCACGCGACAAAGGGACGAAATGATGGAGAATTTTTCCCACATCCTTCAACGCCTGCCAATAGCAACAGGTGCATCTTCATCAAGCGGCCACTTTGGAGGCACCTCACCTTTCAAGGTACAAATTAATTTTGATATTCCTGTATTTGAAGGATAGATAGATGTAGAAGCCCTAGACAAATAGTTAAATCTGCTAGAAGGTTATTTCTTTGTTCACAAATTTTTCGACAAAGAAAAGATCACCTTCACACTCCTTAAATCTCTCCCCCATGTAAAACATTGGTGGGAAACTTATTGGGAGAAGAGTTCCACAGAGGAGTCTGAAATATATGGGGCCGATCCCACTTGAGATTTTTTTGTGGATGCGGTAAATGAACAGTATTACCCTGTTGGAAACTATGAGGACCTGTACATGAGATGGACCACACTACAACAAGAGAGGGGCCAAGAATTTTTGGAGTTCACCAATACCTTCCATACCTTGCACACCAAGATGGGTATCAAAGACTTCGAGTGACATTTGGTTCTGAAATATCATGGGGCTCTACACAGATACATCCAGACTAAAATGGATTTTATGGACATCTCATCACTCGGTGCTGCTTATCGATATGCTGTTAAAATCGAGCAGAAATTTAAGCACCAGAACAAATGGGATTTCAGATCTGTAAATCCACAACAACCAAAGTATGAAAAAAACAACCCTAACAAACAATCTACCGAAAACCAGTCCAAGACACAAGAAAAGAAGGGTCAAGGGAAGACAAAGAAGGACACTGGAAAATGGTGTGATTTCCACAAAATCCCTTGGCACAACACCGATGAATGTCGCTCAAAACAGTCATTGGTGGCTGAGATCAAAGACAAGGAGCTGAACCCTGATTCAAAATCTGATTATGAAAATACTGGTAAAGGACAAATCATTGACGCATACCCTACTGCTATTGTCGCAACCGCAACAATTCAACCAGAAGAACCAAGAGATCCTGAAGAGAGGGACTGCCTTTTTCATTCACAGATGTGGGTGAAGGGGACACCGCTGCATTTTATTTTTGATAACAGAAGCCAAAAGAAACTCATCTCAACAAAGGTTGTTAAACAGTTAGGATTGTCGAAAACACCACACCCACAACCATACAACATTGGGTGGCTTTGCCAAGGATGAGATCTCCGTGTCAGCCAACAGTGTCAATTATCATACAACATCCAACCCTTCAAGGATGAGGTATTATGTGATGTTGCCCCACTAGATGTCTATGATGTGCTCTTGGGCCAACCATATATGTGGAGACACCATGTTGTTTATGAGTCTCGACCCCGTAGTGTCATTGTTACTTTGGGGGGTCATATCTACAAAATACTAGAGGTAGTTCCAACTACTTTTCTACCTAAAGAGTGTCACAAGGTAGTATCTCATACTGCAAAATTTAGCTTCTTCACAATCTGTTCAAAAGGAAAACAGAAGGACACTGCAACCACTACAGCCTCGCCCCAAGCACCTTCTATCCAATAGAAGCAGGTCGACAAGGATGCAGAAAAGTGCAAAGATTCCTTTTGCACACCATCTTCTCATGTATCTCGACTTGTTGAACAACCTCAGCCTCAACAGGTTCGTGACAGACTTCCACAAACTGAGCAACGTGACGTCTCCAGCAAGGCAAGCAACTCACCAAGATGCAGATTCAGCAAACATTTTTCCCTCTCCCCTAGGAACTCAATGAAATGGATACCATTGCTTCATAATGAGGGAGGATTGATCCAGGTAGATATCGGTGGCCACCCAACTTTTCTGACTGGCTCAAAATAGTTTTCTGGAAATTTTGGCAATTTACTATTTTTAGAAGTTTTTAACTTCTGGGGCCATTTTGAGGGCCCAAATGAAGGTTTTTCGAGATAGATGTTCTCAATTATATCCAAAGGAATAATTGATACCCCAAAATTAATCTCCTCGACCATATCTTTCCAACGAGCTATCATACGCCTAAAACGGAGATTGTATGCAAAAGTTATGACCCCAGGAAGTTGATGCACTAACTTACCCAAACGAGACCCACATGAATTTTGGCGCTTCATATCCTAGGGTTAGGTTTTTGGATGTTTAGGGTTTTTGAAACTCATATTTATTGTAAAAAGGCCTTGAGAGCCTCATTGTAATCATCTTCTTGCGAATGTGAGTAGCCGTCACATCTCTTCTCAGAGATAAGCTGCCACCATTCTAGCGAGTCTTTCACTCTGTATTTTTACAGTCTCTGTACATTTATTTCATTAATAGAAATCATGTATTACTGTATATCTGTGTTTATGTTTGCATCTATGAAACATTCCTATTATATTATTGAATATCTGCTATATCTCTGTGCATTTCTTTATTATATCTCCGCTCTCATTTCGTGCCGACAATAAATCTGGATCACATAACCCCTTCACATGGGGGAAACATATATCCTCACTTGAATAATCCTTATCATAATTTTGTCTCTTCACATACATCTTCTTCAATGATGATGCACATACAAACCTCTATGGATCATTTAGGTAGAGGACACTACCCTTCCAAACAGGGACAAGGTGTAATCTAGGACCCTTCCTGGCCTGCAATGTTTCAAAGCCAATCTTTCCGTGGACCTTGGTATAAAATGCCACAACCCACCACCACTAGTTCAGTCACTGTTGTTAGCATTAGAAGTCACTCCTAGATTGTGACAGGAACAGAGCCCAATGCCCATCAATTTATGTCACGAATAAATTTAATGGGGTGATCGAATGGGTAGATACCCAGGAAGATGTCGCTCTAACTCAGGAAACCAGGCCTGGTATGTAAAAAAAAAGAGGTCTTGATCTAATTTCCATCAGTGAGTTGATTGTAAAATGAGCAGATGGAAGACTTGGTGAGATGAGTGAGCAAGACTGCCTTGGGCATCAGGCCTTTCAGCAGCTTGAGGAAGAAAAACTCAGAATACAAGATCCTCTTGGTTCAGAGTTTTCGGGAACTGAAGGGTGACTTGACTGGATCCTCCAATTCCAAATCATTCAGCATTGAGAAAATACAAGAACTGATTAGAAATAATGAAACCATTACAGTGATCCAACATACATCATCCTATAACAACGCAAATCGACTGGATCCTCCAATTCCGAGCTGTTCTAACACATTGTAAACAAAGAGATGGAAAGAGGTTGACATTCATAAGGCAAGAAGTCTCAAGTGCCAATACATAACCAGAGCAACAATTGCTTCGTTAAAACTTGACAATCGGGAGCCTAGCTCAACCATCGATAGATTACAAAATGGAGAAAATGCCTACATATACTCAAAACAAAACAACAATAGAGAAAACGAGACACTACATTAAAAACATTGTGTCTGCATGTCTACTAGAATTCTACACATGCAGACTTTGAATGATCGTGCACTTATGACAGACGCAATCAGACTCCTGACTGTTCTACAAATGAATCAACATGCTTTTAACCCTTTGCTGGACTTTCCATTTATGGCGGAGACGATGTCTAACCACCTGCAACAACTTCAATAATTGCTTTCTTGGGATCGGGAATAGTCTTGGTCAACTCTGCTCTTTGGGACATGGAGGTCTTCTCATGGTGCCACCTGGATCAGCTAAACAATCTAATGGATAAGGCGTGGAGGCCGGTGCGAAGATTGAGGCACATGAAGGTATACGAATGAAGGGTAGGAGAGGAATATTTAGCATGCTTGGCATGGAAAGGGGAAAGGAAGTGATCACAGAAACAACAAGGGTGAGAGACATGGCAAGAAGAAGGATACAAGGAAAGAGCAAAGGTGACGGGATATAATGGTAACGGGAGACACATTATTTATGTAGGGGCGGATGTGGAAGGGAGCGGGACAGATATTGGAGGATGCAGAGGAGCCAAAGGAAATGGGCCATGTCACGCGGTCAAGTGGAGAACATATGACAGGGGAGAAAACGATACTGAAGGCAACACGACAGGAGGGGGTCCCCACGTCAATACCACACCATTTCGGACCCCCCCCCCTTTATTAAAGGCAGAATGGAAAAGGGGGGTCTGGAATCGCTCGAGCGTCGTTGATCTAGGCGCCCCAATCTTGATCATTTGAGAGATGTGTGCCCAATTCTGGACCCCCCGCCCCCCCTCCGTTAAAGGAAGAATGGTGAGGGGGCTCTGGAATGAAACCTCAGCTGTAGATCTAGGTGGGTAGATATTGGCCATCCAAAACTACCTACTCGCTAAAATGACGTGCCCACCCTCTAAACTTTGGGAAAAATAGGTTTTCTGAATCTCTTTCTTCACCCAAAGGGACGCTTCTTTTAGGAAAGTACCCCATACATGATTATGTTCTAACATTAGGCTCCATGGGGGACAACACGCCCCCTGTGGGCTATTGAGAAATCTTTTGTAGCTTCAATGCCTTACTGTTGGGCTATGGAGTCATTATTTAAAACTTAAAGATAAAAAGAAAAACAATATTTACAACCGTGGAAGAGCCATGTGTGGCTCAAGAGAAACATCTCTTCAGGAAATGCCCATTCGCAGGGCCATTGAAAACTTCTTGATCCTTCAAATCTTGTAACCTATAGGTATTATTTGAAAATACTTAAGATATTTTGAAGGGCCCAACCCATAGGGCTTCAAATTTGTCGTACTTGCCCTTGTCTTGCTTAGGAGCATCCCATTTTAATACCAGATCTCCCATTTGGAAATCTTCCTTCTTGGCCTTCTTGTCAAAAACCTGCTTGATCTTCTGCTAATGGTCCTGAATTTTGTTCATCACCTGCTCTCTGGCCTGCTGGACCTCTACCAATTGATGAATTCTTCTGATCATATCATTAGGCTCTTCTTGATAATCCTGGAGGAATTTTGCTACAGGAATGGCTAGCTGAGAAGGAAAAACAACTTCTGCTCCATAAACTAATTGGAAAGGGGAGATGCCTATAGATCTCTTTGTGGTCACTCGATCGGCCCACAGAGCGAATTTCAACTTTGAATCCTAGGCCTTTTTGTTGTCCTCCAACAGTCTTTTGATGATCCTTATCAGGATTTTGTTGGAGGAATTTGCTAAACCATTGCCCCGGGGATAGTACGGGGTGGAGTGAATAAGTTTGATCCCAAATTGCTCACAAAATTTGGCTAACAGTTCAGCCTTGAAAGAGGCTACATTATCAGTAAAAATCTTGCTTAGGCAGTCGAATCTTATGATGAGGTCTTCCAGGAATCCAATGATTACCTTGTGGGAAGCACTCCTGGTGGGGATAGATTCTATCCACTTAGTAAAGAAATCCATGGTAGTCAGGATCCATCTATGTTGCCTACTGGAAGAAGGGGGGATTTCTCCATTGAAGTCTAGGCCCCACTGCTAGAAAGGTCCCGAAACAACTACAGGCTTTAAGGGCAAAGATTTAAGCTGTTGCTTTCCTAAGAATCTTTGGCATTTGATGCAAGCTCTGACCTTTCTGCAGATGTCAGTGAATAAGGTGGGCAAGTAGTACCCAACCCTGAGGATCTTGTAGGCTATGGTCTTCCAGAAATGGTGCCCTCCACATAGGCTGTTGTGAAATTTAGCAATGATCCTTTCAGCCTCTTGTGGATTCATACCTTTTAAAATCACCCCCAGGGGGTCTTTCCAATATAAAACTTGATCGACAAGGAAATATTTGAATACTTTGAGCTTCAGAGCTCTTTCCTTGTTCCTTTGCAGGCCATCTGGAGGTCGCAACTCTTGCAGAAAATATATGACATCCTTATACCAAGGACATCGAGCCAACGAGGGTTCTGCTTGAGGGTCTACATCAGACAGTTGATCCTGCTGATTTTCTGAGCATTCATTGATGAAACTTACCCCCAAAGCTTTGCAATTTTCTTCATCCAATAGCTTGGCTAGATCTTGACCTTTGATTAATTTGGTAGGAATTATTTCCAAATCAAACTTAAGGATCTTGGCTATCCACTTACTCCTCCTCCCGTCTATATCAGGCTGAATAAGAATGTCCTTAACAACAGCTAAGGGGACATAGGCAATGATTTTTGACTGCAGGACATAGGTTCTAAAGGCTTTGAGAGCCTTTACCAGGGCATAGGCCTGCTTCTCCATAATGTCGTATTTGACCTTGGCATCCCTTAGTGCTCTGCTAAAATAGACAATAGGCTTCTCTAGCCCGGCCTCATTTGTCTGTAATAAAACAACAACCACTTTGTCAGATGAGGCAGAGGAGAAAATAAGGAAATCCTTTGAGTAATCAGGACTGATAAGCACAAGAGCTTTAGTCAAGGCTTTCTTTATCTTCTCAAAGTAATTTCGAGATTCAGAGGTCCACCTCAATTCATTTTCCTTTGTCAACATGGTTGCTATAAGATTTACCACCTCAACAAAGTTAGAAACAAACCTCCGCAGAAAATTAATCTTACCAAGGAAAGACTGGACTTCTTTTATGGATCTTGGGATTGCCAAGGCTTGGATTGCTTCAACTCTGCTAGGATCAATTTTGACTCCTTTTTTTGATACTATGTGGCCCAGTAACTTTCCCTCCTTCATGGCGAACAAAGATTTTTTGGCAGTCAATGAAAAGCCAAAACTCCTGCATTTCAGAAAAACCTTCCTGAGATGGCAACAATGTTCTTTATCAGAATTGGAAAAGACTGTGATGTCATCCAGATAGATGACCACAAACTTATCCGTTTCCCCAATGAAAGCTATGTCCATGGCACACTGAAATGTTTCCCCTGCATTCATCAATGCAAAAGACATTTTAGCATACATGAATGTGCCCCATGGAGTGGTAAATGTTGTCTTTTCCCTGTCCTCAGGAAGAATAGAGATTTGATTGTAGCCAGAGAAGCCATCAATCATGGAAATCCTGGATGCTCATGTTACCCTCTGCAATATATGTTCCATCTTTGGTAAGGGGTAATTGTCCTTCCATGAGCTCCTGTTCAGGTTCCTAAAATTCACACAGAGTCTGATTTCTCCATCCTTCTTCCTTACTGGGACCAAGTTGGCCACCCACTCTGAATATCTCAATGGCACAATAATCTGGGCATGTAGCAGCTTCTTCACTTCTCTCTCCATGATAGGCAACAACATAGGATTGATCTGTCTTAGCTTCTGCCTAAAGGGCTTCACCTCCTTTTTCAATGGGATTTTATGCTCAATGACAAAAGTGTCATAAGTTTTGAGATCTTCATAGGTCCAGGCGAAAACAACAACAAACGACCTCAATAATTCAACGTATTCATCCCTCTTCTCCTTTGTCAGACTTCTTGACAATTTGACAAACTTGGGTTCATTATCGATGCCAATGTTGCACTGAGTTGTATCAACATCATCATCTGAGATTTTCCCTTTTAATGCCACATCATTTCTATCGAAAATCCTTTCCAAAGGAACCAGTCCCCTTGGAATATGATTGTTGGGCAGCTACACAATGTCATGCTTTGCAATCTTACTCAGAAAATTACCATCATCAAACTTTGCTTCAGAAACAAAGTCTTGATCAATATGCATCGCTGAAAATTCTTCAACAGTCTCCAAGAATCTTTTGATCTCAAGATCATCCTCAAACACCTTCCAATGTTTGACATTGTCAGGTATGGAGGGACTGTATTATACTTCTACATCATATCTGAATCTGGGTGGCAAGGGCACATTGAAATTGATTGTTGATGTAGCCAAATAATTTTCCACTATGTTCTTCTGTCTTGGAACGAAAGAAATGTTAAATGCTGAGAAGAAACTGTCGATTAGGTCCCATACCTCATTTTTGTAACTCCCGAGTTAAGGATGCTTGGCTTGATAAGTGTTTCTGATCTGTTGGACTATCAATTCTGCATCTCCAAACACTGCTACCTCCTGAATTCCCATTTCCTTTGCAGCTCTTAAACCTAGAACAAGAGATTCATATTCTACCACATTGTTGGTTGTTTCAAACTCTAGCTTGTATAACAGAGATATGGTTTCCTAAGCAGGTGACACAAAAAATACTCCGGCACTAGTGCCTTTCCTAGAAGAGGCTCCATCAAAAAACATTTTCTAGACAGAGGTGATGGGGGGAGAAAATTCATGAGAAGTGGTGGGTTGCTTTCTAAGATTTAGAAGAGGCTCAGGAGCATTAGTGAGTTGTAGTAAACTGGAACCTAAATCAGTCTCAAGGGAAAAGATAGGACGGTTGGTAGGATTGGCTTCGTCACTGATTATGTAGGTCAGTTGGGCTTCTCTGTATAGTCTCCTATGTTCTCCTCCAAACACTGGAATAGTAGCATAGGTTAGGTCCATCTTCAGAGTTCCCCCCAGTCTTTTTATCCAAGATCTTGATAACAACATACCAAACTTGGGGGGGACATCAGCCACCACAATGTCCATGACCACACTTTTCATAGGTAACTGAAACAAGGTCACAACCAGGTCTTTGATGACTCCCAGACATTGAACTTTCCTGGAGTCAAAGGAATAGAGGTCATGATAGGCTCTGGTGACTTCTATTCCTAATTCTTCCATGACAGTTTTGGGCATGAGGTTGTGGGAAGCCCCTGAATCCATCAAACATTTGTGCATTACCTTGTCATGTATGTTCAAGGATGCGTAGAAGGGAGGGGATGAATCATTCCTGTCTTCTACCATAGGACCCAGGATAACTACAGGCTTTTCATCTTGCAAATTGATTGAGTCTATGGGAAGGCATGAGGCTTCATACTGTAATAGCTCGAAGAGGCATTTTTTGAACACTTCATGTTTGATCAGTTCAGAGAGGGGCACAAGGATTCTAATTTTTTGAATTTCATGCTTAAAGTTAAAATAAGATGTAAGATTTGGGATTTCCCTTACTTTAGGAACATGAATCTGGACCATTGGAGAGAGAGGTTGGGCCATCTTATCTTTGTTGTTGACTGCTACTTCATTAACATGTTTCTCTATTCTAGTGCACTATTCAGGAACATCAAGTGCTCCTATTTTTTTCTTGGACCTTGGGTTATACCTTCTTTGGCTACTGCTAACCTTATCTCCCTTGCTAAGTTCATTTAGCTGACTGTCCATGAGAGATTCCTCATATGCTGATTGAGTGAGATAAGGAAAAGGAGAAGTATCTTCGAAGCAGTGGATTTCAGGATCAATCCCATCTGTTTCCCCCTCTTCCTCATCAGCCACAAAATTATTTTGAAGAGGGGCCTGAATCTTCTAGTCTTCTCTATCTCTTCCTCTCTAGTCTCTTTGCATAGTCTGGGGAGAAATATTGTTTGGCCTCCTGAAGCTTCCTTTGCTTTCGGTATTTTGAGGATTTCTGTATGTTTTCTTCCCCTCCACCTTAATTTTCTCCATCTCTGTAGACAGAGACTTCACTATCTTGGTCAATTCATCCACTTGAGGGTGAGGCATAGAGGGGCCAAAAGCTGAGGCTTCAGTTATTTCCTTTCTCCTGTCTGCATCAGTCTTATTTCTCAGTCTATCAACTGCCAATACATTATATTGCACCTCTATGGTCGCATCTTGCATTTGATCTAGGGAGGTAGCTCTTCTCTCTCTCAATAGAAGGCATAAGTCAGGGTTGAATGCACTAGCATAAGAAATTTTAGCAGAGGCTTCTGTGGGTTTTATCTCAACAGGGATCTTGTTATACATCTTATTGAATCTTTTGGAGAAGTCAGAGACATACTCTCCTCCCATTTTCGTCAAGGACCTGAACTCTGTCATGTAATACATGAAATTATTTTTATCTCCCCACTGCCTTAGGAAAGCACTATCTAGAGCTTCAATCCCAGCAATAGATCCCGGGGCCAATCTCCTAAACCATTTCCTCACCTCACCATCCAGGCTCTGGATGAAGACTCTCATCCAGACATCTTCATTTTTCAATGTTCAGGTTGTCTGTGTAACTGTAGAAAGAAGCTAGGTGCTCTTCCGCAGTTATGTCCTCTTCCCCAGTGAACTTGGGCATATATTTCAGGTAATCTCCAGCAGGGAGAGGATTCATAGGTTGAGGTAGGATTAAGGGGGCATATCTGGAAGCCACTATGACATCCATTCTTTTTAGAGGGGGATTAGCACTAGCCATAGGAACAAAAGGTGTAGAGGAACCAGGAGAAGATGAGGTTTGAAGCGAGAAGACAGGAGCTGAGCTTACAGAATGGGAGAGGAACTGCAACAAATATGGAGAATAGGCTTGCAGGCTAAAAGGAACAAAAATTTCCCTTCCTTCAACAACAATAATAATAGAAGGAGGGGTGGTAAAACCCAGGGTAGGAGAATATTCAGAGGGGCTAGGTATGAACCAGGGTACCACCTCGGGGGAGAGGGGAGTGACAAGAGTTTCTCCTACTAATTCGAGACCAGGAGGAGAAAATCCAGCAGGAACACTCCCGAAATTTAGACTACGGGAAACCCCGACAAAAGGTAATAAAACAGGACGAAATGAAGGGGTTGGAGTTTCTATAAAATCATGAAAATTATCAGAAATACCTGGTTTAGCAGTAGAAGTTCCACCTTCAGAGGAATTTACCTTTCTGATAATCTTCTCCGGGTCAGCTTCAGGTGGTTCTAACGACAACTGAGGAGTAGACCTTGTGTGTCTACCTCTAGAAGCCACGAATGAAACAATGGAGTCACCCAACGGAGTCGCGTCAGTGGAGTCTCCCAACGGAGTCACGTTAGTGGAGTCACCAGGTGCATAGTAGAAATCTCAATAGTTATGATATCTGATGCACCTTCAGAATCAATTAATCATTGTCGTTCAATCCTGAGGAAAATATTCAACTTCGTCCTCGGCAACGATGCCAGAAATGTTAGCGTTAGAAGTCACTCCTAGATTGCGACAGGAGAAGAGCCCAACGCCCATCAGTTTATGTCATGAATAAATTTAATGGGGTGATCGAATGGGTAGAGATCCAGGAAGATATCGCTCTAACTCAGGAAACCAGGCATGGTATGTAAAAAAAAAGAGAGGTCTTGATCTAACTTCCGTCAGTGAGTTGATTGCAAAATGAGCAAATGGAAGACTTGGTGAGATGAGTGAGCAAGACTGCCTTGGGCATCAAGCCTTTCAGTAGCTTGAGGAAGAAAAACTTAGAATACAAGATCCTCTTGGTTCAGAGTTTTCGGGAACTGAAGGGTGACTTGACTGGATCCTCCAATTCCAAATCATTCAGTGTTGAGAAAATACAAGAACTGATTAGAAACAATGCAACCATTACAGTGATCCAACATACATCATCCTATAACAATGCAACTCGACTGGATCCTCCAATTCTGAGTTGTTCTAACACAGTGTAAACAAAGAGATGGAAAGAGGCTGACATTCATAAGGCAAGAAGTCTCAAGTGCCAATACATAACCAGAGCAACCAGTGCTTCGTTAAAACTTTACAATCGGGAGCCCAACTCAACCATCGATAGATTACAAAATGGAAAAAATGCCTACATATAATCAAAACAAAACAACAACAACGAAAACGAGACACTGCATTAAAAACATTGCGTCTGCATGTCTACTGACATTCTGTGCATGCAGACTCTGAATGATCGTGCACTTATGACAGACGCAATTAGACTCATGACTGTCCTGCAAATGAATCGACATGCTTTTAACCCTTTGTCGGACTTTCCATTTATGGCGAAGACGATGTATAACCACCTCCAACAACTTCAATAACTGCTTTCTTGGGATCGGGAACAGTCCTGGTCAACTCTGCTCTTTGGGACATGGAGGTATTCTCATGGTGTCACCTGGATCAGCTGAACGGTCTAATGGATAAGGTATGGAGGCCGATGCGAAGACTGGGGCACATGAAGGTATACGAACGAAGGGTAGGCGAGGAAGATTTGGCATGCTTAGCATGGAAAGGGGAAAGGGAGTGATCATGGAAACAACAGGGGCGAGACACATGGCAAGAAGAAGGATACAAGGAAAGAACGAAGGTGACGGGATATAATGGTAATGGGGGACACATTATTTATGGGGGGGCTGACATGGAAGGAAGAAGGATAGATGTCGGAGGACGCAGAGGAGCCAAAGGAAACATGCCATGTCACACGGTCAAGTGGAGAATAGATGACAGGGGAGAAAACGGTAC
>ML784695.1:389890-401088 GCA_009831015.1 Picea engelmannii | reverse complement strand
CCCTTATTAAAGGTAGAATGGCAAGGGGGTTTCGGAATCGCTCGAGCATTGTTGATCTAGGTGCCCCAATCTTGACCGTTTGAGAGATGCGCGCCCAATTTCGGACCCTCCCCTCCGTTAAAGGCAAAATGGTGAGGGGGCCCCGGAATGAAATCTCAACTGTAGATCTAGGAGGGAAGATCTTGGCCGTCCAAAACTACCTGCTCGCTAAAATGATGTGCCCACCCTCTAAACTTTGGGAAAAATGGGTTTTCCAAATCTCTTTCTTCGCCCAAGGGGAAACTTATTTTAGGAAAGTACCCCATACATGATTATGTGCTAACAACTGCTAGACATACTGGAGCTCCATCACCAACCTCCACCAGTCATGTTGGATATGGGTCGATGACCTCTGCAAGTCATGTTGAATACTCGCAACCAGACACTACTAGTCATGTTGGGGGCATCACTCTAGTCGCCACGAGTCATATCAATGTCACATATCCAACCTCTATACATCATGTGGGAGATGACTCTCTAGCCTCTGCCAGTCACGCTGAGAGCATGTCACCAACCATTGTAAATGACATTGGGGGAATTCATACGATTGAGAAGCCTAGACGTCTCAGACATAATCCCAAATTCCTTTGCAGGAATTGTGAAGGAAATCACCTTACTTGTTTATGCCCTTCTACTGTTGGGATACCAGAAGCGTGGTTCTCATGTGAGGGCCCTTTGGGTTCTGAGGCATCTGTGGTTTCCCCACACCCTGTTTCTCCTTTGATTGACACGACAGTCATGTTGATGCAATCCTCTCCTAACCACACCCCCATTGCTGAGGGTGATGTGTCTTCTATCCTCGTTATCATGCATCCTATTCAACCCAGAGTTAAAGAAGTCGTCGTACCAGTGCAATCTCTGGTCAATCCAACTCTCTTGTTGGAGAGTGATGCATCCCTCAACCATGTCGTTAGCATTCCTCATACTACATATTCTGAACAAGAGAGAGTTTTAATTTCCCCGAGTACTCTCCCTTCAAGTACTGGAGAAGTTCCCTTCTATTGGGATGGTATTATGGGGTATCCAATGCCTCCGCCTATGTCCTTTCCAGTAAGAGACATTATTCGATATGTCACAGAGACGATAACCTCCGCTAGCACTTTATCCTCCTTGACTTGGAGAGATTTGGGTTTTCCCAAGCTTATGTCGGATATTCGTAAGATACTGACATTCCACAGAAGTCTAGCACAGGAGCCTTGGCCTCCCCCGTGACTTGCCTCTTAGAAACTCCCAATCGAGTTTGATTTAAGATCTTTTCTGACTCATTTTCAAAAAGCGAAAATATTTCCGAGTGAACTTGTCTCTTTGACACTCGTAAATTGGATTTGAAAGGACGTCTATTTGGTACAAGTTTATCCCGTTTTCAAACTGAGTAGACTAAGATTACGAAAAAGGACATTTTTTTTTTGGCGTTAAGTTGTGATTGCAGCTCATGCCCTTTCTTGCAGTATTGAGCCTATAGCTGGTTCTTGCTTTGTGTTATAAACCGTTTGCCTCAAAAGTTTTGCATCCTCAACCAAGCAGAGCCTCATTTATATCCTTCACAATTTGACACCCTATACCCATGAGGGAACATTCCCCCGAGTGTCCATATCCCGAATGCATCTCCTTGCATTGAGCATAAGTATGTTCCACTACTGGAACTATTTTTGCTTACTTGCAACACTCATTTCCTCCTCTGTATCATAGCATTCATTTGACTATGAAAAAAAAAAGACGGGTGAGAAGGGAGTATTATCTTATATTGGCAGCAGTCGTGTCGCCTTTGAATAGAGCACAAAGTTATTGAGTCCACTTGTCATCATAATTTTGGGTTTAGCATGGCCTTAGGAAGCTGAGCTCATTATAGAGAGTTTTCTATACCGACTGTTTACTCTTCCAGTCCCTATGTAGAACTTGATTGATGCCTCCTGCATCTCATGGTTTCATCATTGAGTCTATGCTGCTAGAGTCTTCCATATGTCTCATGCTCTTGTTCAAAGGATGTCTATCAACCTGTGTCGACCATTCCTCAGAACTCTTGACTTTGCATGTCGACCATACCCTCAGTTTGTCTCAGAATCACATGATGTTGTATTTCTATCACACACCCTGGTCCTACTTTCATCATTGGTAGGTAACCTTCAACCCAACAGTCGACATTTCATCATTGGTTGTTGACTGGGTGGTTTCCCTTGTGTTCAATGGCAAGACATCTATTCATACATTGGGATTCGTGCAATTTCTTGGATGCCATTAGCCTTATTGGTGTTTTCCTCACCTTTGTCAACAGTTTTCCTCACTCACTGCTATTCAAAGGGTCTTTTTCGTGTACCACTTGCACTTGGAACAAGCGAAAGATGCACATGGTTGTTGGTTAGTGAACATGTTCTTCGTCCAATTTCCTCCAAACCATGAAGCTCCTGCTTTATACCTCGTGTTGAATGATGAGATATGTCTTAATGCTCTCCTTTCAGTGGGTCTCCTTCCATCGACTTCATCTCATATATTCAGGAAACAAGACCTAGATTCCTATGAGTACCTTGAGGCTTGTTGTCATTAGTGGAAGGTTCTCTCACCATCGACAGTTGGGAATACATCAATGTCTTCTAATCGATGGATTCTTCAAGTGTTCAACACTGACTCCTTTATTCACACTTGTAAGAATGCACTCCGTGCCTTGATACCTACTTTCATCATCGGTAGGTTGTCTCACGTTTGTTAACGGTATACCTCAATGATCGGTAATCAAATGATGTCTCATTGTGTTCGACCTCAAATCCTTTATTCACATGATGTAGACTTGCACCTTTGGCAGATTGTGTAGAAGACTTTAAGACATCAGTATGTGGCCGCAACTTTCCTGAGTTGTTGCTTCCTTTTCATTGGACCAGTACCTATGTGACTTCAGTGATCACGGGAGATCATATTGTACTCCATTGTATACAGACATCTTCAGATTGAGTTTGAGACTAGTTCTACTGGGCCTTGTTCTTGACTATGACAAACTTTGGCATGTAACTGCATTTGTATTTTCATATTCATGGCCTAAAACATTTGTTTGGTATATTTTCACATCGATATGCAGTGTAACTCAAATTGGCAACCATGTATGCAAAGTCAGTACAAATTGTAATGAGCAACTAGTTCTTCCAATTGGTTCCCCATCACTTCACTTCTGGGTTTTTATAATGTATTTTGGCCATCGCAGATACTCTTATGACCTCACACATTAGGGGGAATCTGTTATAGAAATATTTTCCTCACCCTATGCAATCTTGCACAAAAGGCCTTTTTCCATTTCCCTATGCAGAATTTTCATCCCTTTTTTCAAATCCCAGAGTTAAAAATACATTTTTTCCACATATATGCACCTTGCCTACTATACAACATGTGTATATGCAAGTTTCACCACTACAACCTGCGTACATCGGGAAATGTGCCCAAAAATTAAAAATGGTGTTGGTTTTCCATGTCACAATAGGAGATCAATGATCCTTGGCCTTCCATATACTGGAAACGTTCTATACTCGGCCCTTCAGTTCCATTTCAAGGCTATAAATGGGCCAATTCCGAGCTATGGAAAAGAGGAGAATGAATTCAACTTTGAGAACAAAGTTGCTCTGGAGGAATTATTCACTTCACATTGAGTCTGCATCCCTTTGTACTTTAAGTCTGAACATAGTGTTCAACCCCCAAGTTATTCCCTTATTGAGTGAGAACTCCATTGTCTCTTTTACATGAGCTTGCCTTTGGTGGAGGATTGAAGTGGTGGAGGCCCAGCTGGAAGGACCTTAGTTTCTCGGTTCTGAACTCTGCCGACACGAAAGTCTATAACTTTTTCACTTCTTTTGATCATATCTTAATAGAAATACTCTTTTCCCGTCCAATTGATATCTTGTAAATATTTGAATTATTATTCCATGGGCGTATTTGTTATGAATGTTAATGGATTATGCTATTGAATGTGCTAACATCATATATTATCACCACATGATTTCTTTGTTTGGTTGTTGAGGACTAGTTGCAGGTATATTGCTTTGGGTCAAGTGCTCAACGATGGACTTCATCGAGCGTCTGGACGAGGTAGGCCTTTTATCTTGTCTTGCTAACATATTTGTTTATATAGTATACTTGAGAATATATTTGATTTCTGCAATCATTTCCATCTGTTGTGGTTTGACCCTAGCCATAGAGAGATTTTCCTCGTAACAAGTAGTTTCCTCTTGAGTCTCTAATGCCATGAAGAGTACTCTTCTTGATTCACTGTGATTATCATCATCTTCATTGGATGAGGAACTATCATCTTTTGAATACATGCTTTTCTTTTTCAAAAATATTCCTGTATTTATTTCCTTGTCTTTTTTCTGATATTTCTTTTCTTTCTTAGGAACTTCTTCTTCATCACTATTTGAACCCCTTGCATAAGGACATTTGGAAGAAAAATTACCTACTTTACCACATTTAAAGCACTTGAAAGGAAGCTTACCTTTTCACTTGTCGATTCCTCGTTTTAGATTTCTCACAAAGTTGTCTTCTTCTTCATTGTCTGAATCATTACTATTGTTGGAGCAGGGTTTTGACCTTAGCTTGTTCTTTCTTGTCTTTTTGGAAGCTTTGAAAGTTGCTTCCCTTCTAGATGGATTTTCATGTTTTGTTCTCATTTCATATGTTGTAAGTATTCCATGTAATTCAACCATGCTAAACGTAGCTATATCTTCATGTATTTCTTCTAGAGTTGAGATTTTAGGGTTAAATCTCATTGGGAGAGATCTCAGTATATTTTGCACAATAACTGAATTTTCAATCTTTTCTCCCAGTCCTCTTATAGTATTCACATTTTCATCAACTTAGAGAAAATAAGCTACAATATCTTCATCTTCCTTCATTCTCAGATGTTCAAATTGTCCTTTGTAAGTCTGAACTTTGCCCCATTTGACTTTAGCATCTCATTCATAAATATTCTTAAGCTTGTCCTGAATTTTCTTTGCAGAATCAAAATGCATAACTTTAACAAATTATGAACCTGTTAGACCACTTGGATTGTAATTCATAGCCTTTGAATGGTATTCACTGATATTTTTCCTAGCATTATCTGTTGGGGGGGAATTTGGTGCAGTGTATCCATTTACTACATCTTTCCAAAAATTAAATCCTTATGTGTGCAAAAATGCTCTCTTTCTTATGCTCCAAGAAACATAATTTTTCCCATCAAACAATGGTGTTCCATTTTTGGTAAATTCTCCTTTCTTATCCATGATCTGCCTTCCAGTGGTTAGAATGTGTTGGATTACTGAGAGGGGGGGTGAATAAGTAATAAAGCAATTTAATCATTTTTAACCATATAATCCAAGTGTTATATCAATGTAGCATTATCATCCAATAACTGCAGAGTAATTAAGCAATGAACAAATGAACAATCATACACATACACAGTACACCGGTGTTTTACGTGGAAACCCAAATCAAGAGAAAACCACGAAATGCTTTTTCTTATATGTCTTGAATAATTACATTCATTGGAAGCACCAACTTCCTTTGTTTTCCAGCTGCAACTGAAAGGAGGCTCCAACCCCCTATTTTCTCAGGCTACAACCTGAGGGAAGGTCCAACTCCCTAATTCTCTGGATACAACCAGAAGGAGGCTACAACCCCCTATGTTATCTGGCTACAACCACCTATCCTTAACCCATCCTGCCACCCTGAAGTAAAAGTAGAATGATGGAACCACTGTCACACTATCACTGTGAGATATACCACTGTAAACCTGTACCAATAAATCTAAACCATGCATCAAACTGTACCTCAAACTGTAATCAACCTGTACCATAAACAAGTGCATCAACCATGCACCAACTTGTTCCAAACAACTTGTAATCAAACTGTACCATAAACAAGTGCATCAACCATGCACCAACCTATACCAAACAACCTGTAATCAACCTGTACCATAAACAAGTGCA
Organism: Picea engelmannii; assembly: GCA_009831015.1. Classification (NCBI taxonomy): domain Eukaryota; kingdom Viridiplantae; phylum Streptophyta; class Pinopsida; order Pinales; family Pinaceae; genus Picea; species Picea engelmannii. The sequence goes on along the minus strand of ML784695.1, from coordinate 395,107 downwards.
TCAACCATGCACCAACCTGTACCAAACAACCTGTAATCAACCTGTACCATAAACAAGTGCATCCAACCATGTACCAAGTNCAACATCATCAACTATACACCTCATGTATGTCCCAACTCATCAACTACTTGTCTCATCCATGTACTCAACATGTATCTCAACCAAAATCCCCCATCAATTTCATCATCCAAATCTGATTTGTAGCTCTGTAATAGACCTCCTATATATGATCACATTCCTGCAAACCTTCCTTAACTTTAACAACACGAGACTAGCATTTTCATCAAACTTTTCTTTAGTCTCACATGCCTAGTTTTGGATTAGTCAACAACCCCAACTTGAAGTAATCATAACTTTGTACTTGTAATGAATGAATATCTGAACCTAATAAACAATGTTCTTCAGTGTGTTTTATTCAATTCCTCCAAGTTTCACTACTTGGAACCTCTCAGAAAAGGAGTTATAGCAAAAATGGCATATCTTGCTGAAATCTGGCTTATTCTAGAGAGCGACCTTGTAGAGCACGCCCCGCACACAATATTTGTTGAATCGATTTGAAAATGTTACAAAACATACTACAGACTGTACTCTAACCAACACATTTTGTTTCACTGAATTTGGATCTGTTATGAAGAAGTTATGACGTTTTTACCCGAAACACCTATTTTTGACTAGTTCCAGGACTAGCCAAAAACCCTAGTTTCCACGGAATGTAACTCCAAAAATAAAACGATCCACAAGATGAATTTTTTACCAAGGATACTTGGATATGTTTCCTCAATGTACTAGTAATTTCAAGGTCTTAATCATTATAGAAAAAAAGTTATAGCAAAAATGGTGAGATGACCTGTAAATAACATACCTTAGAAAACACCATCAAAAGAATTTATCGTTCATTGCATTTCGGTCTTATTTTCTTCACCTTCACTCAAAAATTAGGCTTATATATACTTGGTTACCTCAAAAACATATATATATTCAATATTATCAAGTGTGATTAAAATGAGAGAGCCTAGTCTCTTATTTATACCCTCCAAGTAGCTTCCTTAAAAGCATCTTCTAGGTCACTTGGCCCCACTTTCCTTATTTTAGGGTTAACCCACTTCTAATTTCTCCATTAAATTTAAATTTATTATTGAAATAATTTATTTTGTATTCACTTTGAATTATAATACACTCATTACTTCACTTTATTATTTACCTTTTAAAATCTCTTAAGCCACTTTGACTACTTTGACCTTTTGGGCTTCTAGATGACATATGAGGGTCCTCCAACTTCGTAAGGCCATAACTCTCAAACCATGAGAAGTTATGTGATGTTTCACATACCACCAAAAATGGAATGACATGTACTATCCATATATAATATTATTATCTAAAAATATATCATAACTCATATTGTTACCCATCAAAAAAACTTGGGTCCGTTACCCAAACCTGGGGTCTCCAACTTCTTATGGCCATAACTCTCTAACCGTGAGGAGTTATGTGACGTTACACATACCGCTAGAAATGGCATGACAAGAACTATCCATCTAGGATAGTTTACCTAAAAAATTCACTATCCTTCATCTCATTATTCCACAATTAAGCATGGGTTCTCTTACTCCGCAAAGCGTCTTCCCATGAGGGCTTTCACCATAAGGGGACCACTTTGGAGTTCATCCATATTTACTTCTTATCAACCATGAAAAAACAATAATGAGTCATATTTACATCAAAAAATATTGGTTCCATTACCCAAACCTTTGTGCTACGGGGCTTTCTTCAAGGGTTTACATCAATGACAATCAACCTTAATCAACAATCTCCCCCTTTGGCATTGATGGCAACACTCTGATGCAATACTGAAATCATATCACTCGTGCTCCCCCTAGAACCATGGCTCTGTCCTCTGCATCTGATAAATATCTCCCCCTTTTTCATCAATGGCAAAGGTATCTTTCGATCCGGGGTTGCTCCTCCTGACTGAACTGTCCTCTTATGGTGCTTCCTCATGTACATCTAAGACATATAAGATAAGCATTCAAAAAGCATTCAAAAAACATTCATTTTGGAGTAGAAATAACTCCAAGTCTTTGGCGAAGATATTCAAAGGCTTCCCGTGGAAGTGGTTTTGTAAAGATGTTTGCCACTTGTTCTTTTGTGCCCACATACTCAACTCTGATGTTCTTTTCTACAATCTGTTCCCATAGAAAGTGATACTTGATTGGAATGTGCTTCGTCTTGGAGTGCATCACCGAGTTTTTTGAGATATTGATGGCACTTGTATTATCACAATATATTGGAATGGGCTCACCATACTCAACCTGTATATCTGTCAAAGTTTGTTTCATCCAAAGAGCCTATGTACAACATGTTGCTGCTACAACATACTCTGCCTTGGCTGTAGATAGAGACATTGATGATTGTTTCTTGCTTAGCCATGATACCAAACACTCACCTAAGTAGAATGTTGCTCAACTGGTGCTTCGTCAGTCATCAATACAACCTGCCCAATTTGCATCTTTGTAGGCAATAAGTGATAGATCTTTTCCTTTTGGATACCATAATACAAACTCTTTTGTTCCTTTGAGATATCTGAAAATCCTCTTTACTGCTAATACATGTGATTCCTTTGGTGTTGCTTGAAATCATGCCACTTGTCCAACTGCTTGCATTACATCTGGTCTGGATGATGTCACATATAGTAGGCTGCTAATCATTGACCTGTATTGCCTCTAATATGTAGACTTCGAATCATCATATTTTCTCAACTTACGACTGGTTTGCATGGGAGTGATAACTGGTTTGCAATCTTCCATTCCAAATCTCTTTATCATTTCTCTGATATACTTAGTTTGAGAAATAAAAATTCCTTGGTTGCTTTGATGTATCTGAAGTCCCAGAAAAAAGGATAGTTCTCCAAGTAATGACATTTCAAATTCATTCTACATGTCTTTTGCAAATTTTTGGCTTAACCTGTCATCATCACTACCAAAAACAATATCATCAACATAAACTTCAATTAATAAAATATTACCTTGACTTACCTTGATTTAGAGGTTGTTGTCTGCACTTCCTTTTTTGAACCTTGTCTGCTATAGATACTTATCCAGTATAGAGTACCATGCTCTAGGAGCATGTTTTAGACCATACAAGGCCTTCTTTAATTTACACACATAATATTTGTTCTCTGAGATTTGAAATCCTTCTGGTTGTTCAATGTAGACTTCTTCAAGTTCCCCATTCAGAAAGGATGATTTTATGTCCATCTGATACACTTTAATATTTTTGGAGCATGCATAAGCTAAAAGCAAACAGATTGCTTCCATTTTGGCAACTAGGGAAAATGTCTCTTCAAAGTCGATTCTTTCAATATGTGGATATCCTTTACATACCAATCTAGATTTGTTCCTTGTAACTTGTCCATCTTCATTCAATTTATTCCTGAAGACCCACTTTGTGCCGATCACATTCTTATTCTTTGGTCTTGGAACCAGTTCCCAAGTGTCATTTTTCTCTATTTGATACAATTCTTCATTCATGGCCTTATTCCAAAATTCATCCTTGTTGGCTTCTTCAAAATAGTTTGGTTCAATTGTAGATAAGAGTTATAGGGTGTTTGTTCTGGTGAACGGATTTTTCTTCTAGTCTCAACTCCTGCATATTTATTTCCAATAATTTGATCTGAAGGATGATTCTTCTGTACTCGTTTTCTAGGTGTCTTTAGAGATACTTGTTGAACATGCTCTTCTGTTTCTGTTGGATTCTCTTCATCTTCCTCTTCTACTTCATCTTTTGCTTCTTCTTCGAAAAGTTGTTCCATTGATTTGTTTTCATCTTCCTTTGATTTTGGTCTGCATGTTTCATCAATTGTTACGTTGATGCTTTCCACAACTTTGTTTAATCTTAGATTGTAACACTTGTATGCTTTCCTTGTACTTATGTAACCAACAAGTATTCCCTTGTCCATACAAGAGTCAAACTTTCCCATTCTTCCATCTTCTCTTTTGATGTAGCATTTTCTTTCAAAAACTCTGAAGTGCTTCCATTTGTTGGTCTTCCTTTTCATAGCTCATAGGGAGTTTTGTCAGTGTTGTTTATGAGCATTAATTTGTTTTGAATGTGAACTAATGTATGCACTACCTGTGTCCAAAAAATATCTTTCAATTTGTAATCCATTAGCATTGTTTGAGCCATTTCCTGTGTAATTATCATCCATTACGATAATGTTCCTTTGTCTTTGAACTACTCTCTAAACCAATCTATGAATCCATGCTCTCGTCCACTATCACATATCTATCCAAACCTGCTAAGTGTTCTTACAAATCCATCTCTTTCCATACTGTCCAAGACTCTACTTGCGCAACTGTCCATAATGCTAACCCATTTATCATTATACTATCAAATTGTACTTCTGCTAACTGATTGCTCTGAATATGTCTTCTCAAAATCTGCAAGTTGCTCGAAGGATGGTTCTTTGGTCTGTCACAACTATCGCATAGAATCCCCCTATCTAATATTCATATTACTTGGGAGTCTCTAAGCTGAATGGCTCAGAACAATTTCTACTATGATGTGTATTCATCATCATCTTCATTGGTAGATTCATTATCTCTCTCATCTCTGAATTCTTTCTTTCTATCTGTGGATTCATCTTTCACTACAATGTCTGAAAGTACAATCTCTTGAACCTGTTCCTTATTTACTTGTCCTTCCTTTCTTTCAGTTATTTTCCAAACCTTTCTGTATCTTACATCTTTCCTTTTCTCTGTAGAATTTTCTTCATCTCATTTTATTGTTAATCTTGTGATCTCTGGTACCTGGTCTTTGTTCACCTGTTCTTCCTATTTTCTTATCCATACTTTCTTATATCTGATATCAATATTCTCTTTCATGGAAGCATCGATCATGATTCTACAATAACTAACTATGTGTCCATAATTATGACATTTGTAACACTTAATGTTACGTGCGATCACATAGGCACGGTCTACTTGAACATTTCTTTTATAATCCCTGCAATCTACAACCTTATGTCCAAAGTTAGTACAATAAAAACAATGACCATAAAATAAATTTTCTTACCTACGAGTGAATGATCTTCTTTGTGGCATAGTCCTTCTGAATTTTTTCTTTGACTGATCATGATCATGATTGAAGCTTCTTTGTGGCTTGAACATGGATGGTATTCTTGAAGATGTATCTTCAATAGTTTTCTTAGATTCTGGTTGA
>ML784695.1:372081-389840 GCA_009831015.1 Picea engelmannii | reverse complement strand
TTTCTTAGATTCTGGTTGACCATGATTCCTTCCTTTGAGTACTTCTGCATAACTCTTTCTATTTTCTTCATTCTTATTTTCTAGCAACGTAGAGTGCTTCTCTTCATTCTCTACAACTGATGTGGATGTTTCTGTCTCTTCAAATTTCTTGTTGAGATTGATGATTTTGACTCTTAGTGTGACAACTTCTTCTTCAAGATTCTCAAACTCTTCTTCTTTCTTCATTATCTGAGACTTCATGACCTCTTATGTTCTCTTTGCTTCTTCAAGTTGGATTTTCAATGCAATTATTTCTTCTTCCAGTCTTCTCTCTTCTTGACCAAACTCTTCCTCAAGTTGGTTTAAGTCATTGGTTCTTTCCTTGAGATGATCCTTCAATATTTTTTCTCTCTTTTCTGCATCTTCCTTTTGTGCTGCTATGTTTGCTTCTCAACATTTATTTTGATATTCTAGAGTTTCTTCAATTCTTCTGGCTTCTTCTAGTTGAGCTCTTAAATTCTTTATGACCTGCTGATCCTTTTCGGAACCTTGAACACTTTGCTTTTGCTTCATCAATTATTTCTTGGATGACTTGTTTTCTTCTCGTTCTTTCCTTAGATATTTAATTGCACTGATCAATTTTTCTTTGTAATCAACTTCTGCTTCATCATATTCTTCCTCTTCTGAATTTGTCTGACATGATGAGCATCTTCATTCTTGTTTTGTTTCTGCATCTTCTTTGGCATTTTTTGAATCTGTGATGGGTGAAGAATATATGTCATGTAACTTATCCCAAAGTTCTTTGGCTGATGAACATTTACCAACTTGTTCTCTTACCGGTTTAGGTAATCCTTCCCAGATGAAATCCATTGCTATTTTGTTATTCTTCTTCAATTCCTTCTTGGTTGTAGTCTTTGCCCTTTTTGAACTATCATATCCTGTAACAACTAATAGCCAAATAAAATGTCCTTGTGCCTATAAAAATACTTCCATCCTTCTGCTCCACATATCATACTTAAAACCATTTTGACCATTAAACATCGGTACTCCATTCTCAAAATAATCCATGATCTCCTTCCAGTGGTTAAACTGTTTCCCGAAGGAACCTTTCTCTGATACCAATTGTTGGATTATTGAGAGGGGGGGTGAATCAGTAATAAAACAATTTAATCATTTTTAACCATATAATCCAAGTGTTATATCAATGTATCATTATCATCCAATAACTGTAGAGTAAATAAATAATGAACAAATGAACAATCATACACATACACAGTACACCAGTGTTTTATGTGGAAACCCAGATCGAGAGAAAACCACAGAATGATTTTTCTTATATGTCTTGAAGAATTACATTCATTGGAAGCACCAACTTCCTTTGTTTTCCGGCTACAACTGAAAGGAGGTTCCAACCCCCTAGTTTCTTAGGCTACAACCTGAGGGAAGCTCCAACTCCCCAATTCTCTGGCTACAACCAGAAGGAGGCTACAACCCCCTATGGTCTCCGACTACAACCGGAAGGTGGCTAAAACCACCTGTCCTTGCCCCATCCTACCACCCTGAAGTAGAAGTATAATGATGGAACCACTGTCACACTATCATTGTGAGATATACCACTGTAAACCTGTACCAATAAATCTAAACCATGCATCAACCTGTACCTCAAACTGTAATCAACCTGTACCATAAAAAAGTGCATCAACCATGCACCAACCTATACCAAATAACCTATAATCAAAATGTACCATAAACAAGTGCATCAACCATGCACCAACCTGTACCAAACAACCTGTAATCAACCTGTATCATAAACAAGTGCATCAACCATGCACCAACCTGTACCAAACAACCCGTAATCAACATGTACCATAAACAAGTGCATCCAACCATGTACCAAGTATGTACCAATCATGTGTCAACTACTCATCAACTATGACTCATCAATATGTACCAACATTATCAACTATACACCTCATGTATGTGCCAACTCATCAACTACCATTCTCAACCATGTACTCAACATGTATCTCAACCAAAATCCATCATCAATTTCATCATCCAAATCTGATTTGTAGCTCTATAATAGACCTGGTGTATATGATCACATTCCTGCAAACCTTCCTTAACTTTAACAACAAGAGACTAGCATTTTCATCAAACTTTTCTTTAGTCTCACATGCCTAGTTTTGGATTAGTCAACAACCCTAACTTGAAGTAATCATAACTTTGTACCTGTAATGAATAAAGATATGAAACTGATACACAATGTTCTTCAGTGTGTTTTATTCAATTCCTCAAATTTTCACTACTTGGAACCTCTCAAAAAGGGAGTTATAGCAAAAATGGCATACCTTGCTAAAATATCGCTTATTCTAGAGAGTGACCTTGTAGAGCATGCCCCGCACACAATATTTGTTGAATCGATATAAAACTATTACAAATCATACTAAATACTATACTATAACCAACACATTTTGTTTCACTGAATTTGGATCTGGTATGAAGAAGTTATGACATTTTTACCCGAAACACCTATTTTTGACTAGTTCCAGGACTAGCCGCAAACCCTAGTTTCCACAGAGTGTAACTCCAAAAATACAACGACCCACAAGCTGAATTTTTTACCATAGATACTTGGATATGTTTTCTCAATGGAATAGAAATGTCAATGTTTGAATCATTATAGAAAAAATGTTATAGCGAAAATGGTGAGATGACCTGTAAATAACATACCTTAGAAAGCACCATCAAAAGAATTTATCCTTCCTTGTATTTCGGCCTTATTTTCTTCACCTTCACTCAGAAATTTTTCTTAGATATACTTGGTTACCTCAAAAACCTATAGATATTCAATATTCTCAAGTGTGATTAAAATGAGAAATCCTAGCCTCTTATTTATACTCTCCAAGTAGCTTCCTTAAAAACATCTTCTAAGTCACTTGGCCCCACTTTCCTTATTTTAGGGTTAACCCACTTCTAATTTCTCCATTAAATTTATTATTGAAATAATTTATTTTGTATTCACTTTGAATTATAATAATCTCATTACTTCACTTTATTATTTACCTTTTAAAATCTTTTAAACCACTTTGACTACTTTGACCTTTTGGGGCTTCTAGATGACATATGAGGGTCCTCCAACTTCGTAAGGCCATAAATCTCAAACCGTGAGGAGTTATGTGACATTCCACATACCACCAGAAATGGCATGACATGTACTATACATATATAATAGTATTATCTTAAAATATATCATAACTCATACTATTACCCATCAAACAAACTTGGGTTCGTTACCCAAACCTGGGGTCTCCAACTTCTCATGGCCATAACTCTCTAACCGTGAGGAGTTATGTGACGTTCCACATACCACCAGAAATGAAATGACAAGAAATATCCATATAGGATAGTTTCCATGAAATATTCACTGTCCTTCATCTCATTATTCCACAATTAATCATGGGTTCTCTTACTCCGCAAAGCGTCTTCCCGTGAGGGATTTCACCAGGGGACCACTTTGGAGTTCATCCATATTTACTTCTTATCAACCATGAAAAAACAATAATGAGTCATATTTACATCAAAAAATATTGGGTCCAGTACCCAAACCTTTGTGCTACGGGGCTTTCTTCAAGGGTTGACATCAATGACAACCAACCTTAATTAACAGAATGTTCCTTAAGGAACCTGCTCGGATACCAATTGTTAGAATATTCACCAATACTGAGAGAGGGGGTGAATGAGTATTGAGCCCTTTTTACCATTTTTAATTTTAAGCACATCATGTAAACATTAACCATTAACAATGTCATTCATCATCACAAAAACCATACAAAAAACACAATAATTTTTACGTGGAAACCCAAATGGGAGAAAACCACACAATGATTTTCTTATATCATGTTAAGATTACATTCATAGGAAACACCAACTTGCAAGATTATCCAACACTGTAACATACCTCCGATTAATTAACATCAATACATGAAAGAAGACTAGGAGGTAATCTTTTTTTTTTCAATGTGATTTATTAATATAAATATCATTATTAATCACTTAAGTCAGTTGAAAATGTGCATATAAGGAATTCATTCTAAGATTCATTAAGGACAAGTTTTCAACATATATCAATAATAATAACTTCATGAAACCTCGATTTATATGGCCTTTTATCTTCATTAAAAATTTATAGTGCCATGAGCAATTATATATATATATATATATATATATATATATATATATATATATATATAGTCATTTATCGCTTTCAATTACTGTAATCATTTAATCATTCCTATGTTTTTTTTTAACAGAAACACTTGAAGGATTTTATATTAAAAAAAGAACAACAAAAATTCAAAAATTACATATGGCAGGGTGGGAAAACCTTTGCTGCTTCCGTAAGAGCTTAATTGTCTATGGGGGTCTATAGAAACTGTATCAGCCAGTCCATAAGTGCTACAGTTTTTCCATGTAAAAATGGAGACATACATATTCAAAAGAAACAAAAATTTACAGTTCATTTGAGACATGATTAGTGGTTTAGAGAAAACTTAGAATCTTCCTGTTGTTCCGCCAATCACACTGTTGGATTCGCTTCAGCTGGGTTCACCTCTGCATGGTGGTAGTCTGTATGCCCTAGTGTTGAGGGGACCGAGTGGTGGTCGTTTTTGGATATTGAGTGAAAAGTGGATGGGATTCGCGACTCACCAGAGCCAAAAAAATTCATTGGTTGTTGTGGGTTTGCTAATTGTTGAGTGACAACCCCTAGTTTTCTTGAGTTTATGTTAATTATCCTCAAGGATATCGCCAATTCTTGATTATGGTGAGTTTTATGTTGATGTAGATGTGTTTGTAGGCCTGCCAATTCCTCATGAATCCCATGGTTATCTCGCTGGAATTCCCAGTGACGAGCATATGTACGCTCCTTCTCCCTTCTAACATTTGTGTGTAGTTCTTGAAACTTCTCTCGAAGCTCCTCTGAAATGCAATTCGGACAAGAGCAGGGTGCTCTTGACCTTCGCCACATGTTGGTGCAAAGAATCAGGAGTAGAGAAGACAAGCATGCACTGAGAATACAAATCGAGCAGAGGCTGAAGAAACGTTGTGCGTGGATGGAATGAGTAGAGAAGAGATACCAACCTGATTGGAGGCCGAATGTTCTAAAGAGCCAAGAGAAAATGTTGGGTAATATTTGGAGAAACCATGAGTGTTGAAGCAACGTTACCTTGAGGGAAAAGGGAGCCAAGATCGCCCACGAGAAGAGTGACTTCGTGCAGGATGAAAAAATGGAGGTGACGCCATAGACTTGTGGTTGATCATTAGGGAAGGCATGTGAAGATCCACGGTAATAAGGGTGAGTACATGTGGTTGGAGAAAATACACAAGGAGAAGGAAAGGAGGCACGTGGGATGAGGAGGGAGGCTGCGTACCAAGGAGAGGGGGGGGGGAATTTGGGCAAGGGGAAGGGGGGGAAGGAGTCTGCGGGGGACAGAGATAGGGGGAAGGGGGAGAAGGGGGGGGGATAAAGGGTGGTTAGGGGAGGTGTGAGCAGGTATAGTGAGAGGGGGGGTTAGGAAATAAAGAGAGGGCTTGGGGGAGAAGTCCTTAGTTGTGAGTGGGAGACTGGTGAGACTGGTGCAGTTAAGGTAACCAATCATAGGATGAGGCTTGATTGATGACTAGGTGGCTCTGTTCTAGGGATTTCACAACTTTAGATAGGTTATCTGCCTCGGTGTTATGAGCAGGGAGGATATGAAAAAAGCGTAAATTGATGAATTGATGTTTCAAGGTGTTTATTTGTGAGAAAATGCCATTGGGAGGATGAGCTACAAAGGTTGAGAGGCCCAAAAGATCCTTTATGACTATTTCAGATTCCCCTAGCACCATTAGAGTTCGAATGCTTTGCGTGTGACCTAATTTTAGGCCCATCTACATTCCTAGAGTCTCTTCTCTGTTGTTGGTATTTTTCCCCAAACCCTAGGAAAATCCAGCTACCTTTTGTCCATCGGAATCATAGATGACTCCCCCCGCACCTGCCACCCCTGGGTTACCTATTGTTGCTCCATCAAAGAAAAGTAGGGAGGTGTGTTGCTACCTTTTCCATTGTGGGAAATCATTGTTACTAAGATGAAGATTCCATTCTTTCCTTTTGGATTTATCCCTAGGGGGAATGAGGGGTGTGATTGGGGGTCCCCGGATGTACTAAACCCACTCTTCATCACTTTGATCCAAAACACCTGGTAGATCGTATCCAATTGCTTTATCCTTGAAAAATTATACTACTAGTCCACAGATTTTAGCAAAGATGCTATGCACTGGGGGAAGATTTTCACGGAAAATGGCTTGGTTGTGAGCTAACCAGAGTTCCCAATAGATGAATTTGGGGATTTTCCTCCAGAGAAGAGTAAATTATTTCTTGTTTTTGAAGTTGCGAGAAAATATTTGTTTCCATGAAATGAAAAGGTCATTCAAGTTCTCAGAGGGAGGAGGGGGATTAGGGAGAGGGAGGTAGATGAGGTTCCAGATTTGGGAGGAGAAGTGACATTCGAGAAAAATATGGGGGATAGATTCAGAAGCCGAGAGACAGATAGGGCAATGAGAGGGACCTTGAACTCCACGTTTTAGGAGATTTTCAACTGTTAGAGTTTTACCATGGACCAAAATCCAACAGAAGATATTAAATTTGGGCAACGAGGGATCAAACCAAAGCTCTTTACAAATATTGGAAGGAGGGGGGCCTTGAGTTTCATAAAGCAAATGAGTGTAGCCATCTTTGACATAATAGATTTTTCCACCCCAGCTTCGTGAATCTGGCAAGGTCCGGCTAGAGGGGGTGCATCCAACAAGGTTATTGAAGAGGGTTGAGAAGAGAGAGATGAGATGGTCAGAGGATTTGGGAGGCTTCCAATTGATCCAATCCCCATCTGAATTCTAGTGGTAGAAGTCATTAACGAGGGAGAGACCATTTGAGCATCACCAGTATTTAAGAGATTGTATGATCGTTAGGTTGTTCAGGGGTTCACAGTCTAGAATGTGATCTGTCCAAATGTTAATTTTCTCTCCATTCCCCGGGGCCCAGGAGATTTTGGCTTTGATTAGAGGGGCAAATTTTTTTAGGAGGCGCCAGATTGGAGAACCAGGCAGGGAGGGGGTGGAACCGTCGAAACAACGTGGCTTGAAAGAGTGGAAATATTTAGTTAGAAGTGATGTTTTCCACCAATACGGGTTACCTGTAATTAAGCACCAAGCAAGTTTAGCTCCTAGTAAGGTATTCATTAGTGTTGGGTCCATGATGGCCACCCTCCTTTATTAAGGGGTTGGAAAACTTGTTTCCAGTTTATAATATGAAACTTTTTTGTATTCGTTTTCCCACCAACCTAGAGAAAACTTTTGAGCGCTCTGGATATTTTTTCTAAGACACCTTTGGGGGCTAGCATACCTAAACATTCGAAAATGGAGAGGGAAGAAAGAACTAATTTTATAAGAACAGATTTCCCTATAGGATTGAGCCAACGACCTCCCCAATTTTGAATTCTTGCTGAGATTCTTCCAATGACTTCTTGCCAAGCTAAAGAACCATATGTTCTAAGAAATATTGGCATTCCCAAGTATTTAAAGTAGTGTCAAGTTGTGATAATGGGGAAACCGAAAATTTTGGAGTTTTGATCTTTTAAGTGCCCTGGAACATGCCACCCATAAATCCTTCATTTAGAGATATTCAGTTTACCGCCTGAGGCTGCAAGGAAGGAACTGATAACTTTATGAAAGCGCATGGTGATACGTATAGAAGCTTATCCCAAGAGGAGGGTATCATCTGTGAATTGTGAGTGATTTATTTCCTTGACCTCTCTTGCTATGAGTAAGCTAGGGAGTTTTCTCTTTCTTCATTCTTCTTCTAGTTTACGGTTGAGAGAGTCTACTAGGAGAATGTAGAGAAAAGGGGAAAGGGGAAAACCTTGGAAAAGGCCTATGTTGGCCTTGAATAATTGAGAGGGATGCTTGTTGAGGAGAGGGGAGATACATGGCGCGTTGATGCAAGCTCTGATCCAATTAATTAAGTTTTCAGAGAAACCATACGCTTTTAGGACTAAGAAAAGGAAGTTGTGCTTGACCCGGTCAAAGGCATTTGCCATGTCAAGTTTAACAATCATTCCCGAAGCTTTATATTTCTTGTTAGAATGGATGGCTTCCTATAATAGCACAATATTCTCTGTTATCTGCTTGTCCTTTAAAAATCCACTCTAATTTTCTAAAATTAACTTTGAAAGTAGGGGATTGAGTTGGGTTGCAATGATCTTGGTGAGGATTTTGTATGAAGAGTTGCAAAGGGAGATAGGAAGGAAACAAGAGAAGTTGGAAGGGTTGGACTCTTTGGGGATTAGGGCTAGAAAGGTGGAATTAGTTGCTCCTCTGATTTTCTGTTTGTGTAGCATATAGGTTAGCATTTTCTTCAGATCCCGTTTGATAATGTCCCAGAAGGAGAGGTAGAATCTGATTGGTAAGCCATCAGGTCCAGGAGCTTTGTCAAGATCCAAGTTCCAAACTGCTTTGGTTATTTCTTCTTATGGTATATCCTTGACTAATTAATTTTTTTCATTCTCTCAAACTATACTTGGGATGTTGCAAAGCATGTCAATAACATCTGCATTTGTTTCTTCACCTATTGGTTGCTGATATAAATTATTGAAGTGGTGAAAGGCCTCCTCTTTGACTTGGTTAAAGGAGTCGAGTTGTTGCCCTGTATTTGAGGTAACAGAGTTGACTATATGTTTTTTCCTTCATGATTGAGCTTGCTTGTGGAAGAAGGAGGTATTTGAATCGCACGCTTTTATCTAGAGGCTTCTGGATTTCAACCACCAGTGTTCTTGTTCTCTGCGCAAGGTGAACTGACGATGTTGTTGTGACCCTTTTTCTTGATTCAACAACGTTTTTGTAACCATTTATTTTTCAATTTGAAGCTGAACTATCCTGACCTGCTCTATTTTTTCTTTCTTTCCTTGTTGGGGGTGTAATAAACGAGTTTTTCACCCATTCTTGGAGAGTTTGTTTGACTTCTTTGAACTTTCTTTTCCAAATATAATTCGTGGATCCATAGAAGGGGATGCCCCATGTATTTTTAACTAGAGGAGGGACGACTGGGTTATCCAACCAAAGTTGGTTGAAACGAAATGAGAGAGGACCAAAGTTTTGAGGAGTCTAAAAGGAGAGAGATATTATTTTATGATCTGAGACTGCGAAAGGGAGGATGAGAGAGGAAATGAAAAAGGGGGAGAGAAGGAGGTTATTGTTGATGAGAAAATGATCAAGGTGGGCTACTATATGGATAAGGCTTGGAGTTACTTCACACACACCTAAGATTTATTTTTCCTAAGGTTTTTCCTTGTTTATTAGTCATAATTATTCATTATCCAGTCTTCTATATTTTAGGGGAGAATATTCCACCTGGAGAATATTCTCTTTCAGTTGACACTTCAGTTTGACTAGTTGAGTTGAGTTTAGATGTTGCATTGGTTTTGTCACCATGCAACATTGGGATCATCACCATGCTAATGAACACTTGCCTTGGGATCATCACCAGACTGGCACATTACCCTTGATTTCATGAATTAACTCCTCACTATTCTATGTTCAGTCAGTTAATTGAAGACTAGTTGACTAGTTAACTCAACTAGGTGGCAGTTCACTCCTGTAACTACCTAAGAGACTAGAATAGGTGGTAGTTCACTCCCGTAACTACTGCTGTGTGTCCAGATCACTCTAGACCACCACTATGTCTCATTATTTACTCATGTATCATGTATCTATTGTAAATTATTCACTCTTTGAGTGTAGAAACGGTTAATGAGAATTATTTCATTCTTTCTCTCCTTCTTCTTCCTTCTCCAATTTTCTTTGCAAATGTGTGTATTATTGTTTAGCTAGATCTATTCTGTGCAGGTTCAAAACATTTACATGGTATCAGAGCCGACAGACTACTAAGCAAAAGATACACCAAATTATTTTTGCAGGTACTGAAGATTGAAGACAACAAAAAGATGGATTATTCGCCAGAAATACTTCTCACGCCTCATAACTATTTGGAATGGAACCCAAAAATTATGCTTATGCTTAGATGCAGAGGCTTGTACCAAATAACTATGGAAATGGATGTAGAGCCTGATTCTGTCGATGAGAAAAATGACTTTCTCAATAGACAAGATATGGCCATAGGATGTATCCTCTATTTTATTTGTCCCAAAATTATCCATCAAGTATATTATGACTCACAAGAATTCACTCCAAATGAATTATGGAGAATATTGGAGGTTTTATTTGGGAATAAGGAAGAATGCATGCAAAATGTTGACAAGATAGAGAATGTAGAAAAGCCACTGGAAGATAAATCATCTCAGTTTGAAGGGCCTTCTCCACAAGTATTTGCACAAATTTATATTCCATTAATTGAAGATGATGTCTACTTCATTTCATATTTGTTTTCTGAAATTCATGTAGAAGATATATGGCATGCATATTAAGAGTCACATGCAAACATTTTTCCATGTGCAATGCATGCATCTCATGAGACAAAAATAGAGCCGTGCACATCAGACTCCATTATGATATTTTTTGAGCACAATTTTCAGAAACAAATTGGTTATTTGAATTCCTCTTGGGAAAATATCCAATTTCAAAAAAAAAATCGTCCGAAACGGAGTCCGGGAACTGAAGTTATGATCGTTTCAAAATCAACAAAATTTCAGCGTTTTTTCGAAAACAGCCGTACGATTTTCAAAGTTTCATCCAAAACTTATTTGGATATTATTCATTACAATAAGAGAAAGTGGATATGTGTGGACATATCAATGATGCATATATTTCATCATATCTGTGCAGACATCTACATCTTCAACAAAATCTTCAACGAGCACAAACTTGCACAGTTGCACGGTCTTCTTGGAGTGAAGGACAAGGTTGCTTAGCAACTGTTTTTTGTTCCTTCTCATTTTTTTTTACATACATTGTACCTTGAGGGGGGGGGGGTTTCTCATGAGGTTTTCCCTCTTTCCTCACCTTATTTTCAATGTATCTTTTGTATTTGGGTACCTAACATGGCCTTGTTGCCAGGACCCATTCTTTATTTTCACCATAGTGATGTTCAGGGGGGGTGTTGGAGTTACTTCACACACACCTAGGATTTATTTTTCCTAAGGTTTTTCCTTGTTTATTACTCATAATTATTCATTATCCAGTCTTCTATATTTTAGGGGAGAATATTCCACTTGGAGAATATTCTCTTTTAGTTGACATTTTAGTTTGACTAGTTGAGTTGAGTTTAGATGTTGCATTGGTTTTGTCACCATGCTAATGCACAGTTGCTTTGGGATCATCACCAAACTGGTGCATTACCCTTGATTTCCTGAGTTAAATCCTCACTACTCTTTGTTCAGTCAGTTAATTGAAGACTAGTTGACTAGTTAACTCAACTAGGTGGCAGTTCACTCCTGTAACTGCCTGAGAGACTAGACTAGGTGGTAGTTCACTCCTGTAACTGCTGCTGTGTGTCCAGATCACTCCAGACCACCACTATGTATCATTTTTTACTCATGTATCCTATATCTATTGTAAATTATTCACTCTTTGAGTGCGAAACAGTTAATGAGAATTCTTTCATTCTTTCTCTTCTTCTTCTTCCTTCTCCAATTCTCTCTGCAAATGTGTGTATTATTGTTTAGCTAGATCTATTATGTACAGGTTCAACACATTTACACAGAGCATCTTTTGCTCCAAGTATACTTTCCTTTTGAGTGTTTTATGTCTTGCATATCCCAATCTGAAATAAGGTCGATAAGATTTTCAGAGAAAGGGTCTCTGACTTTACTTCCCCCCTTTTTTTCCCCTAGATTGAGGTGGGTGTTGAAGTCTCCACCGATTATGTAAGTGGAGAGATCTATGGAGTTCCTGAGTTCTGATAGGGAATTCCAGATAACCATTTTGTCTTTGTAGGAGTTGGGCATGTAGACATTAATTACAAAGAGGTTATTATTATTGTCCTTGTTTTTTAGAATTGTTAAATGCCATCTTTGAGTTTCCAGAGTTACCTATGAAGTCCATAATTTCTCGTCCCATAGAGTTGTGATGCCGTCAGAGACTCCTTGAGAGATAATAGTCGCCCCACCTGTGACTTTGATTTTTTTTTTGTTGCTTCTAGAAGAGATGAAGCATCCATTTTGGTTTCCTCGGGGATAATAACTGAGGGGTTGGTCATTTTGTTTAGGTATTTTAGAGCTTCGGCTTTAGACTTGTTGCCAAAGCCCCTACAGTTCCAAGAGAGGAAGATCATTGATGGGGGGTGGCGGAGGCCCGAATACCATAAGTTGAGTGATCCATTCCTTTGGTTCCTTCTTTTCGTGTTGATGTGTATATGGTGTTTTCTATAGTTTGTTGATTTCCTTGTGCCTTTTCTTTTGAGGCTGCTTCCTCTCTAACTTCCTTGTTTGTTCTTCGTCCCGATTTTCTTGGCTTCTCTAGTGGGATTTCTCCTTCTTATTTTTCTTGAGTATGGAGAGCTTGTGAGTGGGGATCTTCGTTTCCTTGTTGTGTTGATCCTTGTGTGCCCTCCTTGGATGGATCATCTTCATCTGACTCATCAGGTAAGCCAACTTAGGGTGGGTCAAAGGGAGGAGGAGGGTCAAGAACTATAACTAAGGGGGGGGGGGGATTTTGTTTCGAGGAGGATTCTCCGAGTAGATCAAAGGAGTTATGGATGGGAGGGATAGGGGGGTTGGAGGGAAGAGAAGGATATTTTTTGGGGAGGGGATTTCAGAGGGGGGTTTGATGCGAGGGGTCAGGGTTGGGTAGGGGACCAGAGGGCGTGAGACGAGAGATGGAGATTTTGTCGCTAGTTACTTTTTTCCGGACCTGCTGCCATCCATCTTCCTTATGTGTTGCATCAACTTCTGAAGATTGCTTATTACTGGGGAAGTTCTTTGAAAAATGTCCATATTTGTGATAGGACTTACATTTGAACGAAATCTGCTCATAGTCTAGTTTATGTATGTGGGTCCAATCATATAGATTTATTTTGATTGCTTCCAGAAGCCCTTTTTCTAGATCTACTTCCACACAGATCCTAGCACAAGAGTACAGACTAGGTTTAGTTTTTGTCCTATTGATGAATTTTCCCAAGGTGTCTCCTATACTTTTCAAGACTTCATCACCCCAACAGTGGAAAGACATATGGGAAATTCTTACCCATACTGGCACAATGAAGGGTATGTCATTTTCTGGGTCAAAATTCGACATCCAATTGTTTAAGTATAAACCTCTTGAGCCGAAGAAGTAGGGGCCATTTCTGAAAATAAGATATCTATGTAATTTAATCTCAAAGTAAAATATATAGAAACCCTTACCACAAAATAAGTGATTCATGCATCCTTGGACCAAGGGATGCCAGTTCCGCTGAATCTAGAGATCAATATGCTGAGGTGAGGGCCATAAACCCATGAACTGGCCAACAAGTGCTTTGGAGGCGAAGGAGAGAGATTTTCTTCTCGCAGAGATGTAGGGGATTGGGACTTCTGGAATCTAGTCCAGTTTCTTTACAAACTGAGAGGAGTTGGAGCACGGCGGGAGGGGGGGGTTCTGAATCAGGAACCGCCGAGGCTATGAGGGCTGAGGACAGAGATACGACGGTGGAGGGCTAGAGTTGCAGAGCTCGCAGCTGTCCAAAAATGACCAAATAATCATTCCTTTGTTACTAAGACAAAAATTCTTAAATAAACCAAAAGCAAACTTAACACAGATCACTATTCCTAGCCTAAAAGTTATTACATAATACCTCACATATGCTTTTCCTTCCTCTGTCATTTATAATTTAATTTTACAATTATATTAGGAGTAAAGTATATACATAAGGGGAGTAACCTATTCTAATAGTTTAAGGAGACTTGACATAACCAAAATAAAGGTTGTCGATGGAATTACATGAACTGCACGAACAAAGTGAAAATTCTAATCCGTCTCTACTATGAGAGCATCACCAAAAATCAACTTTCGATTTTTTTATCTAGGTAAACTATTCATCTCCTACCAATAAATCCTTATATAAGTATATATATACATTTATTTATTATACATTATCAAGGAATAAATTGAAAAGCATTAGTATATAACTTACATACCCAAATGCTTACGCAGTCATTATTTCAATTATTGCCACAATCGAATGGGTTGCCTCTTGATGATAGAGTATCGTTCATGCTTAAGAAACTACTCCTAAACGATGTAATAAAAAAAATGATGTTGCAAGGGCGAACACAAGGTTCATACCAAATTTAAAATATATATATATATATATATATATAAAAAGAATTTCTGATTTGAAAAGAATTTCTTGCATGCGACCTTACTGGCGTTATACATCATTAATTTGAAATTTCATATAACTAATCAAAATTTTCAACATTTCAGGAACACAATTCAATCTCATGATAATGTTCTGAAAACATATCCACATGAAAGAACACCCAATTATATCGAACCCATGAATCTATTCAGCTCAAAAATCGTATACGACTAGACAAAACTGAAGGGATATGGTACCAGTTAAATTTTCAAAATCAAACCATACATTCCAATTTATGCTTCCTTGATACAACAAAATATACAATTTATTCTCTCAAAAAATAATTGCACAACACATTCCCTTCAATACATAATTGGTACAAATTGAAATATTCTTTATACAATAAAATTTAACAATAAAATACCATGATTAAAATGTTGATGCCCTTGAAAATAATCTTTAATGGGAAGCTTGCACCCATCCTTTACTTTCTAATCGAACAACGTCACTGGTACCTCCTAGCCAATGATAGGGGTACACTTCTTTCCCCTCGGCCCCCCGAGCCGTAAAGGGGCCACACACATAAAACCAAATATTAATAGCACAAGCTTGCCCTCACAAGGTGAGGCTTCCACCTCTTGCACAATATTGCATCCAAACTCTCCACAAGTAAACTTAGTCAATAAAAATTTCACCAACATTTCATTCATCCAGTAATAGGGTACTTTCTCTCTTCCTCACCTTTCTATTTATAAGTAAATTCACCTTGACACTTGTCATCTCATGCACAATTAACTAATTTTTAATAAATAAGTTAAATATTATTCACCCCAACACATGTCACACTCTCCCCAAGTTGCACATGTTAAATCCCTTTTTAATTTAATTAATTAAACATTTTCCCTCACGCCCACAATTAGTTCCTATATTTCCTCCTAGTTGTCTCTTAGTTCTCCAATCCCTCTTTTATTGTGTCCCCTAACTAAATTTCAGTTTGACTTGATTAGGACTCTTCTCTTAGTTAGGATTTAGAGGTTGATTGTCTTAGGATACTAACTCAAGGTTGACAACCTATTCTCTCATGAAAATATTTTCTTTTAATTAAAAATTCCTTTTTATTATTTCTATGCACACATTGTGCACGTGCCTAAATTCTTATTCTTTATTCTCCCCTTTACTAATGTTTATTTAGTCTAAAATTCCCTTAACTCAATAAATTTTATTTAGTCAAAACATCTAGTCATTAGACTTTTGGTTATGTTTTATGGTTTATAATTAATTAAAGTTGTATTCTCTTCTCTAACAAAATCTAGTATTTATTTTAATTTTCTAAGGTCTTCTAGATTTTTATTGACTCAAAATTTTATACCTCCGACATGCCCTTTAAGACGCACCTCCATGCTCCAAGGGTGCCACTCGCCATTGAATAGTTTGGAAGTTTGTCAGACGTGTGGAGTCAACACTCCAACTATTCGACTTTGTGTGAGACTAAGGGATTTTTTTAGGAATAAGGAGTCTGCCTTATTGCATGCCCCTTAGAATTCCTCGTGAGTGACTATCTTATTCTGCCCTCATGACATCGTGCACCTCTCGGAACAAGGTAATCGTTAACCTTCAGTTTAGGTCATGACGAGAGTGCTAGTAGGTTGTGACAGAGACGTTGTCACACCTCTCCCTCATCTATCTAATATCTGTGTATGGCCCCTTTACTCCATATGTGAGTTGGATTAACAAGCGTCACCATGCCTGCATCCACTAACAAAATAGTATCAATAACTCATATATATATGAAATCCATACTAAAATCAACATATAATACATGCATATAAATAAGGTACTCAAAACCAAAATAAAAGTCCACTCCTTGACTCAATATGGATTCCAAGGAAGTCTGTTGATGACATCAACATCCTCAACCTGTCATGTTTCCTACACACTCAGGAAATCTCATCATAATAACTATCAAAGATATATATATCAATATCAATAACATATTAATTTAACTTTTAAATCATAACATGAACGCATAAACCAAAATTGATAATCATAATGTACCATGTTTTTAACCGGATCACTTGCTCACAACTGTTCTCAAAGAATAAGTCAGTGTATGAAATGTGATCAATGGAACTAGATGTTACAAGCATCAACTAGAAGGAGGCACCAACCCCCTGATTTACATACACCAACCTGAAGGAAGCTCCAACTCCCTGATTTACTATTACTGATTGGAAGGAAGCACCAACCCCCTAGCTTTACTATCTCCAACTGGAAGGAAGCACCCACTCCCTAAAGCACATGAACCAACCTATTGAATGAAGACATCAATATTCTCAACTGAGCACCAACTCAATAAGATATCACCAATCCAATATCTCCATACACCGAGTACTTCTGACTTCACCTACATGCTTCATTTTGTAGACAATCCTTCAAACCCTAGCAAGCCTCATAACATCATTCCCAAAATGTAATCATTAACGAGAACATCCACTGACGACAACATCCATTCGTGCCAATGTCAATTAACGACAACATACACTCATGACAACATCACAACCTCATAACAAAGCATATGAAAACATCAGAACCTCACAACAACATCACAACTTCATAGCAGAGAATACGACAACACCAAAACCTCACAATAGTGCATACAACAACCTCGCAACATTACGACAACATCACAACCTTATAGCATACCTTGAGAATAAGAAAGACCTTAAGAGAATCCCTTAAACTTTTATTGCACACTAGAAAGAAACCCCAACTCCTTGAGTGCACCTTCAACTTGATCGCTTCGTTGGTTACACTAAAAATGTGAAATTCTATCATGTATTTATAGTAATTTTGTCCCCAAAAATTAGTTGAGTCGACCTCAATTTTCTAGCGGAGTTATCTGGTGGAAAAACTCATATCTCCTCATTCCTAGGGAGTTAGAGGGACTTCCATATATCGTTGGAAAGGTATTGGAATAATATTTTCAACCATGTAGCTTATGATTCCATTTGATTTATTTATGTAGAGTAAAAATTCCCTCAAAGATATGGTATCCAAATTGACCAAAAAATAATACTTTCAACAATATCCATCTTTCAATCTTTATCTTGGACATCTTGTGGGTGACATTTGTGTACAATCAAACTGGGCATATGGAAACAACCACATGTTATATCATCCCATGAGGGCCATGCTTGAAATCTACACCATAATTGAACCACTTGGGAGTCATATACATTTATGTCAAGGCTCCTTCAAGGCTCTTCAAGGCTTCTTCAAGTCGACACATCATCATCACTTTTAGGGGCTTCTAGGATTTGCTTTAGGGCTTCTTCTAAGGTTGAAATCAATGAAAACCAATTTTACAAAAACTATCCCTAGTTTTGGCAAGTGGCATGTTAACACCCAAAAGAGCAACTTCAAACCCCTGCATGTGAGTTGCAATGCCTAAATA
>ML784695.1:310809-372031 GCA_009831015.1 Picea engelmannii | reverse complement strand
GTGTGTGTGTGTGTGTGTGTGTGTGTGTGTGTGTGGGACCCCGTCATGTGAATTATGATGAAGAATGTCTCTTTTTATCTCATCGCTCTGGATTACCTTGCAGAATATCAATATCTCCGCGTTTCTAAATGTTCTCCAAGGAAAATTGGTAATTGGTTGGTTATGTGCAAATTGAGTTCAGTTATGTGCAAATTGAGTTGAGTAACTAGTTACGTGCACAATTGAATATGACTTGCATGGTTTCATAATTCCTACAGAAATTGGTTTATGTTAAATATTTTATAATGTTTAATTAAATTAAACATCAGAGGCATATGAAGATTTTCAAGATCTCCTTGTTATATAACTTTTGGTTTATGTTATTTTATATGGAAGTTAAAGGGTTTGTATTGGTTCTTCTTGGCCCTACCTGTTGGTTGGAGTTATTCATGTGCTTTGGATGTTAGAAAGTTCCTTGAACCTTCTCTCAAGTAATAGATATATGTGTAAAAGAAAAGGAAATATGGGAATTGTGGGGTGACAGTTCTAAGGATTTTTATATTTTTGTTTTTTGGGACAACTGGATCTTGAGTTTGAATGTTGAACAAAGGTTTTTTTTGGAATAATGGCAGTAATGATTTGAAGATAATAAATGTTAATTCATCAACATAACAATAACCATCTCATTCCTGACCATTATATCACTTTTCTCTTATTACAAGACCCTCCCTTTCCCAGATACATTTACATTTTCCATGTTCTGTTGTTGTGAATTTCATTAGAATGAAAGAGGTTTTAAAAGGAAGAAGTTGGGCATTGATTGGTGTTTGGATGTTAGTGTGATTGTTTTCTGAATTTTCTTTACAATACTCATGGTGTTTCTCGACCATTATACCACTTTACACTCATTACAATCCCCTCATCTTCCCAATAGCCCTATTCAGACATCAATTGATTGGTGATTTTATGGATGGATTGCATGTGCTTCTATGGTAAATGATAAGAGCCAAATTTTAATTCTATTTAGGTAGAGTTAATGCATGGATTATTAAGAAATTTTCATGACATGTTTTGGATTATTTCTTCAGGATGAGTTTCTTTAGTAGAGGAAGCAACAGGGGCATAAATGCAAATAGGGGAAGGAATGCTAATAACATAGCCAATTGGCAAAGGGGCCATACAAGGCCATGGTTCTATGTATACTTTGGTGTTGATCCTCAAGAGATAAATCATCTTTTCCCAGCTGGTTTCTTCAATCTAGTTGGCCAAGGAATTCTGTAGCCTCATCCTGGCATACCTCCTTTTCAACCCAACCATAATTTTCTGACATTTCAGTCCCTCCTCATGTATTAATGAGACCAAAACCACCCTCCAACGATGGTTGGCAAGAGATTGTCCACCAGCCTGTAGTTCACCACCATAGTTGGCCCACTGCATTATTTCCATTACCCCTTCCACCACCAAAAAAATCAAGTTTCCCAAGTTGATCCTGTTGTCTCACCCATGCAGTCATCACATGCCAATAAAATATTAAAAACAGATGTACCCTAGCCTATGCAGGACAAGGGAAAAATAATAACTACCCCCTTCAACTCATCCAAGGAATCTGCCAAATCAGTCTCCTCTCGCCTTCATCTTAAGGATGATTGTTTTCATGTTATTAGTGCAGTTCACCCTCGAGGTTCTAACCAGTCAAAGGATACCACAAAAAAATAAAAAGGGGACAATAGTGAGAAGAGGCCTAATGCCTCACATAGTAAATATGGATTTTGACGATGATTAAGGTTGTTTTATATGTTGAAAACAATATTTTTATTTTGATAAAGTTTTCGACAACAAACATATATTTTGACATTGTTTCGGACAACAACATTAATTTGAGCATTTTTTATTGGACAACTTGGATATGATGTTATTTTTTAGGACATGATTATATTACATTCTGCTGATATATATATATATATATATTATTTTCCTCAGAAAAATTTCATAATTTCATTATGGAATAACAAAATTACATTCACAAATATGAACCAGTTGTTGTGACTGTGTTCATATTTTCCATCCAAAAGAAATTTGTTTTGATTCTTATGTTTATACATATGCTTCATTTTTATATTTTCTCCATATTTAGTAGTCTTTGTTGGTCATATCAGTTCCATATACATTCCTTTCATAATACAAAATAGAAGTATTAAGGTCCCTTCATATTATAGAGGCTCCTCTCATGGAGAGGTATTTTAGTTGCCAAAATTTGAGTTGTTCTGACTTTCATCAAAGGGTCGGTGGTAGTATTCCTGTGCTCCATCCAAAGTGTGTTCAGTTACGTGCCAAAGTCCATAGGCTAGCTGTGTGGCTTCCTTGGAAACTCTGTCTGCCAATTGATTCCTTTCACTGCAGACGTGAGAAAAAACGATATTGTCAAATAAACTTTTGATTCAATGCACATCCCCATGAAAAGGGAGCAAATGTGAGATTTTGCATCTATGTATTCCATTATCCCAGTTGATGATAACTTGTGAATCCCCAAAGACTTGAAGAGCTCTGCAACCCTTTTCAATAGCAAAGAGTAAGAGTACTTTAAGGGCCATAAGTTCTAAGTAATTATTTGTTCCAGCCCCTAGTCCCTCCTTGAGGTAAAAATAGTTTGATGAGGAGAAAAAGAGACATCCTTCCCCCCCACAGTTTCTCTAGTTAGATGGGGAGGCACCGTCGAAAAAGGCCCATGGGATGCTAAGATCAAGGGATTCCTCCCGGACAAACCTTTGGCGCACTGTAGAGCCCCCAATAGAAGGTGAGAAATATTTGTAGATGCTAAAGCTTTGGGCCGCTACCCTTTCGGCTGAGATAGTTTCCCCCTAGAAGATGTGTCCATTTATGGTGATCCATAGACCCCAGGCGATAATGAATGGAAAATATTGAAGATCCTCTTGTCCACATTTTGTTAACCATGATTTTAGATTCAGATCAAAGGAAGTGTCATGCCAATCCAGGAGTGTGGGTATTAGTTCCTTTGCGAAAGTCCATACTTTGATGACAAATGGATAGTGAAGAAAGAGATGGTCCACTGTTTCTAGATGTGATTTATAGAGAGCATAATGACCTGGCCCAATGAACAAACTTTTTTGTAGATTATCCTAGGTAGGAATTTTGTTTGCCAGAATTGACCAGATTAAGAGTTTCCCCTTCGTTGGGTAGGATTGTTTCCAAATATTTTTCCACCACTAGAGAGGCTCATGTTGTTGTAGATCTATTGTTAATTTTATGTAGATCGAGGAGTATATTCATCATCCCCAACACTATCCCAGATTAATTCATCTTCTCGATCACTCATTCGAATGGAGGATTCCCGGAGGGTCTGCAAGAATCTATTCCAGAAAGGCAGATCATCCTCTAGAAGTCCGAGTCTGGGTCCTCCCAACCATCCTTGATGCCACGGGTTTGTAGAGGGGGGGTCACCTATCTGAGCCAAATGAAGGAAGCCTCCCAAAGTCAGTCGTTGTCTTAAGTCCTCGAGAACGTTATGTCCAAGTTGGATCCCAACCCAGGGATTCAGGCCAAGACACACCATGCGTCCATTGCCCACTCTCCACACCAAACCCACCCCCATGAGAGAAAAAGATTTAGTCAGATATTTCCAAATAATAGAGGCCCCCGTTGTAGACTTGTCGGTGGAGCAAACCTAGTCTAATAAAGTGAGTGGGAGAATATACTTCTGATGGATTACCTGGGTCTAGAGACTAGTAGTCTTTATCAACCGCCAAGAGAATTTTGCCACAAGAGTTGTAGGATAAGTAGAAGATATTCTTCATCCCCCAGCCACTGAGGGCATTTGGAGTAGCAATCCGTTCCCATCTTACCCAGGGTAAAACAAATTTATCCTTATTTCCCTACCAAAGATATGTGAAGCATAATTTCCTCATTTTATCCAGAGTACCTTTGGGAATCCAGGCAAGGGACATCCAATAGACATGAATAGATTCTAGTACCTATTTTATTGGTACTAGTCACCTAGATCTTGAGAGCCAACGATGGCTCCAACATTTTAGCCTCTTTTCCAATTTTTCTATAAGCCACCACCAGTTGGTCTTCCTGTAGTCATTTGGTTTTAAAAGAAACCCAAGATATTTCAGTGCTTCTTCAATATCCAAGACCTAAAAGGGTAGTCTCTCCAAGTAGTAAAGTATTTCCTCATCTTCCATCGAGGAGAAAGTGATACTTAACTTTGTTCGTTTATTTCCATGCCAGTGGCTTGTTTGAAGAGTGAAAGTCCATCACACAGTTTTCCAATATCTTGTCTTGAGCCATTATAGAAAATTAAGATGCCATCCACAAAGAGTAAGTGTGTTATGTAAAACCCATGAGATATTTTGATGCCTCTGAAGATTCGTGAAGATTTTTCTTCACGCAAAAAGTGGCTAAGACATTCCGTGATGAGCAGAAAGAGAAGTGGGGAGAGGGGACAACCTTGGCATAGTCCTCTTTCCACCCTGAAGAAGGGGGTGGTTGTGCCATTGATCAAAAGAGAGAAAGATATTGAGGTAAGGCAAGCCGTGATCTAGTTTGTAAAATCTACACCAAATCCAAGATGGATTAGTAGCATATGAATGTAGAGTCAGTTTACCCTATCAAAATCCTTAGAAAGATCAATCTTTATTGCTGCTCCTTTGAGTTTTTTAGTTTTCATGCTGTGTAGACCTTCTTGTGCCACACCAATTGCTTCATGAATCTATCTTCCTTTCATAAACCCAAATTGTTCCCCCGTTATATGTTGAGAGAGAGTATCTTTTAAACGAAGACTAATAATTTTTTAGATGATTTTGTAGATGTAGTTGCAGAGAGAGATCAGAAGGAAATCATTAAAGGAGCTTGGGTTATCAGACTTGGGTATAAGAGCAATAAAGGTGGAATTGATAGGTTCGTGTATACATCCCTTTTGTCATGATTCCTCCACAAATTTTAGAATGTCGCTCCCCAATAGATCAAAGAAACTTAGAAATAATTCAATCGGCCAACCATATTGCCCTAGAATCTTCCCTTTATCAAAGGTTTTCATTAGAGAAAGAAATTCTTGTTCAGTAACAAAATCCATTAAAGACTCTCTTTCTTCGTCATCCACAAAACGTGGGAAGATTCTGGCATCTTTCATTGTTTCCCTGATTGAAGTGCCCGACTGTGCTTTGAACAGTTCTGTAAAATGTGAAATCCCCATAGTTGAGAGCCCCTCAAAGGTGTTGACCAACTGTCTAGTTCTCTGTTTTAGGCTCCAGATGGTGTTAGTTAGCTTCCTACCTTTTGCATAGGAATGGAAGAATTTTGTGTTCTCGTCCCCACTGGTGAGCCAAATAGCCCATATTTTTAGTATCCAGAGAGCTTCCTTGTTTGCCAAGATAGTTTTCCACCGGATTTCTAGTTGTGCAAGTTCTTTCATAGTTGCCCTAGAGTTGTATCCTAAAGTAGGATCAGTCTGCCAATCCAATAGCATTTTTTCCAGGGTTGTTAGTTCCTGGTCTTCTTTTAATCGTTTCTCATGCACCCAAGTAATGGTGGCCTGTTTGACTTTCTTTAGATTGTCCATAAAGAGAATTGCAACATGTGTGTTGTGTAAAGGTCCAATGGGTACCCACAAATTGTGCACTAAGGTCTGATACTCTGGTTCCTTTAGCCATCCTTCAAAGAATTTGAAGGGGTTGGGAGTGCGCCAGGTGTTGCCTCTTAAATCCAAGATAATCAGATTATGGTCAGATTCTCCTTTGCTTGCAGCCCATTGACGGATGAGTCCTAGGGAGTCCACCAATTCCTCTGTTAGTAGAAAGTGATCCAGTCGTTTGGCAATTCTAGCTTCACTGGTTCGCAGATTCCTCCAAGTTGGCTGTAATTTTGTTGGAAGGAGATTCAACAAACCTAGAGTATCTAGGAGGTGTGTAAAATAATCAATCAAGGGGTCTGGAGATGAATGAGGGCCCTAGACCTCCATCGCTCCCAAGGATAAATTTAGGTCCCCTCCCAAGATAACCCCTACCTGGGAAATCCAGGGACATGTGGCCAGAGAGTCCCAATATCATTTCCGATCAACATAGGGACCGTAAACATTGATGAGTACCAAAGTGCGCCCAAGCTCCGTTGAAAATAAAATAAGGTTGATCCCTGTGTCAAAGCCCCAAACATTATCACATTTTCCACTCTTAAGTCTCCAACCTGTGGCCAAACCCCTAGAGCATCCTTTGGAATCAATCGCGACAAAGGACCAACCAGGGAGAAGAGATTCTAAAGCACATGTCACTATCTCATTGATTCCCATTGTTTCCTATAGAAAAATTACTTCTAGGTTGTGTACAGTAATAAGCCTTTTCAAAGACGATTTTTTTGCCAGGCTCGTCAAACCCCTACAGTTGAGGGAGAGTAATTTCATGAGGTAACCAACTCCTGGGATTTATTTGCTCTAAGAACCCATTCTATGGAAGATTTTCTGCCTGAAGCCACATCTAGTTTAGCTATATCTTGTGCCAGTAAAAAGTGTGAACGTTTGCCCCTTCCCCTCGAGGAGGAATGGACCCAGGTAAGAGACCCCAGGCCAGCCCCGAGTTTTTCTTTCGAAGATCCTCCTCCCACTGAGTCAGAGAAGATGGCCCTGTTGCAGAGGGTGTATCGAATTATAGAGCCCTCAAATGACTAGGAACTGGAGGAAGACTGATAAGTAGAGGGAGTCCCAGTAGGAGGGCCAGGAGGGGAGGGAAGGGAGGAGACAGGGTTCAGAGAAGAGTTTATAAATACGGAAGAAGGGTCCCCAAGGATTAAAAATAAAGGGTTCGTCGAACTCTCAGGTTCCTTGAACTGATATTCATTTGTCACTTGTCCCTATTCGACGACAGGTGAACTCGAAGAAGGAAAGAGAACCCCAGGGAGGAGGGGGAAAAAGGCTGAAACTGGTCGGGAGAGTGCAAGGGGAGAGGGAAGCCCCAACGGGGGAGGGAAGTCAATGCCCAGAGTTCCCAAAGGAGGTGTCAAATAAAAAATGTTAGAAACATTTAGAGGCAAAGAAAAATGTTGCTTACCCGATGACAATTGAGTTCTTGGTCAAGCCTGCAGGGAGGATTTCCAAGCCTTTGTGAGAAGTGAGCCTCTCTCCACCGAAGAAGATCATGTTTGAGTAGAAGTATGTCATATGTTGACCCATATGAAGTCCCTATCTCGTGAGCTCCCTGCCAGCGTGCCCCAAAGTCCCCACGGTCTGGTCTCATTCTGTCCATCTCAGGCCCTGACCCAGTAACCAAAGTACCCCAAAACTTCCCTTTAAAGGGTAGAGTGCATTATGCCACACCATGTCCATAAACATGGCATATGTGGCACCTGAATGGAATGCCTTCATAATCCAATGGCTGTAGAAATATACCAGAGGTTTCTTTGATTTTTATCTCCTTTAAAATACCCAGCCTGAGGTCCAGCCGCACCAAGATTCTAGCAAAAGTCATAAGACTCGTTTCCTCAAAAGAGTAGTCGACCTCCAAGAAATCTCCGAGCCTATTTCTAATGGTCGAGAAGCGCTTGGGGTTCCAGTATTGCATGGGAAGGCCTGGTAGCCAGACCCATACTGGAACGACATCAAATTTCTCCCTCTTGGCATCAAAGTTTGGGGTCCAGCACTTAAGTACAATTGGGGTACCCACCATCGTCCAGATCTTTGAGAGGACCCAGTCCACATCCGAGGAGGGATTGAATACAAAGGAGAACCATCCCCTTTCCAGAAAATGAATGCAGAGAGAGGAGGTAAGTTTGGAGTCCCAGGAGTTTTCCACCCAAGAGTGAAGAAACATAGTTCCCAATCTTTTACCTCTTGCTCGCCCTACCACCGCTAGCTCATAAAACTCCACCACTCGATCCATATCGATATCTTCTCCAAAGACCAGACATCTATCACGAGTGCACTGAGTACTCTTTGGCGTCGAGTTCTTTGAACCCCTAGAAACATTGGGGCATTCTCGGCTTCCTTTTTGAGTCAAACAATTGGAGCTCTATCCCTGAGGGGGATCAACAAGACTGGAAGCCCTGCCAGGAGAGATATCCCTACCAAAAAAAGTGCTTATCGTCGTCGCAGGTTCCAAAAGAGTTCCTAGGTCATTGAGTAGTTTTGAGGGAGAAAAATGGGTTCCCGGGTAGTCCTCCCCTAAATCTTTCTAAGATGTGTCCCAACCAGCTGCAATAGTGGTATCCCCAGGTTTAGATCCAAGGCTAGCGAAAAGACTTTTTGACAAACCCAGAATCAGTTCTAGTCTAGCCTCACAACCCACCAAAGAAGGCACCACTGGTCCATTTGTCATCCCTATTGAAAAAGACAGAGGAGACAGGGTGTGATTCACCGGGAAAATACCATATGTCAGGGGAATGTTCAAATCCTCCGGGATCAGCTCCTCAAGTCCCAAAGTAGTAAAGACAGGGTTGGATGGGGACCCAGTTACTATTCCATCCTCCATAAATCCCGGGATCGATGCCCCACCTGGGTCCATACCGAACCTGTCGAGAGAAAAACCAAGGGTTCATGGAGAAAACCTTCAAAGCGTGTTCCAATCCAAGCCCCCACAAGTAGTTTAAAGCCACCGCTACCTCCCTGGCCTCAAAACCTACCGCTAAAACCACTGATGGATTAAAGACCGATTCCCTACCCAGCCGTTGACCGCCGTGCCCACCTTCCGCATCTACCAGGGCACCTAAACGACCTCCATTAAACTGTGAACCCTATTTGATTAACTCCAATCATGCCAAAACCCTAGCCATATTCCATTCGCCTCCATTTTCCCCAAAATTACATTACTTAGTTCCATGTCAAATAGGATGTCTCATATATATATATATATATATATATATATATATATATATATATATATATANGAGTTACAAGGATATATTTTTGAATTGAATGATTTGGACATTTGTTATTGTAAAAGGAAATAAATGGGAGTCACAAGGGGGACCACCTATTTAGTTATTATTTAAGACCCTTATTTATATATTATTATTATTTATTTGTCTCAAACCTAACTTATTGAAGAGGAATAAAAGCTCAATGAGATGAAGAGACAAATGAGAGAATAGAAGGAGGACTACAACAATAAGGGTCTTATTGAAGGCAACATGATTCAAAAACCAAATGACATAATTCAGCAGCCTGTTTTAAAGAGTCAAGTGACAACATTTTGTGGTAGGTTGATCCAGATATTTAGCTTTGGTTTTCTCCTTGATTGTCAGAGTATTTTTGTATGGTGCCCATCAAAGGATTCTAAATTTGATTTTGGTCCCTACCCTCGCAGGGGTTTGTAGAGAGAACTCAGTTTTGTATCTTATAATGAAATAAATGAAAATCAGATTACTATTTTAGTCTCACACATGTGTTTTAATGATCTGGTTTATTCTTTTTCTTTGATCTCCATATATACATTGTATAATTTTTGTACACGTTCATGTAACTTTGTTTAAGTTAACTTCTTTTGCATTGATATATACAACACATAAAAACCATCCTTGGTCCTTTGTAATTAAAACTCGTGGATTAAGTGATTTTTTTTTAGGCTATAAGCCCCGGGTGACATTCCCAACTATCTTGTCTTAAACTAGAAAGATCTGAAAATGTTTGAGTAAGGTTTTCCATACCTTTTCCTCAACATTTATTTGGCGACCATACTGGGGAGAACTTCCATATCTCTTTGGTCGATTGTATTAACGATTATCTTTAAATTTTTCTGTTTTGTTTAAATACTCCTTGACTTCTTTTTTTCCATGACAACACCTTTACAAGACAACCCAATATTGGAAATGGTCTTAACGACCAAACTAGTATTTCTTTGACTTTATTCAACACTATTTTAGAAACTGCTAGTACTCGAGCTCAACTTGAACGCTCTTGGGAAGTAGTTGAAAGAGATGTAAGTATCCGTGAACACTGGGAAGCTAGGAAAAGGAAGCTCTGAAATCAACAGTAACTTCTCTTTCCCTAAATCCTTGGTTTTTCTTTTCATGTCCTCAAATCTCACATTTCTCGAAGAAGAAGAGGACTGTCTCCTGAAACTAATCCTACTTTTGAAATAGGAAGAAGGAAAATCGTTCTTTCAACCCAAGAAAGTGCTCTAAGGAGAAATTTTTTTATTGTGCTAGTTCACCTTCATCAGCTATACCTATTACCTTCAACATGACATCTGTAGGTAGTGGTAGTGAAACTGTAGGTGCCTCCTCCTCCCAACCTTCTGCTTCATCAGTAATTGGTAGTATATATATCCATCGGGTTCATGTTCAATCCACTACCAATCCTACTAAAGTGATAAATAAATATGGGATTTTTCAATTTGAAGAAGATGTTACAACCACTCCATGGCATGTGTCTTCTCCCTTGAACCTGGCACCTGCTACTCACCCACTACCAAAGTTTAAGAAGCATCTTCCTAAATTCTTGGGAAATAATATTGTTACAAAAAATGAACACTTAGTAGCATTTTCCAATTCTTTTCATAACATCGGGGATAACGATAATGACACTTTCATGCGTCTAATTGTCAACTCCCTCGAAGGGAAAGTTGCAACAATTTTTTTTGACCTCCCTCCCAAAATTCTTTCCACATGGGAATAATTGGTTTATTGGTTCAACACCACTTATGGACAGTCCAAAAGTCTGGCAGAGCAGTTGAGGAAATACAACAATATCACTTATAAATATGGTGAAACCATTAAGTCTTTTAACCTTCACTTCACCAAGTTATATAATCAAATTCCTGAACTAATTCGTTCGCAAAATCAATCCACTTTCATGCATCGTTATAATGTGCTACCTTCCCCTTATCGTCATAGACTCGAAGAAAATGTTATTGAAAATATTGGCTCTACTCTTCATACTTGTATAGAATATGAGGAGTAGATCGAAAGAACGGGTCTTCCTAAAGGGGATTCGGTCAAGCAAACATATATGTCTGCCCTCCTATAACTCGTGCAAGATATGGACAATAGGATGATAGCCTACGAATGAAAGTGAAGTGTTTCTTCTCCCACCCCTGTTGCATCTTCTTCTTCCTCAATGCCTTTTAGGAATACTAATGAAAATAATTTTCAGCCAAAGGCCATTATTTCTCACAGTTGGTGTAACTTCTGTGAAGAAAATCATGAAGAAAGTACTTCCGAAGTTAAAAAAAATTCCAGAGATAAGATCTTTGGAAAAAAACCCATTACCACAATCGCGGTTCTAGATTGGATCGAACCTAAGGATGTTATGATAATCAATACCAGGAACAAATCTTACACCTCCAAGGGAAAATATGATCCTCCTCGTACTTCTTCTTCCCCAAGTTCATCTTCACAAAGTGTTGGTGCAAAAGTTTTCAAAACTCCGGAAAATCAAGGAATGCTTTCCCCTCTTCCCTCTTCTAAATATAATATCCTTAACCAATTGGATAATATCAAGGATGGTGCTACTCTTTTGGACATATTTTCCATCCCTGAACAACAAAATCATCTCAAGAATTTTATGGAGGGTAAAGTTTATACTATAGTCAATATTTTTGAAGAGTCAAAATAAGAGGATTCAACTGTAAATAAAATAGGTGTAAATAATTTTAGAGAAACCTGTAAAAAATCCCCCTTTTTATATTTCTGTAAATATTATGGATAAAATAGCTCATTGTTTCATAATTGATAGCAAGTCTGGTCCAAGTGTAATGTCAAAAAGTATCATGGAAGAACTTGGCTTATCATGCACTAATGAAAATTTGAGAAGCATGCTCTCTTATAACAGTTTGCAACATTCAACTGTAGGTGAAATCAAAGATGTAACCTTAGTTATGTGTGCACATCCTGAAATAAGAACAAACCTCAACATCCAGGCAATTGATATGCTAGTAAGCAATTATTCAATTATTTTAGGAAGAGACTGGTAAGCCTTAACAGGTGGATATCTTTTGCTTGACGAAACACATATTTCTGTCCCTAGGAACGGAAAGAACATTATAGTCTTAAGGGAAGGAAGAATTTCACCATATATAGAGAGTGTTCCCCAACCTAATGTAAATTATCTTGAGGAATATTTGGGAGTATACTCTATCTTTTCTAATGAGGGTGAAACTATCCTTGAACCAATTTATTTTGACGATGGCATGTGGCACATGCATTTCGATGGCTCATGATCAAACGAAGGTAATGGAGCCGACATTATTCTATATTCTCTTATAGGTAAAATCCACAATTTCTCTTATAGGTTAGAATTTGCTTGCAAGAATAACGTCACCTAGTTTGAGGCCCTTATTTCTAGGCATCGAAAATACATATAACATTGGTTGTGTCCACCTTACAGTCTTTGGTGATTCAAAACTTCTTGTGAACCTTGTACGTAAGATTTATTCACCTATAAATAAGTTTCTTAAATGCTATACCCAAGTTGTTTGGATGGTTATTTCAAACATGTTATCATTTAACATCACTCTTGTTAAGCGGGAACTCAATTCAATGGGAACTCAATTCACAACATCCCTTACCCGACATCTTTTTCCTCAAATACCTGATTGTACGTTTCAATCTCTATATCATCCTCATATCCCCGATAACGTGGAATCATGGCAGGTATTCCCAAGTGATGAAGGCATTTGCGTCTTCATACAAAATGAACCATTTAAGCCCAAGGAAATCATATCCATTGAAGATGATAAATTTCCTAAAGGCTTGACTCCTCTCGAAAGTTCATTTTCATCGAGTGAAGTAAGAAACAAAGAGATACATAAGGAAGAGGAGTCGAAAAGGAAAGTGGGTCATACCATTTCCTTCAACCTTGGGACATATGAATATCCAAAGATTGTTAAACTAGGTGCCCAACGTTCTGACGAAGAAAAAATGAAATTCACAGAACTACTCTGTGAATTTCAAGATGTTTTTGCATGGTCATACAAGGATCTTCGTGGTTTTGATCATGTTCTCATACAACATGCCATTCCTATCAAGGAAGGGGTAAAACCAGTTAGGAAAAAACAAATACCTATTAATCCTGAACTCAAAGCTACTATTAGGAAAGAGTTGGAAAAATTATTGAAAGCTCATATAATATTTCTAGTTAAGTATTCCGAGTGGGTTTCAAATATGGTACCTATTTGGAAGACTATTGGTCAGATTAGATTATGCGTCGATTTCTACACATTGAACAGAGTGAGTGTCAAATATGATTTTTCTCTCCCTAATATGGAAATGATTTTACAACAAGTTGTTGGGTCACAAATGATGTCTTTACTTGACGAATTTTCTAGATATAATCAAATCAAAGTAAAGAGGACAAATAAATATAAAACCATATTTACTACACGTTGGGGCACATTTGCTTATGAATGTATGCCTTTTGGCTTGTCTAATGAAGGTTCCACCTTTAAAAGAGCTATGTAGGTAGCTTTTGATGATCTGATCGGTAAAATTATCCAAGTTTATCTCGATGATTTGATTGTCTATTCAAAGAACCGGTTAGATCATTTTGGTCATATTAGAAAAGTTCTCATGCGTTGCAGAAAATTTGGCATTTATTTAAATCCTTCCAAGTCTATTTTTGGTGTCACTAAAGGAAAACTCCTCGATCATATTGTTTCTGATTCAGGAATAAGCATTGACCCCGAAAGGATTGCTGCTATTCTAAATCTCCCTGCCCCCACCTCCAAGAAATAAGTCCAAGCTTTCATGGGAATTATCATTTTTGTTTGTAGGTTCGTTCCTGATTTTGTTGTCATGGTTAAACCAATACATAATCTTCTGAAGCAAGATCATTCTTTTTCTTGGACATGTGACATCGAAAATGATTTCCTTAGGATTAAGAAAGCAATCAGCGCCGCACCGTCTTTGGAGAAATCAGATTTTGATAAAGAGTTTATCATACATACTAATGCCACCAAGGAAGCAATTTCTACTATCCTCTTACAAAATGATGACCAAAACAACGAAAAACATGTAGCATACATGAGCCAGAGTTTATTAGATGATGAAATATAGTACTCTTATATTGAAAAACATGATTTTTCTCTTGTTAAGGCTATAGAAAGATTTCACCACTTTATTTTAGGCAAGCATACGCAGGCAAGAGTCCTTTTGCATGTTGTCAAGTTTCTTCTCTCACAAACTTATCTTTCAGGAAAACTTGCACATTGGCTTGCTAAATTCAGGAGAATTATTTAACCATCATGACATCAAAAACGATCAAGGGAAGAGACTTATCCCTTCACTTAGCTCAACACCCTGAACTAAGTGAAGAACTTGGTGATTAGGATAATCCTCTTTCAACTCTTTTCTATATTGAAAATCAAAATCTTTCTATAGCTGAACATCCTTGGTATATAAATCTGGTGTATTACTTGTAGCATAAAAAATGCCTGGATAACTTGGATCCTCACCAGACAAGAAGACTTTGCCTCAAATCTTCCACGTATATCATTTTGGGAGACTTATTGTTTAGAAGGTCCGTTGATGGTTTGTTACTTCGATGTGTGAATGATGAAGAAGCACATAAATTGTTACATGAAATTCATGGATCGTCAATTTTTTTCATTCACATTGGTGGCCATTTTTTTGCTAAAGCTACTGCTTTTAAAATTATAAGGAATGGTTACTGTTGGCCTTTGATATTTAGAGATTCCTACAAGTTCGCAAGATCTTGCGATAAGTGCCAAAATTTTGTTGGGAAAGTGCGTCTTTCTGCTATGCCTTTACAACCTGTCCTCCAAGATTTCGCTTTTTCTAAATGGGGCCTAGACTTCATTGGTCCTATCACTCCTTCGTCTTCCGTAGGGCATACTTGTATTTTGACAGCCACAAAATACTTTACTAAATGGACCAAGGTTGTCCCTATTAAGCACGCACATGATGAGCAGGTAATTACTTTCTTAGAAACTAATATATTCTCCAGATTTGGCCTTCCACTAGAGACCATTACGGATAATGGATCAGCCTTCATTTCTGCAAAACTAACTCAATTTATGGTTAAATTAGGGGTCAAACATTTCACTTCATCAACCTATTACCCCAAGGAAATGGACAAGCTAAGTCCACTAACAAAAACCTGGTTAGGATCATCAAAAGGACCATAGAGGATAAACCTCGCCAGTGGCACATACTTCTCACTTACGCTCTCTGGGAAGATCACACTACCACCAAGGAAAGCACAGGATGTACTCCCTTTCATCTCGTATATGGCCAATAGGCTATTCTACCTACTGACCTAGAGCTGTATTCCTTACGAATGATGTTACATATTGAAGAATCAAATTCTTCCAATGTTCCCCAAAGGATAAATGCACTGTTAGCCCTAAAAAAACAAAGGAATTTTTCCTTAGAGAACATAAAGAGAAGGCAACAATTTGTGAAAAAGTATTTTAATAGACCAACGAAAGATGTTGAATTTAAGATTGACAAAAAAGTCTGACTCTCATGCTAAGAGAGGAAGACACTCAAAGTTCCAGAAAGTATGGCTAGGTCCTTTTAAAATCTCTTTTGTCCTAGGTGCAAACTCATACCTTCTAAAGGATTTGGAAGAGCGATTGTTCTCTTACAACACCAACGGTTCCCACTTGAAACATTATGTGGAACCAATCTAATAATTAAAACTTATTTGAATTGACTTGTGTATATAGTCTTTTGTTTTACTGTTGCCTTTTTACTTTGGTTTGTTGAGTTTTTAATTTATGTTGGTTTTTTTTTTTTAATTTATCAGAAATAAAGTCTGGATCAGTTTTTCCATAACAATGTCATTATGTAAGTATTGTTGATCAATAAGAAATAAGGTATACACATTTTTCATGATGTCCTCCTTTTAGACATCGCTGAAATTGATTTTTCTTTCAGGATAGTTGATTTTGTCTTCTTCCCTATTTATGATATCCCTTTCTTCCCTCCATCTTGAGATTCAAGAGCATACCAGAAGAGTACTCCTTAAAAATTAAGTTGTGTTATATGTTGTGTCTTATATGATCGTTATGCATACAGGACCAATTCCCTTCATATGTACCACTTTCCATAAGTTATTCCCAAAATCCCACCTCATTATTTCCCTTAAACCATATGTTTACTCACTACTTCACTGGTCTGTGAGACCACGACTATATATATATATATATATATATATATATATATGGGACCCCATCATGTGAATTATGATGAAGAATGGCTCTTTTTATCTCAGCACTCTGGATTACCTTGCAGAATATCTTTGTGTTTCTAAATGTTCTCTAAGGCAAATTGGTAATTGGTTGGTTATGTGCAAATTGAGTTGAGTAAATTAAAGGGTTGTGTAATGGTCCTCCTAGTTACTATTGTTGCACTTGTGTTTGGCCTTTTATCATGACTCTAGGCATCGCTATATTACGATTGGTTTTCATATGGTAAAGGTTCAAGCTTCAACTCACACACACATTGTTCATGGGTATGATGGTGGACAATAGTTTGTTATTATTTTGAGGGAAATTGAATCCTTGCAATTTGGGATTTGTTAGACATATGGTATTATGATCATATTATATGTTACTTATGATATGTTTTAATGTGGGTGATGTGGTGATCCCCTTGTTCTAGCAATGGATATGAAGTATGGTGTTAAGGTTGCATACAACACAGTGGTAAATCGTTGTTTAATTTGGCAAATTGTAGCCTATTATATGGTTTGTTACACTAATGTTTTGGGGCTAGTGTATGGCACGCTTGTACTTGGGTTGGTGTTCATTTATGTTGGAAATGACATGCAATTACTGCACATTGCTCCAACCATACCCCTGAGGCCTCCACCCTCCTTGGTTCACATTGTGTTTGGCTTGGGCTATGGTTACTCCATGTTGCTCGACTTTTGGAGAAAATAACAAAGTTATTGGTTTTTCCTTTGTGTTTTCCACAACAGGTATGAGTTTATTTTCTTCCATTCATTATGCACTCTACTCCAAGGTAGAATAGATAGTTAGCTCTTATATTTTTCTTTCTGGATGCTTTCTTTCTAAAGTTACAGTGGCGAATATGTATACTTTGTTTGTGCGAGTTGGTTTCCATGTTGTAAATGGTTTATGGTTCCTTTCATGATGAATTTCTGGGTTATGGTTACACAAATGATATTTTTGTTAATAAATAGATTACACACTCTAGTTTCGGGGTTGTTGATAATAGATTGGTTATGATACTCCATTTTTGGGACTGGTTATGGTAACTGTGGTATGCTATGACTCTTTGTTTCGGTCCTTCTGCAATTTCGAAATGGGTTTACCTCCATTAATAGCAATGGTGTTTTGGTTGTGATGGGTTTTGTTTCTTGAAGTGCCACATAGTCATAGGTGACTTTTCAGCCTCTGTTATATCCTTCCCCATCTAAATTGTTATGTTCGGCCTATGGGTGTTGTTTGTGACCCTGTGTGGTCTGAGGGCACTGTTGTTATAAATAAAATGGAGAAACAAGTTTTTGGTTTTACCCCAGGTGTCGACCACGACCTAGTCTGAAGTTATGCGACAGTTGGTTGGGTGAATGCGAAGCTTGGTTATTTTTCTATGATTTGTTTTTAGATGGTGGCACTGTCGAAATTCCTCCCATAGTATTAAATGTTTATGAGGGAAATTGTTTGGTGGCACTTTGGATTCGACTATGTCATAGTTTTGGTTGCATAAACTCCATTAACTAATACTCTCTCCCTCTGGTTGAGCCCGGCCCTCTTCGGCTCGGTGGTTGTAAACACATGCTGGGGATTTAATTTGAGTTGGTTCCGATTGAACAGTGAGTAAACATGTTACTTGCATCGTTGGTTGTGTGTTACCTATGCATGTTTTTGGTCGATTTTTATTGTTGTATCATTGGTGAATAAAGCCACTAGACCTTTGAACCTAGTCTATCACATGATAAGAATTGCAGGGTTGACATTAAAATTATGTCAAATTGTGGTTGGCATAGATTGCACTCCATCGTTCCCTTAGTTGGTATGAGTTTTTTTACTGGGATCATTTTGTTGTTAAGTAACATATGAAATTAAAATCCTGCAATTAAAAGGACACAAATTTTGCAATGAATGAAGATGGTTGTAGTGGTTTTATTTCAATGCTATGATTTTAAATGTGCACAGTTGAAGATGACCTGCATGGTTGAATAATTCCTATAGAAATTGGTTTATGTTAAAGATTTTATAATGTTTAATTAAATTAAACATAAGAGGCATTTGAAGATTTTCAAGCTCTCCTTGTTATATAACTTTTGGATTATGTTATTTTATGTGGAAGTTAAAGGGTTTGTATTGGTTCTTCTTGGCCCTACACGTTGGTTGGAGTTATTGTGATTTGGATGTTAGACATTTAATTTCACCTTCACTCAAGTAATAGATATATGTGTAAAATAAAATGAAATATGGGAATTGTGGGGTGACCGTTCTAAGGCTTTTTATATTTTTGTTTTTTGGGACAGCTGGGTCTTGAGTTTGAATGTTGAACATAGATATTTTTTGGAATAATGGAAGTGATGATTTGAAGATAATAAATTTTAATTCATCAACAGAACAATAACCATCTCATTGTTGACCATTATATCACTTTTTTCTTATTACAAGCCCCTCACTTTCCCAGATACATTTAAATTTTCCCTGTTATGTTGTTGTGAATTTCATTAGAATGAAAGGGGTTTTAAAAGGAAGAAGATGGGCACCGATTGGTGTTTGGATGTTAGTTTGATTGTTTTCTTAAATTGCTTGAACATTACTCGTGGTTTTCCCTGACCATTATACCACTTTACACTCATTAAAATCCCCTCATCTTCCCAATAGCCCTGTTCACTCCCTGTTCGGACAACAATTGATTGGTGATTTTATGGATGGATTGCAAGTGCTTCTGTGGTAAATGATAAGAGCCAAATTTTAAGAAATTTTCATGACATTTTTTGGATTATTTCTTCAGGGTGAGTTTCTTTAGTAGAGGAAGCAACAGGGGCAGAAATGCTAATAATAAAGGAAACTAGCAAAGGGTCCATAGAAGTCCACGGTTCTCTATACACTTTGATCCTCAAGAGCTAAATCATCTTTTTCAAGATGGTTTCTTCAACCTGGTTGGCCAGGGAATTCTCCAGCCTTAGCCTCACAGAGCTCCTTTTCAGCAGAACGATAATTTTTTTGGCATTCCAGTCCCTCCTCATGTATCAATGCGACCAAAACCGTCTGCCAACAATGGTTGGCAAGATATTTTCCACCATCTTGTTGTTCACCACCACGGTTGGCCCACTACATCATTTCCATCACCCCCTCCACCACCAAAAAAATCAAGTTGCCCAAGCTAATCCTACAATCTCACCCGTGCAATCATCACATGCCAGTAAAATATTAAAAACAAATGTACTCGAGCTTACGCAGGACAAGGGAAAAATAATAGCTACCCCCTCCAACTCATCCAAGGAATATGCCAAATTAGTCTCCTCTCGCCTTCATCTTAAGGATGTATGTTCTCATGTTATTAGTGCAGTTCAGCCTCGAGGCTCTAACCATTCAAAGGCTACCACAAAAAAATAAAAAGGGAACAACATTGAGAAGAGGCTTAATGCCTCACATAGTAAATATGGATTTTGATGATGACTAAGGTCGTTTTATATGTTGAAGACAATATTTTTATTTTGATAAAGTTTTAGACAACAAACATATATTTTGACATTGTTTTAGACAACAACATTCATTTGAGCCTTTTTTATTGGATAGATTGGATATGATGCTATTTTTTAGGACATGATTATATTACATTCTACTGATATTTATTATTTGAGTATATATATATATGAAGTGGGAGTTACAAGGAGATATTTTTGAATTGAATGATTTGGATATTTGTTATTGTAAAAGGAAACAAATGGGAGTCATAAGGGGGGCCACCTATTTAGTTATTATTTAAGACCCTTATTATATATTATTATTATTTATTTGTCTCAAACTAATTAATTAATTTAATTTGACTTAACTAAAGAAATGTAGTTGAACTACCCTAACGTATTGAAGAGGAATAAAATCTCAATGAGATGAAGAGACAAAGGAGAGAATAGAAGGAGAATTACAACAATAAGTGTCTTATTGAAGGAAACATGATTCAAAAACCGAATCACATATTTCAACATCTTGTTTTAAAGAGTCAAGTAACAACATTTTGTGGCAAGGTGATCCAGATCTTTAGCTTCAATTTTCTTCTTGATTGTCAGAGTCTTTTTGTATGGTTCCCATCGAAGTCTTCTAAATTTGATTTTGGTCCCTACCCTCGCAGGAGTTTGTACAAAGAACTCAGTTTTGTATCTCAGAATGAAATAAATGAAAAATCATATTACGGTTTCAGTCTCACACATGTGTTTTAATGACCTGGTTCATTATTTTTCTTTGATCTCCATATATACATTGTTTAATTTTTGTACACATTCATGTAACTTTGTTTAAGTTTACTTCTTTTGCATTGATATATACAACACATAAAAACTATCCTTGGTAATTTGTAATTAATGATCGTGGATTAAGGGATTGTTTTTTAGGCTATAAACCCCAAGTGACATTCCCAACTATAGTGTCTTAGCCCAACAAGATCTGAAAATGTTCAAGTAAGGTTTTCCATACCTTTTCCTCAACCTGGCACAACTTTGTTTCTAACTCAAATGTAACTAGATCCTAAGGTGGACATAATTAATAGAAAACCCAATATTGGATAATATTTGTGAGTGTTTTATGGCCAAACCCAAAGACCTTCAGATAAGAGGTTCAACATCTTCTCTCCAAATATGCATTTTTGACGTTTTTCATATCTCTACATCTTCAAACCTTCTACCTCAATGTGTATTTCTTGAGCCCATCTCAACAATGACATGAAACTATGTACAACCTCGACATCATATTTCTTCAATGATTTTCCCACCCTATCCTACTTAGGTAGATATGTGATCCTAAGAATAACTTATATATGTACACACACACACACACACACACACACACACACACATACATAATGTAGAACCAATAAATACAACATAATAATACATCAATAAAGAATAAAGACAATAATAAATAGGTATGACTCAAAGGTCATACCAATAATGTGTGTGTGTGTGTGTGTAACCAATAAATATAACATAATAATACATCAATAAGGGATAAAAACAATAATAAATAGGTATGACTCAAAGGTCATGACTATTCAAATAGGTACCCCTTGGATTATATTTATATGTAGGTCCATTCATTGCAATGGTGTGAAGTAGCTTTCAAGTACATTCAATTGTAAAAGGAGAATACCCTCTACAAGTGGTCAAGTAGTTTGCTCCCTCAAAATGACTCATTCTCTTATCAATAGTTCTAGTATATTTAATTGGATCATAACATTTGGTATCAGAGCATATGATTCATGGTTGGCTTCTCTAAAGGATTCATATTACCATTTTTTCTCTGTCTT
Organism: Picea engelmannii; assembly: GCA_009831015.1. NCBI lineage: Eukaryota > Viridiplantae > Streptophyta > Pinopsida > Pinales > Pinaceae > Picea > Picea engelmannii. Next base: position 350,638 of record ML784695.1, on the reverse strand, counting down.
TTTTTGGGGGAATTGTGCGAAATTTTGAGGGTGAAGAGAAGACATAGAAAAGTACATTGTTTCCAAATTTTAGATTTGGAAGTGAAGTATTGGTGATGTGGAAATCCACACAAGTTCACCATCATGTCTAGATGTAATAAGTCAAATGCAACTTCTGGAAAGTATTATGAAGACTCACCCTTGATACAAGAAGAGCATGAAGAGAGGGAATCAAACATGTCCAAGTTGGAAGAAAGAGTAGAGAGCCTAGAATCTGCAATTGTGAAGAAAGATGACCTTGAAAAAATGAGGGAGGATCTTGGAAAAAATGATAAAAACCAAATTTTGTTTTCCTAAGGAAGAGGATAAGGAGAACAAGAGAATTGAGATACATGTATCTTATTATTAATTACTCCAAGATCCACATCATCATGGGCTCAACTTAGGACCAGGGAACTACTTTATTCCAAAGATTGATATGGGGAAATTTGATTATTATGATCACATGGTATATATATTCCAGATAGAGCAATTTTTTCATCTACACCAAGGTCCAACCTTAAAAAAGGTAACTATTGCATCCTTTTATTTAGAACTTGATCAATTTGTGTGGTATTAATAGTTATGTGATTCTAAATAGAACTATATTGTCTATTGGTTGGTTTTTATGGATGAATTGATAACACAATATGGAGATATCAAGAGAAAAGCCTTATTTAGCCAACCGATAAATCTCAAGAAAAAAGATCCAGTTATAGAGCGCCATCAACACTTTCAAAATTTGATTCATAGAGTGAAGAACATTCCAAAAGATTATTTAGTGGATCTCTTCATGTGAAATTTAAAAGAGAGAATTCAAAATGACATGTGTCGCTAGGAAATTAATCATTGGACAATTCTTTCAATGTGGCAAGAAGATTTGAAAATAAAAAAAAAAACATGACCATTAGAAGGGTTTCCACTAAACCCTATAAAAAGGGTAATGTTCCCACTCCTAACCCCACTCAACCTACAAGGTTGATATCTTAGCAAATGGATGAAAGAAGAGAAAAGGGGGTATGTTTCAATTGTGATAGCAATTACAATAAGGGGTATAAGTGTAGTGACAAGAAATCATTCTACATATATTGTGAAGAGGAAGAACAAGAAGAATTAGAATCATCTCATCAAGAACTAGAAGAGAGTACTCCAACCATATCTTGTCATGCTTTGGCTGGCATCATCACTCCTCAAACTCTCAAGATGGAAGGATACATAAGAAAGAATAAGGTAACGACATTGATTGATTATGGTAGTACCATGTTGATGTTTGAATTGATTAAGATCAAAACAATAAACTCACGAGGATATGAATCCCCATGTGTTTTTATAGAGGAGGTACTCCTCTTTGGATAAAAGATATGTCTTGAATATCTTGGATTAGGGAGTATGCTTAGAAAACAAACCCTAGATATTTATTGCTTTGATTTATACATGGAATGGTTCTTTAATAACATGATCGGATCTTTTTGTGCAACAAGTTGCTTCTCAACAATAAAAATATTGAAGGAAGGCTTCAACATCAAAATATATACATACTCAACACCATTTACACAACCCTATAAATCACATAGAAATAGAGGATGAATCCATGTCTTTAAAAGAGAACAGTTTTGATCATCTCAAAGAACTTTAAAAGAATAGAATAGAATAGGAGAGAATATTTTTTATCATCTCAAATAAATTTAAAAGAGTTTTGCATTTAATACTAAATAATTTGATAGTCAAACTCCAAAAATCTCACACTCAGAATCCCAAGATCCGAGAAACCATTAGATCAATGCCCCGAAATAGTTATCTGTGGAGTTTTATTCATGAAATATATTCAACAACAAACAAAATATATTTAGTAGTCACATACATGTCTGTAAATACTCCATGATCATACACGAAAAGCCTTGGAAGATTACAAGAGAAAATCTCAAGAACTCAACCTTATGTGCATTTCATAAATATGAACAAAAAACCATGAGAAAGTGATGTAGAAGAAAAAGAAGAATGGAGAATATAGAGATCTATCTTTATTGATCAAAAGATTGGCTGCATGTTGATGGTTGAACCCTTATGTTCTATTTTTTTTTCTCTAATAATGCAACCTTCTCTAACCCTTTGATAAAGATCTTTCTTGCTTTTTAAAACTGGCTCTTTTAACTTCTTGAGTAGTTAGGGCTTTCTCTAACTTGGAGTTATCAATTTAATTAATGCCTCAATAAAGTATCATTAATTAATTTACATCATTGACATCCACATCTTGAAGTGGGCCTTTTTCGTCTTTGATAATAATAAAAAATTAAATACATTTTTAGTTTTTGAAAATTTTAATTAACTTCCTTTTAAAAGAGAGGATTGCAATTTAATTTTCTTGGAAAGATATTTAACCTTTCAGCCATGGAAATAATTTCAGATGTGATATTCATCGTCTTATATTTCCAACAATTCCTCTTGGGTGAGATTTTGATTTCTAGATCTCAAGATATGAGCTCATGAATTTGAGGTGTCAAACATATTTATCAACAAGGCATAAAAAATATTGCTTACTGTTCTTTTAATATTTGAGAAAATTATGGTCATTTTCAGCCCTTGAAACCCATTCCATCATCTTCCTCATCAAATGAAATTTCCAATGAGGTAAATTTTTCCCAAATCTGACTCCTAGATCTAAAGTTATGGCCTTTGGAACAACAAGAATCAATTGTCATCGATCAATTTTCATGGGACAATTTGGGCCCTTGATTCCAATTTCAACATTCTCTTTAAAAAATTGACTTTTGTTTGAAATTACATATCCCATATGCATGGGAGTTTTGAAAACTTTATTGTATATATAGTGAAAATTGTATCATACACTTAATGTGAGTTAAGGAGAGACTATGGAGACTTGAACTCGACCCCTTAGAAAATGAATGAATAATTAAATATTTTAGTCGCCTAGTCGTCATCCGCGTATGCTCAGCCAATGCCTAGTGGTGATGAGTCAGATTGCATGTGTCATTGTATGATAGGATACAAAAAAATGCGATATTTCATCACTTAATTGTTTTTCACATGTCACACTCCCATTTGTCGCCACGTGTCATCACCCGATTGGTTAACAAAGTTGCAATGTGTACCAGTAATTAGCTGCCATGTGTAGTGAGTAGTTGGCTTCCATGTGTTGTAATTTGATTGGTTGGTGACATAATGGGAAAAAATTAAGTTAAATTGGGTAGATGTGGCAAATGGAATGATATTTTGGAAAGAGGGAAGTCGTGAGGAAGGAGAGATACGGTAGATGGATGGAGAAGGAGGTGGTCATGGAGAGAAAGGGGGTCGCAGACCATGGTGAGGAGGAGAGATAAGGAGGAAGGAAAATTGGCTAAGTAATATGGAGTATAAATATGGAGAAGGAGGGGTAAGGGAGGTGAGGGAGAAGTTGAGTTTGTCCATCTGATCGAGGGACGAAAAAACAAAATAATTCTAAGTACAAAATAAGGGGGAAAGTAAGGGGAGAGTAGAGGTGAGTGGAGTGTGAAGTATGAAAATAATTCTAAGTGTGGAGTGATGTGTTCCAAGATAATATGGTTCCAATAATTGAGTGTGATTCAAAGATATTATGGTTCCAATACAAGAAATGTAGTTCCAAGAAATCAGACACGGTTCCAAGAATTTTTAATTCCAAGAAAAATTAGCTTTATTCCACATGGAAGAAGTGCATTTTTACAGTTATATGAAAACATGGATATTGTGCACATAAAAACTCGTATTTTAAATCTGAAATAATGTGTGGCATAGTTGAGACTGAGGGTTATTCCATGAACTTGTAATTGTTATAAATTTTATTCTTATGATGTCATTTATTATTATTATTCCAGGAGCGAGAAAATAAAGGTGACTACATTTTTTTATCAACAATTGGCTCCAACTTTGGGACAATGACCCCATGTGGGTTGTTGAGAATACCAGAATATAAATACCTATTTCCTTCTTCATTGGGCTATGGAGTCATCTTCCAAGTAAATTCTTGTAATTCTTCCTCCATGGATTTATCTTCAAATATCATCTCAATTAGCGATTGCTTTATTATGAAAAACTTGAATGAAAAAGTGAACTATGTACAAACAAGATCTACCTACCCTACCTTACTTGAAGGAAAGGGACACTTTTAGGTGTAGGTAGATTTCCAATGGAAGCATTCAAGCATCCAACTAATTTTTGGAATGAACTCCAGATTTAATGAACATGTTGGGGTTTGTACCAAAGAGTCAGGGGCATGTCCAAAATGTGTTGAGGAAAAACTAAGAAAGATACGCTTGACATCTGATTGCATTTCTTGGCCAACAATGCTTTGGAACCATGTTTCAATAAAATCAACTCTTGGTTGCTCAAGAATTTTGTTGTTTTTGGTTGGAAGAGAAGTTTCACGTTTGAAAATATTTTCATCTTTCTCCTTGTCTTCAACCACTTTCAAGATTCTTGATTCATTGGAACTCACTGAAAACATTATTTATTTACACAATGGCAATATTGCTCATCATTGTTCTCAAGATTATTCTCTTCCACCAAACCTGTTGATGTGAGTGTTCCTGTGGATTTTCATCATTAGTTGCAAGGATAAAATCGTTTTTTGTGTTTAGTGGAGGCTCCTCGATTTCATTCTCAAATTTGTTGCTTGAAAGATCTTCATATATAGTATATGAAAGGCTAAAATATTCATTGTATTCTGTCCATATGGGAGAGGGTGGCTAGGAATGTTTTTTAGCAAAAAATGTTTCTAGCACATCCGACCTGTTGATTATTTGGGTTGGTTGTCATTGATGTCAACCCTTGAAGAAAGTTCGGTAGTGAATTCTGGTAAGACAAAGGTTTGGGTAATGGACTCAAGTTTGTTTGATGTATAATCGTATGTGTTTTAATATATTTTAAGGTAATACTATTCTAGATGGATAGTACATTTCATGCCATTTCCATTGGTATGTGGAACGTCACATAACTCCTCACGGTTAGAGAGTTATGGTCATGTGAAGTTGGAGAACCCTCATGAGTCATCTAGAAGCCCCAAAAGGTCAAAGTAGTCAAAGTGGTTGCAAAGAAGAAATTATTTAAATAATAAAGTGAAGTGTTGAGTGTACTATAAGTCAAAGTGGATACAAAATAAATTATTTAAATAATAAAGTTAATGGAGAAATTACTAAGTGGACAAGGGGTTAGAAGTGGGTTAGCCCTAAAATAAGGAAAGTGGTTTAAGATGGTTAGATGGTAAATAATAAAGTGAAGTGATGAGTGTCATATAAGTCAAATTGGATACAAAATAAATTATTTAAATAATAAAGTTAATGGAGATATTACTAAGTGGACAAGTGGTTAGAACTGGGTTATCCCTAAAATAAGAAAAGTGGTTTAAGATGGTTAGAAGGTAACCCCTTGTTGGTAGCAGGCCGAAGTGGAAAGAAGGATGATCGTGGGGAAATAAAGAATCCAGACAAGGAAAGAAACAACTGGAAGGAAACACAGCACACGCGCATGCAAGAAAGCGTGCACAAGGAAAGCGACAACTGGAAGGAAGAAAAACACGTGCACATGAGAGGAATACCTAACATTGATAGGGTTAGGGTTTTGGTAATGTATTGTAATGGCTGAAGAGCCAAAGGTGTATAAATACTGATACTGAGGTATTATAGAGGGTTCACAGATTTTGTAGTTGTTCTGATTCAGTTAGTATTCGGGTTTATATTTTGATGTATGAGCTAGTTTGTAAGTTGTTGAGCTAGAGGAGACGAGAGAATGTAGATATTGAGGATTAGATCGCAGGTTGAGGAGCCTAGTGCGATCTAGTTCGCCTCATATAGATCTTACCCATCTGAGGATAATTGTAACCGTGCAGCGCTGTAGATGCATAACTATCATAATAAAGAGCCAAGAGCCAAATCTTTGTGGACGTAGCCCAGGAGGGGGTGAACCACGGTAATATCTATGTAATGTGATGAATGAATGCATATATTTATCATCTTTTTAGTAGTTATTTTTTGTGCTTAATGAATGAATGAGTTATTATATTGCTTGTTTAATTATTATCGCGATATTGAGGGAATAATCTATGAGATTTACTGCATAGTCGTGGATAATAGTAGGTTGCAATCACAAGTTATAATAAATGGCTCAGAATACATATGATCCCATATCTCACACTCAATCCTAGGCTGTAAAAACATGAGTCTTACAACCACCCATTAAAGATATCTCGGGTGAGACTGTGCAACGCATTCTGTGTGTTGTGTTTCCTTCTGGTTCACGAGGAGGGCCAATAGTTTTAGAGGCTTTGCTGGAAACTTGAAAGACATGAACCCTGGGTCAATACAAACTCAGACAGTATAAAAGAAGAGCTAAACCAACAAATGGTTATGTTGTCGTAGGTAGGAACATGAGAGGATTGAGTAGAGGAGATAAGTCGAACATTTTTCGGAGGCAGATCAAGAAATGGTTAGGGCATAGACCAATGATCCATTAGAAGGGAATGTTAAGACCCTGGAATCCCACAAAAGAAGAGATTGAAAGTTGGTTGAGAACCAAAGAGCTAGAGTTTTCACAGAAAGACAATAGAAACCCTAGAATAACACCTTGCAAATATCTTGAGAAATACGTATTTACTGATTTGCACGAAGTCTTTTTCTGTGATTTTTGACACTCACTGCAGGAGTGGATACTAAGGTTGAAGGATAACCATGCAACGAACCGGGTTTGACAATTAGAGTGGACCCTAGTGTTGAAAAGGAAAAGTCAACTGAGAGGGGGGGGTGAATCAGTTGTATAATATTTCTTTCATTTTATAAGAAGATTACTTATTAATCAATAAATCATGCCTTTAGCATTTAACTTGCAGTAATACATTTAACCAATAAATATACAATCACATAAATGAAACAGTGACACAGTGATTTTTCATGAGGAAACCCAAAAGGGAAAAAACTCTTTTTCTTATGAATGAAAGGCAAGCTCCAACTCCTCTTTACATTCTTATTTTATCTGAGCTACAACCCAGATGAGGCTGCTACCTCTGTTTCTTCAACACCTACTGAATGGAAGCTACAACTCCCAGATGTAGAAGCACCAACTTGTACATGATAATTTTACAGTCCCCCCTTGCTCCTCCCTACCACCCTAGAATCCTTCTCTGTCACTAAGAATCTACAAACCAACTCTTATCTTCTCTGTCAAAGATTAAGCATTAAATTTTCTCCTCAAATTTTACAGAGCCATCTTTCTTCCATAATCCTCTCGCCCCATATTTTCTCCTCATTGTCCCTGTATAATTTTATTTCAGATTTATCTTCATTTACATAAATGAATTTTACTTCAGAGCTATGGATGTACCATTAATTCCATACGCACTCACCCTTCATCTCATCGAATTTCACTTATTTCTACCCCGTACATTCAAGGCGTACACTCGAACCCTCAGGCTTCAAAGATTCAGTTACAATAACTGAATAACTATCTTACAGTGATAATTAATGGCCAAGGAATCTAGAAGAACAAAAACCACGCGATCAGTTTAAGTATTTAATCTGCACCGTTCGATGTAGAAGATGGGTCTCGTGCTTACTTCATATGCCCATTGGTTGTGACCACGGGCCTTTACCAAAAGGCGCTTTCACGATTCGCATATCGGAAATCCTGAGGTGAAGACATCTCGTCTCTTCATGTTGCTATCTCTGAAAAGAATCTTTAACTTGGTGCTAGCTCCTCCTTCTCACATGACCAATGGCGGTGACTACAGCCTATACAAAAAGGTATTTCGGTGTTTTATATTTCGACGTTTTGGCATTTCGGCTTTTAGCGTTTCAACATTTTGGTGTTTTTGAATTTCGGCATTTTGGTGTTTCTGTGATGAAGTGTTTAGACACTCCAAGTCACAATCCCCGAAATGATCTGACGGCTTCACATTTGATCTCCTGGGTTCTTCACAGTTTCGCGTTTTGGTATGTCGAGAGGCATATTGATCTCCAAATTAGGAACCATCGTGCCTGTGCAAATTGATCCACAGTGCCTGTGCAAACAGACCAACAAACTCCCCCTTTGGCATTTTAAAGTTTGACATTAATGACAAAACCAATTCTTGTGCAAACTGTGCAAACTTCCCTGTACAAGCAAACTGCAAGCCCTGCCAACAAACTCCCCCTTTGGCATTGATGGAAAACTGCCAACACCCAGTACAGATTGAGTAGTTACAACAAGTGAACAACAAGTTCGCCTGCGCAGTAGACTTTTGGCTTGACAATAATGTGGCAGGGTTTATAACAGAGTTTGCAGTCGACACAACAAAGTCATACAGCGCAGTGAAGCAAGAATTTCTACACGGACCTCGAGGAAGGTACATTCAATCCCTATATACTTCCATTAATATAATTCTATATAACAAAGGTGTTATGACGATGGGGTCAAACAACTAAACTACCTTGCATGCATGGGGGAAGGGGGGAAACACTGACAGAAAGAGGATAAATGGAAGGAAGAAAGGATAAGGGAAAGAAGGAGGAACCCTTGGACCCGATCATGATGGACGATGATCAGATCAAGTGGATCTTGGCATCAACGGGAAAGACACGTAGCAGGGTACCCTACCAATACAAGGTGAATACCAAGAAGAGATCCATATCCGTGAGGGAAGGCTTGGAAAGTGATGAGGAAGAGGTAGAGGATCTTCGGGGTGTGGAGCATATTGAGGAAATCCTGCGCACAACATATGAGAGGAAGATGAGAGGTCCAAGAGCAGGAGGAGAAGGCATCCATCCTATCCATATTAATGTAATTGTGGAACCCATAAACCCATGTGCGACTAATACACCAAGGAGAACACCACCATTTAGACAACCGAAGTTCAGAGGAAGTTTGACAGTAGGAAGTACATCTACACAAGAAGCAAAACCTGGAGGAGAAAATTCAGGTAACAATAGTCAGGTATCTACACCACAAGGAGGTAGTATTTCAACATTCAGGATGGCCAGACATGATCCCACCATCAGATTACCAGAATTTCAAGGAGAAGCAGCAGAAGACCCCAAGAAGCATTTGTTCATTTGTGCAAAGATCTGGGAAGCAAAACAAATCACTGATGAAGATAATAAACTAGCGCATCTAGCTATTATGCTAAGAGACCATGCACTAGATTGGTACATGAGTCTAGACACAAACAGTGCCCCTGGGACGACAAGAACACTGAAAAACATTAAGACGTTAATGATAAATGAGTTCCAGAAGCCAAGCTCAGAGGATCAGTACATGAACAAGATGATCGAAATAAGACAGAAACTAGGAGAGTATGTATGGGAGATTGATCAAAGATTCAAGCGACTGAAGGGAAAGTTAATATATATCATGATCGAGATGAAGCATCGACACCTATTTTTCAACTCACTACTCCCAAATTTAAAATACCCATTGCAACAATAGAAGTTCCAGACACAGGAAGAGGCTTTGCAAGCAGCCTTGCAACTGGAAGAAAACCAGTACCAACAGACAGACCCATCTATTGAAGAACTAAAGGAGGATTTGAATAATCTCACGTTTCAGCTGAACTAAAATAAGAACAAGGACAAACAAGAAGTTGTTTGGTGTACCACATTCAGGACAAAAGGCCACCACAAGAACGAATGTCCAACATTCACGTAATATATGGCAACAGGATTTCCAAACCCATTACCAATGGGAGGACTATGGTGCTAAATTTGCAAAAAACTGGTTCACGACCCTTATCACTGCACAATGATGCAGAAATACCAGACAGTCCCAAAGAGCTCATATTGCACCTTTGATGCAGGAGCATCTCAAGCGAGCCAGTGCGGAAGCAAAAGGCAGTTGGATGAGTGCCAGCGCAAATTTTGAAATTACCTTGAAGTTGATGTGCAATCTTAAATGAATTCATTAAGAATAAGCACACTTGTAAAATATAAATGGACCTTGAGTGATTGCTCTCATTCTTAGTAGGTAGAAGGCATTTATGGTAGTTAATGTAAAGTAGATAGAATTCAATTCTAGATTAGACAGTTTTAGAAGGAAAGAGGGAAACGGGATATAGACACCCTCATTGTGTATTGTAACATTAGAGAAGGAAGAGCATAGAGAAGAGAAGCAGAGAGTTGTGTAGCAGACTCCATGTACAGAAGTTCTAAATTAATACAAAGAAAGTTGTGATTCAGAATCATGGTGTTCATCTATTCTCTGTGTATGCATATTTGAATGTTATGCTCATGAATGTTTTACTCTTTCTGTCATGCAATTGCTTTTATGCTATGTATGAATGATTTCTTGTCGAATGTTTGAAATCTGAGAGGGAAGGGTAATGGAATGAGTTTCAATTGTTTCTCTATATGAGCAAGAGTTCCTGCAAGGAGTGCAATTAAAGTGTCCGCAAGGAGTGCGTTGACAAAGGGTTCAGATAGGGTAATTGTTGTTCTCATTCACACAAAAGTGCAGTTGGGCACAAGAGTCATGAAAGGAATGTGTAGGCCATGTGAAGTCTCAGGGTAGTGAACCTGAGTGAAGAATTTAGAGACTGCTGCTGCAGGAGTGCGCAGGGTCGAAGGGATTCAACCATTTGAAAAAGTTGAAGAGTTGTCGCAAGGAGTGTGAGCAGGAATTCTCTGAAAGGTTCAGAGGCAGAGAAAGTTCAGAGGGATTTGAAGTCTTCAAGGCTCATTGAAGGCAGGAGAAAAGACCAAGTACTTTGAAGTTGGTAAGAAGGCGTAGTGACATCAAACCCAGGAAGTTCTCAGGGGAAGAGACGAACGATCAGAATTCTCTGAAGGGAATTCGCGAATTTCCGTGAGCCGTCAGACCTCACAGAGAAGTAGGGGAGTTACGGAGAAAGCGTCGAAGGGTTCTAAGCTCAGGAGGAGTAGGACCGTAGATCCAAGCCATAAGGGGCCATTGGATTTACACATGGAATTCTATATCGGGGTTTCGCGGGTTGAAGTCTCGTAACCATTGCAACAGGGATCGCGATATTCTGAATCGTGAATTCCTGAAAGTAAAGAGGATTTGTGCGGGCCACGGAGGAATCAATGAGTGGACAGGTGGCACACTATTTCGGATTTCTTGGAGAGTGAAGTTTTGAAAACATTGCATTCAGGATTCGCTATATTGCGAAATCCGAAATTTTGACGGAGTAAAGGGGCGTTGAAGAGTCGAAGCTCGCGAGTGTGTCGGAGTGTCAGAGTTTTGGCATATTGGGTTTTGGGAGTCGAGGAGGCGAGTTGCTCGACATCGCGATCGACGAAATCGCGATAGCGAAAACCCCGAAAAGAAAAGAGAAGGGTCAGCATTGACTGTTTCGGGTTTCAGGGATTCGAGAGACCAATGCTCAACCACTGGATTCGCAAAGTTGTGAAATCCGATCTCCTAAGTGAAAAGAGGGGATCCCACGAGGATTGATGTGGGTGTAGATTTCCCGATAGGGAAATAGAAGAGTCGTTTAGAGTTCTTCGGGCCAGTGGAAAAGAAAATATCCTATGCTGACGTGGACCTTTTTGACCTGCGGGTTGTGGAAGGAGTGTGCGTCGGCGTCAGTTTGGTATTAAAGAACAGAAAATTTATTTTCTTTCTGTAGCAAAGAAGAAAGAAAAATTCACCATGCCGCCAAGGAGAAGGGACAAGAAAACACCCGATCCACCAAAGGATAGGGCGATGTCGCGGAGAAGAGGCAGGCAGATGCAGAATCCAGAGATGGAGAGAGAGATGCATGATCTATGAGCTAGACTCGAAGACATGGAGACAGCACAAAGACACATAGTTAGTACTGGGGATCTTAGTGATTCCGAAAGTGAGATTGAGGCTGAACACGAGGAAGAAGTTGCAGCAGAAGATGCAGCAAATGAGCGCTTGATCAGAGCTATTACAAGAATGGGTGCAAGAGAGAAAATGGACATTCCAGTTTATGAGGGAAATTTGGATGCAGAGGAGCTTCTAGACTGGATTAGAGATCTAGACACATACTTTGACTACGAAGATGTCGAAGAGGACAAGAAGGTCAAGCATGTTGTCACAATATTGAAGGGACACGCAGCATTGTGGTGGGATGAACTACAAGCTGACAGACGCTGCAAAGGCAAGCAGAAGATCAAAAGCTGGGATAGAATGATCATGAAGATGAAGGCGAAATTCATCTCTAAAGATTACCAGATTACTCTTTTCAGGAGAATGTAGAACCTGAGACAGAAGCTGATGACAGTGAAAGAATACACTGAGGAATTCTACAGGTTGAACATCAGGGCAGGTCAACGGGAGAGCGATGATGAAAAAGTTGCCAGATACATGAATGGCCTGAGATATGATATCCAGGATGAGATTAGCATGGTAACCATCCGAATGGTAGAAGATTCTTATCAGATGGCTCTGAAAGTGGAAGAGAAGCTAAGCCGAAAGTAGAGTCAGAGAGGTCGAGGCAGAAGTCAGCCCAGAGGAAAATCAGTTGCCTGGGATAAATACCAGAAGCCCAAGGAGGACTGGAAGAAACCTCAGACTCAAACTGATAGAGGTGGAAGTTCATAGCGAGGGAAATATGTTGAACAACGGGGACAACATACTAAACAGAGAGGAGATTATGCTAATAGAAATACTTTTCCTCATACTAGAGGTAGAGGAAGAGGAAGAGGTGGAGTAATAACATGCTTCACATGTGGAAAAAATGGGCACAAGTCTTATGAGTGTCCAGATAAAAAGAAGGAGAGTGGAGAAACTCACATCGCTGAAGCACAGAGGAGGGATGTTGAGGCAGAAGATGTTGAAGGCGGAAGATCGTTGATGATGCAAAAATCTCTTTTGACACCAGAGAAGGAGGTGGAGATTTCAGTTCAAAGAACCAGACTTTTCTGAACTACCTGCAAGACCAAGGACCAGGTATGCAAGGTCATTGTAGATAGTGGTAGCATAGATAATCTCATTTCTACAGAGATGGTAGAGAAGCTAGAGCTGGAGACGATCGATCATCCAAGCCCATACAGAATTTTGTGGCTACAAAAAGGACATCAGGTAACTGTCACTAAACAATGTTTAGTTGAATTCAAGATAGGAGGATATAATGATAAGATATTATGTGATGTTATTCCTATGGATGTTTGTCATCTATTGTTGGGTAGACCATGGAAATATGACAGGAATGTGATTCATGATGGGAGAATGAACACATACACCCTAGAGAAGAATGGGAGGACTCACATGTTGCTTCCAATTAAGGATAAGGAGGTGAAACCGGAAGTAAGCAACACTGTGTTTCTCATGAGTGGGAAGGAACTTCTTACAGAGGTTAAGAAGAAGGAGGATCCATAGTTCATTGTGGTCAGGAAACCAAAGATTGTTTTGACCAGCACAAGAGTGGATGATTTACCAGAAGAGATTCAGGAACTGCTGGAAGAGTTCGCTGACATAGTAGTGGACAAATTACCTCGTTCGTTGCCACCGATTAGAAGTGTGAGTCATCATATTGATCTCATACTAGGGGCTAGTTTACCAAACAAAGCCACGTACAGATTGACGCCGCAAGAGAATGAAGAGGTTAAGAGGCAAGTCCAGGAGTTATTGGACAAAGGTTTGGTCAGGGAAAGCTTGAGTCTGTGTGATGTTCCAATAGTACTCAGTCCGAAGAAAGACGGAGGCTGGAGGATGTGTACTGACTCTAGAGAGATTAACAAGATAACCATCAGGTACAAATTTCCATTGCCGAGGATGGATGATCTAATGGATTGCTTGAGTGGAGCAAAGTATCTTTCAAAGATTGATTTGAAAAGCGGTTATCATCGAATCTGCATGAGAGAGGGTGATGAATGGAAGACAGCATTCAAAACAAACGAAGGATTGTATGAATGGCTGGTTACAGCAGGAGAAGCTATTGATAAATATGAAGAATTCCGCATTCATGAAGACAAAGCTTATTTACTTGGGATTCGTTATTTCTGCAGATGAGTTGAGGATGGATCCAAACAAGGTGGAGGTAATCAAGAATTGGCCATCACCGAAGAATATCTTTGAGGTGAGAAGTTTTCACGGATTGGCTAGTTTCTACCAAAAGTTCATCGAGAATTTCAGTGGAATTAGCGCAGCAATGATGGATACAGTGAAGAAAAGACACAAGTCTTTTCACTGGATAGAAGAGGCTGAGAAGAGCTTCAAATTGTTGAAACGGAAGATTACAGAACAACCAGTTTTGGTGTTGTCGGATTTTCGAAAGACATTTCAAGTGAAATGCGATGCAAGTTGATTTGCAATAGGGGCAGTCTTGAGTCAGGAAGACAGGTCGATAGCATACTTCAGTGAGAAGTTGAATGAAGTGAAAGTGAAGTACTCCACTTATGATAAGGAGTTATATGCTATCATATAGGCATTGAAGAAATGGAGGCATTACTTGATCCCGAAGGAATTTGTTTTATACAGTGACAATCATGCACTGCAGTTTGTGATTCAACAGGAAAAGTTGAATCAGAGACATGTCAAATGGGTTGAATATATGCAGAATTTCACTTTTGTGGTTAAACATATTTCGGGTACTGCTAACAAAGTTGTTGATGCTTTGAGAAGGAAGTGTTTGCTGTTGCAGGATTTCAGAGTCAAAACGTTGGGTTTTGATGATCTTAGGAACATGTACGCAGATAATCAGGATTTTAAGGAGGTGTATGAAGCAGCTGAGAATCCAATTCTTAGGGATAGAAGCCAAGGGGAAGAATACATGATCTAGGAAGGATTACTATTTAAGAGTAATCAACTGTGTATTCTGAAATTCTCCATGAGGGAGAATCTACTGAAGGAGAAACACAGTGGAGGATTAGCATGGCACTTTGGTCATGACAAGATGTTCGCAAAGCTGAATGAGTCATATTTTTGGCCGGGAATGCGAGCAGATGTCAAGAGATTCGTGGACAGATGTAGAATTTGCCAGCATCAAAAGGGAAGAAGACAGAATGCGGGATTTTATCAACCATTACCCATACCAGAGAGGTCGTGGGATGCAATTAGCATAGATTTTGTATTGGGGTTGCCAAGAACACAAAGAGGTTCTAATTCAATCTTTGTGGTGGTGGATAGATTTTCCAAGATGGCACACTTCATTCCATGTCATAAAACCAGTGACGCAACTCACATTGCGAATCTGTTTTTCAAAGAGGTCATTCGACTTCATGGTTTACCAAGAAGTATAGTTTTGGATCAAGACACAAAGTTCATAGGGAATTTCTGGAGAACCTTATGGAAGAAGCTGGGAACTAACTTCTCATTTACTTCAGCTTATCATCCTTAGAAAGATGGACAGAAATAAGTGGTGAACAGAAGTCTGGGAGACTTGCTGAGAAGCTTGGTGATAGAACACCACAGCCAGTGGAACAACATATTACCACAGGCAGAATTTGCTTATAACGATTCAGTTAACAGAAGCACAGGGAAGAGTCCATTTCAGGTTGTCTATGGCATACAACCAAGAGGAATTTCTGAATTGAGGGATTCAGAACAGATTTTGACTAGGAGTGCTAGTGCAGAAGATTTCGCAGAGGCGATGAAGGAACTTCACAGCTAGGTGAAGGAGCGTTTACAGAATTCAAGCCAAGAATACAAGCGTAGAGCAGATCAACACAGAAGACAAATTCAGTTTGAGGTTGGTGACTTGATTCTGGCACATTTGAGAAAGGAGAGGTTCCCGAGAGGAACATATAATAAATTAAAGATGAAGAAAATCAGACCATGTAGGGTCTTGAATAAATTTGGGGTGAATGCTTACGAGATTGAATTACCCGATGGGATCAGAATTTCTTCGATATTCAATATCTCAGATTTGTACCCATATAAAGTTGAGGAAACAGGGATAGGAAATGAGCAGCCAGTGATCCAGTGGACAAAGAAGATGCCAGTTGCAGATAAGTCATAGATGGAGTGCATACTGGACAAAAGAATTGGTAAGAAGACCAGGAGGAAAGACTACTTTGAATATTTGGTCAAATGGAAGGGCCATCCAGTTGAATATGCCAGCTGGGAGAATGAAGCATAGATTCATAAGCATGGACAGACCATGCACGATCTCATGGACAGGAGCCCATGAAAATTTTTAAGCAAGGGAGTATGATGCATGAGCATCTCAAGCGAGCCAACGCAGAAGCAAAAGGCAGCTGGATGAGCGCCAGCGCAAATTTTGAAATTACCTTGAAGTTGATGTGCAATCTTAAATGAAGTCATTAAGAAGAAGCGCACTTGTAAAATATAAACGGACCTTGAGAGATTGCTCTCGTCCTTAGTAGGTAGAAGGCATTTATGGTAGTTAATGTAAAGTAGATAGAATTCAATTCTAGATTAGATAGTTTTAGAAGGAAAGAGGGAAACGGGATATAGACACCGTCATTGTGTATTGTAACATTAGAGAAGGAAGAGCATAGAGAAGAGAAGCAGAGATCTATGTAGCAGACTCCATGCACAGAAGTTCTGAATTAATACAAAGAAAGTTGTGATTCAGACTCATGGTGTTCATCTATTCTCTGTGTATTCATCTTTGAATGTTATGCTCATGAATGTTTTACTCTTTCTGTCATGCAATTGCTTTTATGCTATGTATGAATGATTTCTTGTCGAATGTTTGAAATCTGAGAGGGAAGGGTAATGGAATGAGTTTCAATTGTTTCTCTGTCTGAGCAAGAGTTCCTGCAAGGAGTGCAGTTAAAGTGTTTGCAAGGAGTGCGTTGACAAAGGGTTCAGATAGGGTAACTGTTGTTCTCATTCACACAAAAGTGCAGTTGGGCACATGAGTCGTGCAAGGAGTGCATAGGCCATGTGAAGTCTCAGGGTAGTGAACCTGAGTGAAGAATTTAAAGACTGCTACTGCAGGAGCGTGCAGGGTCGAAGGGATTCAACCATTTGAAAAAGTTAAAGAGTTGCCACAAGGAGTGTGAGAAAGAATTCTCTGAAAGGTTCAGAGGCAGAGAAATTTCAGAGGGATTTGAAGTCTTCAAGGGTCGTTGAAGGTAGGAGAAAATACCAAGTACTTTGAAGTTGGTAAAAAGGCGTAGCGACGTCGAACCCAAGAAGTTCTCAGGGGAAGAGACGGACGGTCAAAATTCTCTGAGGGGAATTCATGAATTTCTGTGAGCCATCAGACCTCACAGAGAAGCAGGGGAGTTACAGCAAAAGCGTCGAAGGGTTCTAAGCTCAGGAGGAGTAGGACCATAGATCCAATCCATAAGGGGCCGTTGGATTTACACATGGAATTCTATATCGGGGTTTCATGGGTTGAAGTCCCGTAACCATTGCAACAGGGATCACGATATTCTGAATCGCAAAGTCCCAAAAGTAAAGAGGATTTGTGTGGGCCATGGAGGAGTCAGTGAGTGGACAGGTGGCACACTATTTTGGATTTATTGGAGAGTGAAGTTCTGAAAAAATTGCATTTAGGATTCGTGATATTGAGAAATCCGAAATCCCGACGGAGTAAAGGGGCATTGAAGAGTCGAAGCTCGCGAGTGTGTCGGAGTGTCGGAGTTTCAGCATATCAGGTTTCAGGAGTCGAGGAGGCAAGTTTCGCGACATCGTGATCGCCAAAATTGCAATAGGGAAAACCCCGAAAAGAAAAGAGAAGGGTTAGCGTTGATTGTTTTGGGTTTCATGGATTCGAGAGACCAACGCTCGACCACTGGATTCACGAAGTTGCGAAATCCGATCTCCTAAGTGCAAAGAGGGGATCCCACGATGATTGTTGTGGGTGTAGATTTCCCGATAGGGAAATAGAAGATTCATTCAGAGTTCTTCAAGCCAGTGAAAAAGGAAAGATCCTGTGCTGACGTGGACCTTTTCGACCTGCGGGTTGTGGAAGGAGCGTGCGTCGGTGTCAACCTTTTGCAAGTCAGTGGGCCACGACGACAAAGATTGTAGAACTATGGATTTGATGTGAGAAAGGACATCACATGCATATAGGGTACATGCCAAAATCATGACTGGGCAAGCAACTCCATAGTTCAATCAAGTCTTGGCTCCATACAACACTGCGCAACAGCAGTATAATACTGCGCAACAACCATATAACAACACGTAGCCATAGTACAACCCCGCACAACCTCAGTACATTATCGCACAGTCTAATCATGTGCCTCAGTATAACGCGTTGAGAGGCGATCGAGTATGCTACAAAGGAGGAGGACGAGCTAGAGGAGGTTTCAGATGAGGTAGAGGACCAGTCACATGTCACAATTGTCAACAACCAGGACATTATGCAAGGGATTGTCCACTTCCACCAACAACTTGTATGTATTGTTGCACATCAGACCACGATATAGAGGAATGCCCGACACTCCTAGTAAAGATTCAGGAAAATGGGAACCAAAACAACCAGAATGTTTAGTGGATTTCGGCTGAAGCAAGGGATGAAGGATGGAACATCAACATAGTTACCCGTGGAGGAGATAAAATAGGCACTGATGTAGTTCGACAAGAACCGATGCAGAATGAATGGGTAAGGAAGAACACTGAACCAAGGAAGAAGTTCGATGCGCAGAAGGAAAAGGAGATCTTTAAATAAGCCAAACAAGAATTTCAGAAGGAGGACATAGCATTGACTTCAACTGTGCAGCATAACAAAGAAGCACCAGAGTATGAGATGTCGCCATTGTTGGATCATACCAACGAAATACAATCCATGGGACAAGTAAGTACAATCAAAATATTTATGCAATCATGTGTAAAGGTATTAAGTGATCCATCATATATGAAAATATTTCAAAACATACTAGAAAAATGTAGCATTGAGACAGAAGGAAATCTAGAACCAAATATAGTCAATCACCTGCACATGAGAAGAAGAAAAAGTAGGGATTTTAGTCTAAATGCTAATATTGGAGATTTCAATATGGGGGACATTGTACTGGATCTAGGATATGAAGTTAATGTATTACCAAAGAAGACATGGCAGTGCATGGGAGAGCCAACATTAGGATATTCACCTATTCAATTGAAATTGGAAAACCAACACAGAGTCTTACCAATCGGTAGACTGAAAGGAGTGAAAATTGACCTATATGGAGTGCGCACTAAAGCATATTTTGAAGTTATTGAAATAGTGGACAGCACAACACCTTACCCAACATTGCTTGGTCTGGATTGGGTGTTTGACAACTAGGCCATAATCAACTTAAAGACCAGGAAAATGACATTTGAGTCAGGAGAATACAAGGTCATCGTGCCATTAGATCCATCATAAGGGGAGAGGTTTGTAGAACCTACTTTCCTAGACCTAGAGGAAATCGACCAGTTGTACAGAACAACTGCGCGCGATGAGAATTGCGTAAACCCAACTGTCGATGGGATACTCAACTGGAGGAGCATTACTTCATGTGAAATAGACTCAAACACTGGTTTAGAGAACTGGAAACAAATTCTACACGAAGTATCTATGAGAAGATGTGCACAAATAGACTACGCAGTAAGTGGGTCAACACAAAAATCAAGGAACCACCCAGTTTCCATGGAATGAATGATTTGGAAACATTCTTAAAATAGTACGAAGATGCAATTTTGGAGCGTCAGAGACTGTTATCACTTGACTTAGCACTCAAGGCCACACCTGCAAAATGGTGGGGTACAAACAAAAATACAATCACAGATTGGTACCAATGTAAGAGGTTACTGCGCATAAGGTTTGGCGCAGAACATAAAAACAACAAACAACAGAAGTATGATGGACACGAGGCACCAGAAGAACACTTGGAGGCATGTAGAACGCTATGGAAAATGACACCCCCAGAGGAATGGCCTCATCACTTCATACACACTCTAGAGGGCATACCAGTGAACCGGTATACAGACTAGGAGTTGCGCAAGGCAACTGCAACCTGGATGACATTTCAATAGAATTTTCCCATTACATTTTCATTCAAACATGAAAACCCCAACATAGATGCATCTCTAAAATGAATCAAAGTAATATTCATTAAAGAACCAAAAATAGAATTGATCATAGAAGAACAGCAACATAACAAACAGATAGTCAAGGAATTGTTGTCATGTTACCATGTATAGCAGGAAGCATCGGACGAAGAGGATCCACACAATATTCATATTGAAGAATACGAAGGCGAAAGAGAGGTGGAAGGACCACCCATAGAATCAGAAGTCATTTATGCACCGATCAAAGTAAATAAAGTTAACATTGGGACAACCGAGCATCCCAAAAATGGTGAGCATTGGAGATTACTAGGATGAGCAAACAGTGGAAAGCATTACAAAGTTGTTGTGTGAATACAATGACTTGTTCCCTACAACATTTACAGAAATGAAGGGTATAGCTGAAGAGTTAGGTGAAATGAAGATACCACTCAAACCTGAAGCGAGACCTATTATACATTGACCCTATAGATTGAACCCCATATACAAACAGAAATTCAAAGCTGAGATCGACAGGATGCTTGAAGCCGACATCATAGAACCGGTCGAAGAGTCAGAATGGATAAGACCGATGGTAGTATAGGACAAGAAGCAAGGAGGGCTCAAGATATGCGTCGACTTGAGTAAGTTGAACGATGCATGCTTACATGACCCATTCCCTAGACCTTTCACAGATGAGGTGTTAGAGAATGTGGGAGGACATGAATCTTACTCATTCACTGATGGATTCTCAGGCTACCATCAGATTAAGATATCACAGGAGGAAAGATACAAGACCATGTTTGTGACAGAATGGGGATCTTATCAATACACAGTCATGTCATTTGGACTGAAGAATGCACCAACAATATTCTCCAGAGTAGTCATTGTTGTGTTTAAGGAATTCATCCACCAGTTTCTCGAAGTATAACTGGATGATTGGACAGTTTATATTTTATTGAAAAATCATGTAGAAGTCTTATGCCTAATTCTAGAAAGATGCAGACAGTGTCAGATATCACTAAATATAAATAAATTCATATTTGGAACACCGTTTGGGATACTATTGGGCCATATAGTATGCAAACAAGGTTTGATAGTATATCCTGCAAAAATCGCAGTAATTGTTAACTTGCCAACACCAAAAACAGTCCATCATCTAAGAGTGACATTGGGACACACGGGTTATTACAAGAAAGTTATCAAAGGATATGCATAGATCACTGCATCGATGGAAAATATGCTAAGAAAAGATACAAAGTTTTAGTGGAACGAAGAGTGTCAACACGGTCTAGATACCCTGAAGGAAAAGATGGTCACCGCGCCGATATTAGTATTTCCAGACTGGGAGAAGACATTCCATGTGCATGTAGATGCATCAGCTATAGCACTTGGAGCTATATTGGCGCATCCAGGAGCGAGAAACTTGGATCACCCGATAACATTCGTGAGCAGAAAGTTATCAGACTCCGAACATAACTATAACACGACCGAAAGAGAAGGCCTAGCTATGGTCTACGCACTTCAAAAGTTTCAGCATTGCTTATTGGGAAAACACTTTAAGATGTTCACAAATCACTCAACCCTGAAATACCTAGTCAACAAGCCATTGTTGGGGGGGAGAATCTATCAATGGTTACTACTATTCCAATAATTTGACTTTGAGGTAATAATCAAGCCTGGAAAATTGAACGCAGGACCTGATCACCTATCAAGGGTCACAATGGATAAGAATTTAGAAGACAACTTTTTGAATGCACATATATTCTCAGTACAGATTGTTGATGAATACTTCGCAGAGACCATTCAGTACTTGAGTATAGGTATTGTGCCGCAAGAATATAGCACTGCGCAGAAGAAAAACCTGGTAGTCTGCGCTTTTGACTATCAACTAATTGAAGGACACCTATACAAAATGGGCGCATATAGCATTTTTTGAAGATATGTGTTAGAGAACGAAAGACCACACATTTTAGAAAAATCCCATGAAGGAATAGTAGGGGGGGCATTATGCAGGCAAAGATACCGCGCAGAAGGTATTACGCGCAAGACTTTGTTGGCCAACAATTCACATAGACCCGAAGGAATACTACCAAACACACAATGTTTGTCAAAGGGTAGGCAAACCCAACATAAGGGACGAGATGCCATTACGAACACAAGTAACATTACAGGCATTCGAAAAGTGGGCAATAGACTTTGTGGGACCAATCAAACCACCAACAAAAAGAACTGGAGAAAGGTGCATTATCACCACGATGAAGTATCTAACAAGATGGGTAGAAGTCGCACCAGTGAAGGATTGCAATGCAGAAACAACAACGCACTTTCTATTTGAACTAGTCATTAATATATTTGGGTGCCCAAGATTTTTGATGAGCGACCAAGGCACACACTTCATAAACAACACCATCAGCGCTATGACCGAAGAATTTGAAGTCCATCACTAGAAGAGCACACTGTATCACCCACGGGCAAATGGCACAGTGGAATTCTTCAACAAAATCTTCGAGAATGCATTGACAAAGATATGCAACGTCAACAGGGATGACTGGGACCTCAAAGTACCTGCAGTATTATGGGCATACAGGACTACATGAAAAACGTTGACAGGGCACACACCATTTAAACTAGTTTATGGCCAAGAAGTAGTGGTGCCATTATAATTTTTAGTACCAAGCTTGCGCGTAGCAGCAATCACAGAAATTATAGAACAAGGCACAGTACAAGAGAGACTGAATCAGTTACTGACTATGGAGGAAGACCGAATCTTGGCAGGATTCCACCAACAAGTTCAGAAACCAAGAGACAAACCTTGGCATGATAGACACAACAAGAAGAAAACGTTCAAGGAAGGACATCTAGTGCTATTGTACGACATCAAATCATTACAGCACCGAGGAAAGCTCATAATGCATTGGTTAGTACCATATGAAGTAAAATCTGTCATAGATGGAGGAGTTGTATAGTTAAGATATTTATCAGGTGCAAAACTCAGGGGGATGATCAATGGGATCTGACTGAAGCTGTACAAGGACAGTCGACCACCCACCGTGCAGTAAAAAAAATTAAAAATAAAATAAAAAAGAACCAAAGAGGGTGCAGTGCGCCAGAGATAGAAAGGCCACACAAAGTTAGAAACACAAAATCGACGAGGAGAAAGACAATGGTCACATCCAAAGGGAAACAAGCGGGAAAATGAAAGCCGACAAAACCAGGATGACATGACAGTACTAAGAGAAATTAAGGACAACAAGGATCGATGGGACACCACATTAATCGCTCCAACTAGAGATGGCACAGCAAGAGTAATGGCAAGTACGAAACTGCCAAATATGCATTGAACCGGTGATCAAGGTGCATTAAACCCATAATCAAGGAAGCATCCTCGACAAGCTTCATGGGAAATCCATACAACACATAGGCAAGGAAACCAATAGTCTATTTACGAAGAGAGAACAGACAAAGAGTGACAGAGGATAAAGAACAAAGAGAGAGTTCACGAAGACCATTTGAGTCCAGCAGACATTTGACATTCACCGCCATGGCACCGCCTAAGAAAGAAGAATTGAGCCAGACCACTAGGAAAACCAGAGTTCAAACCAGGTCACGAGGACAGGCCGAAGAAGGTGAACAACATCCGTCGGAGGTCGTCAATGTCGATGAAATCCCATCCCCAAAGAGGATACCAGTACAATCCACGCCGATACTGGAGGAAATTCAACAACCAACAGCAGAGGCCATGAATGTAGATACACTAGCAGCAGTGCAAAAGCCACAGAACTAGTAAAAAGTAACCCTAAAGGAGGTGCAACCAGAGAATACAGAATCAGCTCTAAAATTTAATGGCACGACGTCGAAGCTGACAACAATACTTGAGCCAGACGAGTCTCAAACGACCATCTTAGACCACCTAGCCAGGGAGACGGATGAAGATGCCTCGGATTGGTCGGAATGGCATACAGAAGAATAACTGAAAGCCATTGGAACTTAAATCCAGCCACAATCAGCGAATAAAGATAAGATACAGATACTCAGGTCACCTCGCAAGAAACCTGTAGCAGAAAGCGTTCTATCACACATACCAAAGGGGGTACAGGTAGGACTAGAGCTACTGGGTCATATCGAAAATCTCAAATACTCTGACCATGATGTAGTAGACGAAGCCAAGTTTTCATAACGTGTGAAGAGGAGCTTTATCTAGACTATAGGCATGAATCGGGTTGGCAAACCGATCAAGCAGCCATACCAGTGGCCAACTGGGCTGGAGAAAATAGGAATTTTAGGTCTGTTGGACTTACCACATTTTGGCAGAGGTCAGCACACAACCGCATTCATCAAACAGTTGCTAGCAGTCACACATGAAGGGGATATATGGTTGGACAAGCTCATCCCCGTAGCCATTGAGATTATTTTGAACATAACAGGGTTACCAATTTGGGGAATGGATCCCGCGCTATTTCTGGATGACAAAACCAAGGAGAAAGCACTAGAAGAAGTGATGAAGAAGAAGTACGACATCAACAGGGGTACAAGAGGGATCATCATCAAGAGGATCAATGACGCATCCACACAATTAGTCACAAAATTATTATCCTACAAGCTGCTAAGAAAATGCCACAGGGAGGAAGTCCCAACTAGAGTTGTTGCAGTTGCAGCACAGTGCACAGAAGGCACCTCAATGAGCTGGGCGTCGTACCTTTTGAACTTGTTCTTGGATGACTGCAAGGATGCACAGGACCTTGGGACAGAGTTTCACTACTCATGGTTGATCACGCTCATAGCCTTTATGGGATGGAGGGAACCAAGGTACATAAAGTTTTGTACCAAACCCAAACCAAACCAGGGAAAGAGGTATTCACTACTAAAAGCGACGACGAGCGCTAGTGACAAGATGATGAACGGATCTATCTTCAAAGGATACCTACGTGACCTATAGGAAGCCATCTCCAAGATGTGGAGAATCACACTAGAAGTTGTCATGCGATATGCAGACATCGCCAATTTCCAGGCCACACGACACATGATGTGGATACAGGCAAGGATGGATCTGGATAAACAATGGCTAAAAATGCACTACTACATCACCGAGGGTGATATTGACATGGTCATCAGTGAATGGGCCAATGAATAGAGGATCCAATCCATTACCAAGGAAGTGCTAGAAAGAAAAGAAGAAGAAGAGGAAGAGCAGGGAGAAACGCAGCCTCTGAAAATCCAAGTGCCCAAGAGACGAAGAACGGGCCAAGGCAAGACAACACAAAAAGACGAAGGGCCAAAGAAGACAAGGACCCGGAAGGGGAAGAAGGAGAGTACACAGTTGACCAACGGATAGCAAAAACATGTTGAGGGAGCACAAGAGACCTCCCCAAATCCCGACACACAAGAACCAGAGGGAAATAAGAGACCAACCACGTAGGCAAGAGGCGTGTGCAAGAAATCAAAGGCACAACGAACACCGCCAGAATATACGATCACAGATGATGATGGGAAATGATCGCCAGAATGATCCAGGATTGTCTATCTGAGAACTTCGACCATGTTTCACACCACAGGGACAAGATTCAATAGGAGTTGGCAGATATACAACATCTCATCAATCATATCGGAGAAGGGTCGAAAACAAGTAGAAGGGGAACCGGACCATCAACACCGCAAACAAAAGGAAGAGTGCAAGAAGAAGAATGCGAGTCAGTCCAAGCAATACTGCAACCACATGTAACATTCCACATCAACCCTAGTATGTTGCGCATGGAATAAATTGTGGGGAAGACACTCTTGAAGGACTTAAGCCAAATTTAACTTGTGTTGACAAGGATACCATCAGGGGTGCTACACAGGTTGCAAGTGAGCGTAAACCACGAGATACAATCTCCCACACGTAGAGACTTAACCGAATTGAAGTAGGCAACAAAGAAGCAGGACTTGTTGGAAATAGTATATGAGAAGGCTAAATCTAAGACCCAGAAGAGGGAGCACATGAAAGGATTGGAGAAGAAAGTGGCAGGAACTTATGAGAAGATTCCACAGGCCGCAGAGAGTGAGGAAATCATAGTAGTAGAAAAGATTGATCGGATTGTGCAGGAAATTGATCAATATCATAAGGAGATTTAGAATCTTTAAGAGCTGCTCATACCAACCACTCCACCAGTAGTCAAGGATCAAAGGAAGCAGGAAGCAACAACGCAGCTGCAAGATATAGAGCAGTAGGTTAGCATAGCAACTAACTTGTTTGATAAAGCAACGTAACTTTGGACCAAGTTGGAGGAGGATCAGCAGGTCCAACAGTGGGACAAGGAAGAAGAAAGGATCAACGCAGTGATCCAAGAGCTCAAGCAGAAGCAAAAGACAATACCAATCATAGAACGCGTCAAAGATATGCAGGACATGAAGAGATTGTAGGCAGAGCTAATCACTACGCAAACCCAGAAACAAGAGTGGTAGGCTCAAATGGAACCATTGCAGGAACGGGTAGTAGAAGATTTGGCACACGCAGAGGAAGCTAAGACACACATAGTATAGGCCCAGGTAGAATGTGCAGGATTGATCAGTGACGAAGTGGCAGTGCAGATAGTGGACACAATCAAGGAGAAGATTGTGCAGGCACAGACATAAGCAACAAAGCTCAAGGAAAAGTTCCAAATGATCACTAAGGAGATCAAGGAAGCTCAGAAGGATTAGGTGGTTCGGGACGAGCCACATGTCAGTGTTGGGGGCATGTTGGCAGCTGGCCGAAGTGGAAAGAAGGATGATCGTGGGGAAAGAAAGTGTGAAAACAAGGAAAGCAACAACTGGAAGGAAACACAACATGCGTGCATGCATGAAAGCGACAACTGGAAGGAAGAACAAAATGCACACATGAGAGGAAGACCTAACGTCAATAGGGTTAGGGTTTTGGTAATGTATTGTAATGGCTGAAGAGACAAAGGTGTATAAATATTGATACTGAGGTATTATAGAGGGTTCACAGATTTTGTAGTTGTTCTGATTTAGTTAGTATTCGGGTTTATATTTTGTTGTATGAGCTAGTTTGTAATTTGTTGAGCTAGAGGAGACAAGAGAAGGTAGATCTTGAGGATTATATCACAGGTTGAGGAGCCTGGTGTGATCTAGTTCACCTCATATAGATCTTACCCATATGAGGAGAATTGTAAGCACGCGATGTTGTAGATGCAAAACTATCATAATAAAGAGCCAAGAGGCAAATATTTGTGGACGTAGCCCAAGAGGGGATGAACCACGGTAATATCTATGTAATGTGATGAATGCATGCATATATTTATCATCTTTTGAATACTTATTTGTTGTGCTTAATGAATGAATGAATTATTATATTTCTTGTTTAATTATTGTCGCGATATTGAGGGAATAAGCTATGAGATTTACTGGACAGTCGTGGATAATAGTAGGTTGCAATCACAAGTTATAATAAATGGTTCAAAATACAGATCCCATATCTCGTGCTCAATCCTAGGCTGTAAACACATGAGTCTTACAGGCACCCATTAAAGCTATCTCAGGTGAGACTGTGCAGCGCATTCTGTGTGTTGTGTTGCCTTATGGTTCACCAGGAGGGTCGATAGTTTTAGAGGCTTTGTTGGAAACCCGGAAGACATGAACCCTGGGTCAATACAAACTCAGACAATATAGAAGAATATTTAAACCAACATCCATTGAGGAAGCTATATAAAAGTATAAATAATAGGAAAGGGTCTCTCATTTAATTACACTTGAGCATACTGAATATCTACAAGTGACTGAGGTAACCAAAGGATATCTAAGGTGAATTTTAGAGGGAAGGTGAAGTAAGGAATGCCGAAATTCAAGGGAGAATAAATTATTTTGATGATGCTTTCTAAGGTATGTTATTTACAGGTCATCTCACCATTTTCGCAATAAATTTTTTTCTAGAAGGATTCAGACCGTGAAATCTGGAGGTAGTTGAGAAAACATATCTAAGTAGATATGATAAACATTTCAGCTTGTGGGTTATTTTATTTTTGGAGTTACACTCCATGGAAAATAGGGTTTGTGGCTAGTCTTGAAACTACTCTAAAACAAGTGTTTCGGGTAAAAACATCATAACTTCTTCATAACATATCCAAATTAAGTAAGACCAAATGTATTGGTTAGAGTACAGTCTATAATATGTTGTGTACCATTTTCAGATCTATACAAAAAATATTATGTGCAGGGTATTCTCTACAAGTTTGATCTCTAGACTAAGACAGAATTCAACAAGGTATGCCATTTTTGCTATAACTCATTTTTTGAGAGGTTCCAAGTAGTGAAATATGGAGGAATTACATAAAAGACACTGAAGAAAATTGTGTACCATTTTCAGATCTTTATTCCTTACAGGAACATAGTTATGATTATTACAATTTAGGGTTGGTGACTAATAAAAAATTAGTCATGTGAGACTAAAGTAAAGTTTGATGAAAATGATACTCTCTTGTTGTTAAAGTTAAGGAAGGTTTGCAAGTATGTGATCATATACACCAGGTCTGTTACAGAGTTACAAATCAGATTTGGATGATGAAATTGATGAGGGATTTTTGTTGAGGTACATGTTGGGTACATGGTTGAGACAAGTAGTTGATGAGTTGGCACATACATGAGGTGTATAGTTGACAATGTTGGTACTTCTTAATGAGTCATATTTGATGAGTAGTTGATGCATGATTGGTACATACTTGGTACATGGTTGGAGGCACTTGTTAGTAGTATTGTTGACAAATGGTTTATTGTTGACACATGGTTTATGGATAATGTAGCATACTTGCCTTGGTATATTATTAGAAGCACATATTGATCTTGGTGATGATTATGAGTTGTTGTGTTATGCTTGGTTGATGCACATCTTGGTGATATTTTGCATATGGTTGAGAGTTGTCTTGGTGATTGATCTTGGTGAGTATATCTGATTTGGTTGATAAGATTGATGAGACAGGTTGTTGTGATAGGTTGTTTGGACAGGTTATTTGTACAGGTTTGGTGCTTGGTTGATGCATTTGTTTATGGTATAGTTTGAGGTACAAGTTGATGTAGGGTACATGTTGGCACATGTTATTGGTACATGTTGTTTAGTGCAAGTTGATTGGTACAGGTTTACAGTAGTATATCTCACAGTGATAGTGTGACAGTGGTTCCATCATTCTACTTCTACGTTAGGGTGGTTGGACGGGGCAAGGGCATGTGGTTGTAGCCACCTTCCGGTTGTAGATGAAGAACATAGAGGGTTGTAGCCTCCTTCTGGTTGCAGCCAGAGAATTGGGAAGTTGGAGCTTCCCTCAGGTTGTAGCCTGAGAAAATAGGGCATTGGCGCCTTCTTCCAATTGGAGTTGGAAAACAAAGGAAGTTGGTGCTTCCAATTAATGTAATTCTTAAAGACATAAGAAAAATCATTTCGTGGTTTTCTCCCGCTTTCGGTTTCCACGTAAAAACATTGGTGTATTTTGTATGTGTATAATTGCTCATTTGTTCATTGTTTATTTACTCTGCAATTATTGGATGATAATGCTACACTGATATAACACTTGCATTTTATGGTTAAAAATGATTAAACTTCTCTATTACTGATTCACCCCCCCTCTCAGTAATCCAACAATTGGTATCAGAGTAGGTTCCTTCATGATATAGTTTAACCACTGGAAGGAGATCATGGATTATTCTGAGAATGCAGTAACATTGTTTAATGGTCAGAATGGTTTAAAGTATGAGATGTGGAGTGGAAGGACGAAAGTATTTTTACAGTCACAAGGGTATTATATTAGAATATCAGTCATTACAGGATATGATAGTTCAAAAAGGGCAAAGATTGCATCCAAGAAGGAATTGAAGAAGAATAAAAAAATAGCAATGGATTTCATCTGGGAAGGATTACCTAATCTAGTAAGAGAAAACATTGGTAAATGTTCATCAGCCAAAGAACTTTGGGAAAAGTTACATGATATATATTCTTCACCCATCACAAATTCAAAAAAATCCAAAGAAGATGGAGGTGCAGATCAAGAAGAAATGTGTTCACCATGTCAAATAGATTCAAAAGATGAAGAGTACATAATCAACAAAGGTATCTTGTTTTGATTTAATTGTGAAAAATAAGAACATATTGAAATATAATGCCGTGAGATAGAATAACTAATTGAAAAGGAAGGAAATTATGAAGAAGAATTGATCAGTGCTTTAGATGAACTAAGAAAAGAAAGAGAAAAAAACAAGTTACTCAAGAAGGAATTGATGAAACAAAAGGAAAGTGCTCACATTTTTGAAGAATCCCAACATGTCATCAAGAACTTAAGAAATTGGCTAGAAGAAGCCAGAAAAATCGAAGAAAATTTTAAAGATCAAAAACAGTATTTGGAATCCAACATAGCAGCACAGAAGGAAGAAGCGGAAATGAGAGAGAAGATATTGACAGATCATCTTAAGGAAATAACTAACAATCTAAACTAGCTTGAGGCAGAGTTTGGTCAAGAAGAGAAGGAACTAACGATCTAAACCAGCTTGAGGCGGAGTTTGGTCAAGAAGAGAAGGAACTAACGATCTAAACTAGCTTGAGGCAGAGTTTGGTCAAGAAGAGAAAGAACTTGAAGAAGAAATAATCACATTAAAAATCCATCTTGAAGAAGCGAAAAGAACATAAGAAGTCATGAAGTCTCAGATAATGAAGAAAGAAGAAGAGGTTGAGAAGCTTGAAGAAGAGGTTGAGAAGCTTGAAGAAGAGGTTGAGAAGCTTGAAGAAGAAGTTGTCACATTGAGAAGTAAAATCGTCAAGCTCAACAAGAACGTTGAAGAGACATAAACATCCACAACAGTTATAAAGAATGAAGAGAAGCACTCTAAGTTGCTAGAAAAGAAGAATGAAGAAAATAGAAAGAGTTATGCAGAAGTACTCAAAGGAAGGAATCATAGTCAACCAGAATCTAAGAAAACTATTGAAGATACATCTTCAATAAGACCATCCATGTTCAATCCACAAAGAAGCTTCAATCATGATCATGATCAATCAAGGCATAAATTCAGAAGGATTACACCATAAAGAAGATCATTCACTCCCAGGTATGCAAATTTCTTTTATAGTCATTGTTTTTATTGTACTAATTTTGGACATAAGGTTGCAGATTGCAGGGATTATAAAAGAAATGTTCAAGAAATAAATTTCTATGTGGCCCCACGTAACATTGAATGTTACAAATGTCACAACTATGGACACATAGTTAGTGATTGTAGAAGCATGATCAATACTTCTGTGAAAGAGAACAATGATATCAGATATAAGAAAGAGTGGATAAGAAAATGTGAAGAACAGGTGAACAAAGACCAAGTCCCAGAGATCACAAGATTGTCAATAAAATGAGATGAAGAAAATTCTACAGAGAAAAAGAAATATGTCAGATACAAAAAGGTTTGGAAAATAACTGAAAGAAAAGAAGGACAGTTAAATAAAGAACAGGTTCAAGAGATTGTAATTTCATGCATTGTAGTGAAATATGAATCCACAGATAGAAAGAAAGAACTCAAAGCTCAAAGAGATGATGAATCTACCAATGAAGATGATGATGAATACACATCAGAGCAGGAATTGTTCTTATCCATTCGACTTAGAGACTCCCACTTAATATGAATATTAGACAGGGGGAGTCTATGCGATAGGTGTGACAGACAAAAGAACCATCCTCAAAGTAGCTTACAGAGTTTGAGTAGATAGATCCAGGGCAATCAGTTAGCAGAAGTACAGTTTGATAGATTAATCAGTTGTAGTATTGAAGACCTCATGATAGTATAGTGATAAATGGCTCAGCATTATGGACAGTTGTGCAGTAGAGTCTTGGAAAGTATGGACAGAGATGGATTCGTAAGAACACTTATTAGGTTTGGACAGATATATGACAGTGGATGAGAGCATCGATTCATAGATTGGTTCAGAGAGTAGTTCATAGACAAAGGAACATTATCATAATGGATGATAATTACACAGGAAATGGCTCGAACAATGCTAATGGATTTCAAATTGACAGATATTTTTTGGACACATGGATTGCATACAACAATTCACATTCAAAACAGAGTAATTCTAAGAAACAACAATGAAAAAACTCCCTACGAGCTATGGAAAGAAAGACCAGCAAATGTGAAGCACTTCAGAGTATTTGGAAGCAAATACTACATCAAAAGATAAGATGGCAGAATGAGAAGGTTTGATTCTCATGTGGACAAAGGAGTACTTGTTGGTTACTCAAGTGCAAGGAAAGAATACAAGTGTTACAAATTTGAGATTGAATAAATTTATGGAAAAGATCAATGTAACAATTGATTAAAAAAGTGGATGAGAATAAAAGGAAGAAGAAAATGAATCAATGGAACAACTTTACAAAGAAGAAGCGAAATATAAAGAAGAAGTATAAGGGGAACTTGAAGAAAAAGTCTACATTGAACAACCAGAAGGATTTTAGTTGTCAGAGAACATAGATTATGTGTGTAAATTGAAGAAGGCCTTGTATGGTCTAAAATAGCCTCCTAGAGCATGGTACTCTAGACTGGATAAATATCTACAACATGCAAGGTTCAGAAAAGGAAGCACATACAACAACCTCTACATCAAGCTAACTCAAGATGGTATTTTATTAATTGAAGTTTATGTTGATGCTATTATTTTTGGAAGTATTGATGATAGGTTAAGCCAGAAATTTGCAAAGGATATGCAAAATGAATTTGAAATATCATTACTCAGAGAATTATCCTTCTTTCTGGGTCTTCAGATACGTCAAATCAACCAAGGAATTTTTATTTCTCAAGCTAAGTATATAAGAGAAATGCTAAAGAGGTTCGGAATGGACCAGAGACAATACAGGTCAATGATTGGTAGCTTACTATATGTGACTTTGACCCAAGTTTGTTTGATGTATAATGGTATGAGTTTTAATATATTTGAAGGTAAGACTATTCTATATGGATAGTACATGTCATGCCATTTCTAGTGGTATGTGGAATGTCACATAACTCCTTATGGTTAGATAATTATGGCCATGTGAAGTTGGAGAACCCTCATGAGTCATCTAGAAGCTCCAAAAGGTCAAAGTAGTCAAAGTGGTTGCAAAGAAGAAATTATTTAAATAATAAAGTGAAATGATGAGTGTACTATAAGTCAAAGTGGATACAAAAGAAATTATTTAAATAATGAAGTTAATAGATAAATTACTAAGTGGACAAGTGGATAGAAGTGGGTTAGCCCTAAAATAAGGAAAGTGGTTTAAGATGGTTAGAAGGTAAATAATAAAGTGAAGTGATGAGTGTACTATAATTCAAAGTGAACACAAAATAAATTATTTAAATAATAAATTTAATGGAGAAATTAATAAGTGGAAAAGTGGTTATAAGTGGGTTAGCCCTAAAATAAGGAAAGTGGTTTAAGATGGTTAGAAGTTAACCCCTTAAGGAAGCTACATAAAAGTATAAATAAGAGGCAAGGGTCTCTCATTTAAATACACTTAAGAATATTGAATATCTACAAGTGACTGAGGTAACCAAAGGATATCTAAGGCGAATTTTAGAGGTAAGGTGAAGTAAAGAAGGCCAAAATTCAAGGGAGGGTAAATTCTTTTGATGACGTTTTCTAAGGTATGCTATTTACAGGTCATCTCACCACTTTCGCAATAACTTTTCTTCTAGAATGATTCAGACTAAAAAATATGGAGTTCGTTGAGAAAAAATATCCAAGTAGTTGTGATAAAAATTTCAGCTTATGGGTCGTTGTATTTTTGGAGTTACACTCTGCAGAAAATAGGGTTTGTGGCTAGTCCTGAAACTAGTCTAAAACAAGTGTTTCGGGTAAAAACGTCATAACTTATTCATAATTCATAACAGATCCAAATTAATTAAGAACAAATGTAATGGTTAGAATATATTATGTAGTATGTTTTGTACCATTTTCATATCTATACAAAAAATATTCTATGTGGGGCATTCTCTACAAGTCAATCTCTAGAATAAGCCAAAATTCAACAAGGTATGCCATTTTTGCTATAACTCATTTTCTGAGAGGTTCCAAGTAGTGAAATCTAGAGGAATTGCATAGAAGGCACTGAAGAACATTGTGTACCATTTTTAGATCTTTATTCATTGCAGGAACATAGTTATGATTATTGCAAGTTAGGGTTGTTGACTAATCCAAAATTAATCATGTGAGACTAAAGTAAAGTTTGATGAAAATGATAGTTTCTTGTTGTTAAAGTTAAGGAAGGTTTGCAGGTATGTGATCATATACACCAGGTCTGTTACATAGTTACAAATCAGATTTGGATGATGAAATTGATGAGGGCTTTTGGTTGAGGTACATGTTGGGTACATGGTTGAGACAAGTAGTTGATGAGTTGGCACATACATGAGGTGTATAGTTGATGATGTTGGTACATCTTGATGAGTCATAGTTTATGAGCAGTTGATGCATGATTGGTACATACTTGGTACATGGTTGGAGGAACTTGTTAGTAGTATTGTTGACATATGGTTTATGGATGATGTAGCATACTTGTCTTGGTATATTATTAGAAGCACATATTGATCTTGGTGATGATTACGAGTTGTTGTGTTATGCTTGGTTGATGCACATCTTGGTGATATTGTGCATATGGTTGAGAGTTGTCTTGGTGATTGATCTTGGTGAGTAGATCTGATTTGGTTGATAATATTGATGAGACAGGTTATTGTGATAGGTTGTTTGGACATGTTATTTGTACAGGTTTGGTGCATGGTTGATGCATTTGTTTATGGTACAGGTTGAGGTACAGGTTGATGTATGGTACATGTTGGAACACGTTATTGGTACATGTTGTTATAGGTTGTTTGGTGCAGGTTGACTGGTACAGGTTTACAGCAGTATATCTCACAGTGATAGTGTGACAGTGGTTCCATCATTCTACTTCTACATCAGGGCAGTTGGATGGGGCAAGGACGGGTGGTTGTAGCCACATTCTGGTTGTATTCGGAGAACATAGGGGGTTGTAGCCTCCTTCTAGTTCCATCCATAGAATTGGGGAGTTGGAGCTTCTCTCAGGTTGTAGCCTGAGAAACTAGGGGGTTGGTGCCTCCTTCTAGTTGCAGCTGGAAAACAAAGGAAGTTGGTGCTTCCAATGAATGTAATTCTTAAAGACATATAAGAAAATCATTCTGTGGTTTTCTCCCGCTTTGGGTTTCCACGTAAAAACATTGGTGTACTGTGTATGTTTATAATTGCTCATTTGTTCATTGTTTATTTACTCTGCAATTATTGGATGATAATGCTACATTGATATAACACTTGCATTTTATGGTTAAAAAGGATTAAATTTCTCTATTACTGATTCACCCCCCCCTCTCACTAATCCAACAACACCTGGTAATGGTCCTAGGAAGAAATGAATGGAACAATTCAAGAGCATCCCCAAGCGGAGTGTGTAAACATAATCGGCATGTAACAATGTCTTCAATGATATTGAAAATATCACATGTACATTTTAATCTAAGTAAGTGTTTCTCTACATCCTCCGAATTATTCCCAAAGAATGTAGAAAATATTTCTATAAGAATATTGGGCATCTGAAAATATACTTCTAGCATATTTAAAGGGCCACTATGTAGTTACCTTCTTCTTTGGGAACTTGTTCCTTTTGTTGAGTCTTGTAAATCCATTGATGGGCTTCTTGGAGAAGGAAAATGAACATCACAATATGAACAAAATTCTTCATAGGATTCATCATATATATCTTCTTGAGATTTTTTAATCTTTCTAATGGAATTGCCAAGGATTTTAAGAATTATTTAAATGGAATCATCAGGGATTTCATTCTGCCAAATATTTGATTGTTCTTGGGTCTTTTTGAGGTCATTCAAACATCTTTGGATAAAAAATTTATAAACCCCATCCATCTAGAACAAATAACAATTTTCTTAAATCTTATTTTTTAAACTTTGAATCATGGAGACTCTGGTCCTCCAATCAGATCTGAAATAAATCCTCATATATCTCGAAAAGAAATGGCTCCCTAGTATGGTCGCCAAAAATGTTAATGTTTGAATCGGTTAAGATCAAAACAACGTCATGAGGTTATGAATCCCCCTGCATTTTTATAGAGGTGATACTCCTCTTTGGATAAAAGATATGTCTTGAATATCTCGAATTAGGGAGAATGATTAGATAGAAAACCCCATATATTTATTTCTTTGATTTATACATGGAATGGTTCTTTAATAGCCTGATCTGATCTTTATGTGCAACAATTTGCTTCTTAACAATAAAAATATTGAAGGAAGGCTTCGATATCAGAATATATACATACTCAACACCATTTATACAACCCTCTAAATCACATACAAATAGAGGATAAATCCATATATTCTCACAAGAAAAGAGAGAGAATAATTTTGATCATCTCAAATAACTTTAAAAGAGTTATACATTTAATACTAAAAAAAAAATGATAGGAAAACTTAAAAAATCTCACACTCATAAATCCCAAGATATGAGAAATCATTAGAGAAACGCCCCAAATTAGGTATTTGTGGAGTTTTATTCATGAAATATATTCAACAATACACAAAATCTATTTAGCAGTCACATGCATGTCTATAAATACTCCATGTTATTATAAGAAAAGTCTTGGAAGATTGCAAGAGAAAGACTCGGGAACTCATTCTTATCTTCAGTTCAAAAATATGAACAAAAAGCCTTAAGAAAGTGGTGTATAAGAATGGAGAATATGTATATCTCTCTTTTATGCTTAGAATTTTGGTTGCACATTGATGGCTAAACCCTTTTGTTCCAATTTTTTTCTCTAATAATGCAACCTTCTCTAACCCTTTGATGAAGCTCTTTCTTGATTTTTAAAATCGACTCTTATAACTTCTTGAGTAGTTAGGGATTTATATTTCTTGGAACAACCAATTTAATCATTGCCTCAATAATTTTTCATTAAATGATTTACATCATTGACATCCTCATCTTGAAGTGGGCCTTTTTGTCTTTAATAAAAAAAAATTAATTAAATTTTTATTTTTTGAAAATTTTAATTAACTGCCTTTTAAAAGAGAGGACTATAATTTAATTTTTTAGGAAAGATATTTAAATTTTTAGCCATGTAAATCATCTCAAATGTCATTTTCATCATCTTAGATTTCCAATGAGTCCTCCTGGGTGAGGTTTCAATTTCTAGATCTCAAGGTATGAGCTTGTGAAGTCAAGGTGTCAAACAGATTTATCAGCAAAGCATAAAAAATATTGTTGATTGTTCTTTTAATTTCTAAGAAAAATATGGCCATTTTTCAGCCCTTCAAACCTATTCCATCATCTTCCTCGTCAAATTACTTTTACAATGAGGTAAAATGTACCCAAATGTGACTCCCATATCTCAATTTATGGCCTACAGAACAACAAGACTCAACTATCGTCAATCAATTTTCATGGGGCAATTTGAGCCCTTGATTCCAATTTCACCCTTCTCTTTTAAAAATTGAATTTTGTTTGAAATTACATATCCCTTATGCATGAAAGTTTTGGAAAATTCATTTTATATATTAAAAAGTGCATCATACACTTAATGTGAGTTAAGGAGATACCATGGAGACTTGAACTCAACCCAATTGAAAATCAATGAATAATTAAATATTTTAGTCGCCCAATCATCATCCATGTATGCCCAGTCAACGCTCGGTGGAGATGAGTCAGCGATGAGTCAACTTCCATATTTCATTGTATGATAAGATACCACATTTCACCACTTAATTTATTACCACATGTCACACTCACATTCGTCGCCACGTTTCATCACATGATTGGTTAACAGAGCTACAATGTGTCACCAATAATTAGCTGCCATATGTCGTAATTTTATTGGTTGGTGACATAATGGGAAAAACTTAAGGTAAATTGGTTAGGTGTGGGAGATGGATTGAGAGTGTGGAATGAGGGAAGTTGTGAGGAAGGAGAGATAAGTTGGACGAATGGATGAAGAAGGAGATGGTCGCGAAGAGAAAGGGGGCCATGACCTGCGGTGAGGAAGAGAGATAAGGAGGAAGGAAAATTGATTAACTAAGATGGAGAGAACAAATGGATAAGGAGGGGTAAGGGAGGTGAGGGATAAGTTGAGTCCATCCATCTAATGGAGGGAGGAAAAGCCAAAATAATTCGAAGTATAGAATAAGGGGGAAAGTAAGGGGAGAGGAGAGGTGAGTGGAGTGTGAAGTATGCAAATATTTCTAAGTGTGGAGTGATGTGTTCCAAGATAATATAGTTCCAAGAATTGAATTTGGTTCCAAGATAATATGGTTCCAAGACAATAATTGTAGTTCCAAGAAATCGAACGTGGTTCCAAGAATTTTTAATTCCAAGAAAAATTAGCTTTATTCCACATGGAAGAAGCCTTTTTTGACGGTTGTACGAAAACCTAGATATATTGAGCATACAAACTTGGATTTTGAATATGAAAAATGCATGACAAAGCAGAGACTGAGGGATACACCATGAAATTGTAAATGTTCAAAATTTTCTTCTTCTTATGTCTTTTTATTTATTTATTCTGGGAGCAAGAAAATAAAGGTGACCACATTTTTTATCAACAACTGGATCCTACTGCAGGACAATGACCCCATGTGGGTCGCTGAGAACACCAGAATCTAAAGACCTTCTACCTTCTTCATTGGGATATGGAGTCATCTTCAAAGTAAATTCTTGTAATTCTTCATCCATGGAGTTATCTTCAAATATCATCTTCACTTAATGACTACTTTATTATGCAAAAATTGAATGAAAAAGTGAACTATGCACAAACAAGATATACCTACCCTACTGATCCAGGTGGATATCGGTGGCGACCCACCTTTTCCGACTGGCTCAAAACTATTTTCTGGCAATTTTGGCAATTTACTATTTTTAGCAGGTTTTAACTTCCGGGGCCATTTTGAGGGCCTAAATGAAGGTTTTTCAAGATCGAGGTTCTCAATGATAGCCAAAGGCATGAATGATCCCCCAAAATGAATCTCCTCGATGATACCTTTCCAACGAGCTATCACACGCCTAAAACGGAGATCGTATGCAAAAGTTACGGCCCTGGGAAGTTGATGTACTCACTTACCCAAACGGGGCCCACATGACTTTTGACGCTTCATCTCCTAGGGTTAGGTTTTTGGATGTCTAGGACTTTTGGCATTCCCATTTATTGTAAAAAGGCTTTCAGAGCCTCATTTTAATCATCTTCTTGCGAATGCGAGTAGCCGTCACATCTCTTCTCAGAGATAAGTTGCCACCATTCTAGCGAGTCTTTCACTCTTTATTTTTACAGTCTCTATACATTTCTTTGATTAATAGAAATTGTGTATTACTGTATATCTGTGTTTATGGTTGCATCTCTGATACATTTATGTTATATTATTGAATATCTGCAATATCTCTGTGCATTTCTTTATTATATCTCCGCTCTCATTTTGTGCCGAAAATAATCTGGATCAGTGGTATCAGAGCAGGTTGCTCTTGATCATTTTTTTCAGTGCATGTCCCCGACCAAGTCCGAGTATAGCAAGTTGGGTCTCAATCTTGTCTCTCTTAAACACAATCGCTCTTGCACACCCAAGAAACCCTCAATAGCGGAAGAAAAGAAAAACGATGGAGTAGACGATACTATCAATCTGTTGCTTGAGCAAGCTCTCACGCGACAGAGGGACGAAATGATGGAGAATTTTGCCCACATCCTTAAACGCCTAACGATAGCATCGGGCGCATATTCATCAAGCGGCCACTTTGAAGGCACCTCTCTTTTTAAGGTACAAGTTAATTTTGATATTCTTGTATTTGAAGGACAGATAGATGCAGAAGCCCTAGAAAAATGGTTAACTCTGCTAGAAGGTTATTTCTCTGTTCACAATTTTTCCGACAAAGAAAATATCACCTTCGCACTCCTTAAAGCTCTCCCTCATGTCAAACATTGGT
>ML784695.1:290563-310759 GCA_009831015.1 Picea engelmannii | reverse complement strand
ATTTGAAGGACAGATAGATGCAGAAGCCCTAGAAAAATGGTTAACTCTGCTAGAAGGTTATTTCTCTGTTCACAATTTTTCCGACAAAGAAAATATCACCTTCGCACTCCTTAAAGCTCTCCCTCATGTCAAACATTGGTGGGGAACTTACTGGGAGCAAAGTTCCACAGAGGAGTTTGGAATATATGGGGCCGATCCCACTTGGGATTTTTTTGTGGATGCGGTAAAGGAACAGTACTACCCTGTTGGAAACTATGAGGACCAGTACATGAGATGGACCACACTGTGGCAAGAGAGGGGCCAAGCAGTTTCAGAGTTCACCAATACCTTCCATACATTGCGCACCAAGCTGGGTATCAAAGACTCCGAGCGACATTTGGTTCTAAAATACCGTGGGGCTCTACACAGATACATCCAAACTGAAATGGATTTTCTAGACATCTCATCACTCGGTGTTGTTTATCGATATGCTGTTAAAATTGAGCAGAAATTTAAGCACCAGAACAAACAGGAATTCGGGTCTGCAAATCCGCAACAAACAAAGTATGACAAAGACAGCCCGAACAAACAGTCTCCTGAAAACCAGTCCAAGACACAGGAAAAGAAGGGTCACGGGAAGACAAAGAAGGACACCGGAAAATGGTGTGAGTTCCACAAAAGCCCTTGGCACAACACAGATGAATGTCACTCAAAACAGACATTGGTGGCCGAGATCAAAGACAAGGAGCCAAACCTTGATTCAGAATCTGATTTTGAAAATAATGGTAAAAGACAGATCATCGACGCAGACCCCACTGCTATTGTTGTGACCGCAGCAATTCAACCAGAAGAACCAATAGATCCTGAAGAAGGGGAGCACCTTTTTCATTCACAGATGTGGGTGAAGGGGACCCCGCTGCATTTTATTGTTGATAGCGGAAGCCAGAAGAACCTCATCTCAGTAGAGGTCGTCAAACAGTTGGGATTTTCGACAACACCACACCCGCAGCCATACAACATCGGGTGGCTTCTCCAAAGATGAGATCTTCGTGTCAACCAGCAATGTCGATTGTCATATGGCATCCATCCCTTCAAGGTTGAGGTATTATGTGATGTTTCCCCACTGGATGTCTATGATGTTCTCTTGGGCCAACCATATATGTGGAAGCGCCATGTTGTTTATGAGTCTCAACCCCGTAGTGTCAATGTTACTTTGGGGGTCATCTCTACAGAATACCATAGGTAGTTCCAACTATTGTTCCACCTAAAAAGTGTCGCAAGGTAGTATCTCATACAGCAAAATTCAGCTTCTTCACAATCTGTTCGAAAGGGGAAACGAAGGACATTGCAACCACTACGGTTTCGCCCCCTGCACCTTCTATCCAATAGAAGCAGGTCGACAAGGTTGCAGCAAAGCACAAAAATTCCTTTTGCACACCTTCCTCTCATGTAGCTCGACTTGTTCATGACAGACTTCCACAGACCAAGCAGTGCGACATCTCCAGCAATACAAGCAGCTCACCCAGATGCAGATCCAACAAACGCTTTTCCCTCTCCCCCGAGAACTCAACGCAATGGAGACCATTGCTTCCTAAGGAGGGAGGATTGATCCAGGTGGATATCGATGGCCACCCACCTTTTCCGACTGGCTCAAAACTGTTTTCTGACAATTTTGGCAATTTACTATTTTTAGCAAGTTTTAACTTCTGGGGCCATTTTGAGGGCCTAAATGAAGGTTTTTCGAGATCAA
Organism: Picea engelmannii; assembly: GCA_009831015.1. Taxonomy (NCBI): domain Eukaryota; kingdom Viridiplantae; phylum Streptophyta; class Pinopsida; order Pinales; family Pinaceae; genus Picea; species Picea engelmannii. The sequence continues at coordinate 309,030 of ML784695.1, read as the reverse complement.
GGTTCTCAGTTATATCCAAAGGCATGATTGAGCCCCCAAAATGAATCTCCTCGACGATACCTTTCCAACGAGCTATCACACGCCTAAAACGGAGATCGTATGCAAAAGTTACGACCCTGGGAAGTTGATGTACTCACTTACCCAAACAGGGCCCACATGACTTTTGGCGCTTCATCTCCTAGGGTTATGTTTTTGGATGTCTAGGACTTTTGGAATTCCCGTTTATTGTAAAACGGCCTTCAGAGCCTCATTGTAATCATCTTCTTGCGAATGCGAGTAGCCGTCACATCTCTTCTCAGAGATAAGTTGCCACCATTCTAGAGAGTCTTTCACTCTGTATTTTTACAGTCTCTGTACATTTCTTTGATTAATAGAAATCGTGTATTACTGTATATCTGTGTTTATGGTTGCATCTCTGATACATTTCTGTTATATTATTGAATATATGCAATATCTCTGTGCATTTCTTTATTATATCTCTGCTCTCATTTCGTGCCGAAAATAATCCGGATCACCTACCTTACTTGAAGGAAAGAGACACTTTTAGGTGTAGGTAGATTTCCAATGGAGGCATTCACGCATCCAATTGATTTTTGGAGCGAACTCTAGATTTAAAGAACATGTTGGGGTTTGTACCAAAGAGTTGGGGGCATGTCCAAAATGTGTAGAGGAAAAACTGAGCAAGATACACCTGACATCTCATTGAATTGTTTGGCCAACGATACTTTGGAACCATGATTCAATAAAATCAACTCTTGGTTGCTCAAGAATATTGTGGTTTTTGGTAGGATGAGAAGTTTCAGGTTTGATAAGATTTTCATATTTCTCCTTGTCTTAAACCACTTTCAAGATTCTTGACTCATTTGCAATGTCCTCAAAACATTCTTCCTTTACATAATGGAAATATTTCTCATCATTGTTCTCAAGATTATTCTCTTCCACCAATTCCTCTTGCTGGGAATGTTCTTGTGGATTTTCAGCATCGGTTGCAAGGACAAAATCTTCTTGTGTGTTTAGTGGAGGCTCCTCGATTTCATTTTCAATTTTGTTTCTTGAAAGATATTCATATGGAGTATATGAAAGACGAAAATCTTCATTGTCTTATGTCCATATGGGAGAGGGTGTGTGGGAAAAAATTTCAGCGAATAAAGTTTCTAACACATCCCATTTGGTAATGGTCCCAGGAAGCAATGAATGGAACCATTCAAGAGCATCCCCAAGCAGAGTTTGTAAAAAGAATCGACATGTAACATTATCTTCAGTCAGATTGAAAATATCACATGTACATTTGAATCTAAACAAATGTTGCTCTGCATCCTTTGAAGTATTCCCAAACAATGTAGAAATTGTTTACATAAATATAATAGGCATCTGAAAATCTTCTTCTTGCAGATTTAAAAGGGCCTCTATGTAGTCTCCTTCTTCTTTGGGAACTTGTTCAGTTTGTTGATTCTTGTAAATACATCAATGGAATTGGTGGAGAAGGAAAAGGAACATCACAATATGAACAAAATTATTCATAGGAGTCATAATATATATCTTCTTGAGATTTTTGAATCTTTCTAATGGAACTGCCAAGGCTTTTAAGAATTCTTTCAATGGAATCGTTAGGGATTTCATTCTCCCAAATATTTGATTGTTCTTGGGTATTTTTGAGGTCATCCAAACATATTTGGATAACCTTTTTATAAACCCTGTGCATCTAGAACAAATACCAATTTTCTTGAATCTTGTTTTTAAACTTTGAATCATGGAGACTTTGGTCCTTCAATCAGATCTGAAACAAAGCCTTGGATATCTCAAAAATAAATGGCTCCTCAGTATGGTCTCCAAAAATGTTGATGCTTGAATCGGTTAATATTGAAACAACAACCTCACGCGGATATGAATCCCCCTACGCTTTTATAGAGGTGGTACTCCTTTTTGGATAAAAAATGTGTCTTTAATATCTTGGATTAAGGAGAATTCTTAGACAACAAACCTCAGATATTTATTTCTTTTATTTATACATGGAATGGTTATTTAATAACATGATATGATATTTATGTGCAATAAGTTGCTTCTCAACAATAAAAATATTTAAGGATTCGATATCATAATATATACATACTTAGAACCATTTATACAACCCTCTAAATCACATACAAATAGATGATAAATCCATATCTTCTCACAAGAAAAAGGAGAGAATAGTTTTTATCATCTCAAAGAACTTTAAAAGATTTCTGCATTTAATACAGAAAATAATTTGATAGGCAAACTCCAAAATTCTCACACTCAGAAATCCCAAGATATGAGAAATCATTAGAGCAATTCCCCGAAATAGTTCTTTGTGGAGTTTTATTCATGAAAGATATTCAACAATACACAAATTCTATTTAGCAGGCACATACATGTTTGTAAATACTCCATGATCATATAAGAAAATTCTTGGAAGATTACAAGAGAAACGTTCAAGAACTCATCCTTATGTTCAGTTCAGAAATATGAACAAAAAGCCTTGAGAAAGTGGTGTAGAAGAAAAAGAAGAATGGAGAAGATGAATATATCTCTTTTTTGATGATAAGCTTGGATTCATGTTGATGGATGAACCCTTATGTTTTGATTTTCTGCTCCGATAATGCAACCTTCTCTAACCCTTTGATGAAGCTCTTTCTTGCTTTTTAAAACTGGCTCTTCTTTCTTGAGTAGTTAGGGATTTCTCTTTCTTGGAATAACCACTTTAATTAATGTCTCAATAAATTCTCATTAATTAATTTTCATCATCGACATCTGCATCTTGAAGTGGGAATTTTTTTGTCCTTAATAAAAGTTTTTTAAATAAACTTTAATTCTTAGAAAATTTTAATTAACTGTGTTTTAAAAGAGAGGACTGTAATTTAATTTTTTGGGAAATATATTTAACTTTTCAGCCATGGAGATCATTTCAAATGTGATCTTCATCATCTTGTATTTCCAACGAGTCCTCCTGGGTGATATTTTTATTTCTATATCTCAAGATATGAGCTCGTGAAGTCGCGGTGTCAAGCAAATTTATCAGCAAAGCATAAAAATATTGAAGCTTGTCCTTTTAATTTATAAGAAAGATATGGCCATTTTCATCCATTGAAACATATTCCATCATATTTCTCGTCAAATCACCTTTCCAATGAGGTAAAATTTTTCCCAAATCCAACTCTTGTATCTCAAGTTATGGCCTCGGGAACAACAAGACACAACAGTCATCGATCAATTTTCATGGGGCAGTCTGAGCCCTTGATTCCAATTTCGCCCTTCTCTTTAAAAAATCGAATTTTGTTTGAAATTACATATCCCATGGGAGTTTTAGAAACTTTATTGCATATATTAAAAAGTGTATCATACACTTAATGTGATTTAAGGAGAGACTATAGAGACTTGAACTCGACCCCTTAGAAAATTAATGAACAATTAAATATTTTAGTCACCCAATCATCATCCATGTATGCCTAGTCAATGCCAAGTGGTGATGACTCAGTGATGAGTCAGATTCCATGTGTCATTATATGATAGGCTACCATGTGTCACCAGTAATTACTACCATGTGTAGTGAGTAGTTGGTTTCCATGTGCCATAATTTGATTGGTTGGTGACATAATGGGAAGGAGAGAAGTCGTAAGGAAAGAGAGATAAGGCAGACGAATGGAGAAGGGGGTGGTCACAAAGAGAAAGGGGGTCGTAGAATGTGGTGAGGAGGAGAGATAAGGAGGAAGGAAAATTGGTTAAGTAAGATGGTGTGGATGGGAAAAGAAGGAGGGGTAAGGGAGGTGAGGGACAAGGTGAGTATGTCCGTCCGATGGAGGGAGGGAAAACCAAAATAACTATAAGTATATAATAAGGGGGAAAGTAAGTGGGGAGGAGAGGTGAGTGGAGTGTGAAGTATGAAAATAATTCTAAGTGTGGAGTGATGTGTTCCAAGATAATATGGTTCCAATAATTGAGTGTGGTTCCAAGATAATATGGTTCCAAGACAAGAATTGTAGTTCCAAGAAATTGGACATAGTTCCAACAATTTTTAATTTCAAGAAAATTAGCTTTATTCCACATGGAAGAAACGTTTTTTGCAAGTTATACAAAAACCCAGATATCTTGAGCATACAAACTCAAATTTTGAATCCGAAAAATGTGTGACAAAGATGAGATTGAGGGATACGCCATGAACTTGTAATTCTTTGAAATTTTCTTCTTTTGTTGTCATTTTATTTTTATTATTCCAGGAGTGGGAAAATAACGTGACCGCATTTTTTTATCAACAACTGGCTCCAACTGCGAGACAAGGACCCCCTGTGGGTTATTGAGAACACCATAATCTGAAGATTTGTTTCCTTCTTCATTGGGCTATGGAGTCATATTCAAAGTAAATTCTTATAATTATTCCTCCATGGAGTTATATTCAAATATCATCTTCACTTAGGGAGTAGTTTATTATACAAAACTTGAATGAAAAAGTGAACTATGTACAAACAATATCTACCTACCCTACCTTACTTGAAGGAAAGGGACACTTTTACTTGTAGGTATATTTCCAATGGAGGCATTCATACATCCAATTGATTTTTGGAAAGATCTCCAGATTTAAAGAACATGTTGGGGTTTGTACCAAAGATTCAGGGACATGTCCAAAATGTGTTGAGTAAAAAATGAGCAAGATACATTTGACATATTATTACATTGGTTGGAAAACAATGCTTTGGAACCATGATTTAATAAAATCAACTCTTGGCTGCTCAAGAATGCTATTATTTTTGGTTGGATGAGAATTTTTATGTTTGAAAATATTTTCATCTTTCTCCTTGTCTTCAACCACTTTCAATATTCTTGAATCATTGGCAATGTCCTGAAAAAATTATTTCTTTACACAATGGAAATCTTGCTCATCATTGTTCTCAATATTATTCTCTTCCACAAATTCCTCTTTCTATGAAAGTTCTTGTGGCTTTTCATCATTGGTTGCACGGCTAAAATATTCTGGTCGAAATACGCAAGGGGGCACCCAAAATGCACTCTTGTTGGATGGGACATTGTCGTTCATCAATATGGTGAACCACAAGGAGGATGAGATTGATTTGTTGACCATAGATTGTGATTATGATAATCTTAAGCCAGTGTCTAAGGGGAAAGAAAAATTTGATCCTCAGAATTCTCTACATATAGAGAAGCCTGAGAAGGAAACAATTCCACACATGTTGAAAGGTGTGTACAAGCGTGCGTCATACAACCCAAATGCTCGAGTCGTGCCCAACTATTCCATCGTTAAGGACTTGGCTTGGATGCCATTTGTGATGTATTCCCTAGAGGTGCTTCAAAGTTTCCCTATGCAATGAGATGATTTTTTTTCTGCTATAGGGGCCACTGACTGCTCCAATCATCTTGTTATGAAGTTTGACGTCACAAATGTGAAGCCTGACTTTCCTTATCATGTAGCCTTCCAAATCAATATCATGTATGCAAAGCATGTTATTGTGAGAAATGTCATTGAAGAAGGAAATTCAACATATATTATGTTGTTGTCCTATTGGAAATCCATTAGTTCTCCTGAGCTTACCTCGTCTCCTATGCTTTTAACCGCATTCGATGGATGATCGTTTAGATCGCATGGTATCATTTCCTCTTTTCCCATCCAATTAGGGGTGAAGACTATTTCAGTAGAGGTGGAAGTAGTTGACGCTCTTCTCGACTTTAACCTTTTGTTAGGAAGGAGTTGGAATTATGTGACGATGGTTGTTGTCTCATCAATTTTTGAGTTTTGTAATTCCTTCATGAAGGGAAGATTGTAACGATAGACCAAATGTTGTTCAACTTCTATGACTCCATGGAAAATCCAAGATCTACGGTTCCATTGATAGAAAACTCTTAGATGGAAACTATGAGCATTGGTGTTGGGATGTGTCCTTCACTTATGGGAACCAAAATTTGAACCCCTCAGTCCTCATCAAGTGGGTAGGTTCATTTAGAAATTTGCATTTTGAATATATATGGGTGTTACCCTCACCGTGTGAATCGTTTGAAGGTATTGTGCATATTAGGATGGCCATGCCACTATCTGCAACTAATATCACTTATCAAGCAATCCAACAAGATACTACAAACTCTGATCCTGATCCTTCGTGGATGGAAGAAGAGGATCAGTTTCCAGAGTCCATTTGGGCCCATAATTCTTCAAATTCACTTGACTAGAGAAACATTGTATTTCCTTCTGGAAAATCTATTATAGAGGCAATGGCATGGCCAGAAAGACAATGGGATCATCTCCATCATTTATATTACTTTCTTCCATAACTTAGTCGAGTCGAAGCTGGGGAATTTTGATCAGCTATGATTGGAGGTGTCGATCAATCTATGAACCCCTTGGAAAAGCATAATGTTTATGCTAACGGGAACATGGCTAATATATTGAAAACTATTCCAATCAACATCTCCAATACCCATGACATCGTAGAATTTTTTTTATCGGTATGGATTGTTCTTCTGAAGAGATCCATGTGTACACCTCTTTATTTAAAGAATTTTGCAATGTCTTTGCATGGTCTAACGAGTAAGTGTCGTCCATCGACCCCCACATTGTCGAACATTAGATTGTACTTATGAGAATGCCAAACTTGTTTGTAAAAATTTATGACCTGCAAATCCTAGTAAGGAGGCAACTATAAAGGCTGAGGTAAAAAATTTGATTAAGGTAGGCTTCATTTACCTAGCTCCTCTTACTGAATGGGTGCAAAATCATGTTCCTATAGATAAGAAGGAGGGAATTATATGTGTCTATGTGGATTTATGTGATCTGAATAAATATTATCCAAAGGACAACTTCTCCACACCTTTCATTGACCAGATTATTGATGAGTGTGCGAGAAGCAAAATCTTCTCCTTTATGGATGGATCTTCTGGGTATAATCAAATTTAGCTCTGGCATGAGGATCAACATAAGAAAAAATGAATATGTCCTTGGGGGACTTTTGTGTATAAAAAAAATCCTTTTGGCCTAAAAAATGTTGGAGCTACGTTCCAGTGGGTCGTGTCGTTTTCCTTCCACAATTTAAATCATATTTTTGAAGCGTACCTAGATTACCTCACTCCTCTCTCAGGAAAGAGGGTATAACATCTAGAAAATCTTAGGATTATCTTTGAAATATGTCGTCACTATCATATCCAGTTAAATCCAAACAAGTGCATCTTCTGCGTCATTTCAGGGTATCTCTTGGGTTTTATCATCTCCAACAAGGGGATCATGGTTGATCCTTTAAAGGTTGAGGCAATAGGTTAGTTGCCTCCCTCGTGTAACATTCATAATTTATAGAGTCTTCAAAAAAAGGCTAATTTCCTTTGACATTTTATAGAAAACTATGTTGACATCACCAAGGGATTTATGCGCTTGTTGAAGAAAGGGGTCCCTTTCATTTTGGATGAGTTCACAAAATGATCCTTCAATTCACTTAAGAATGCACTTATGTATTCCCCTTTGCTCAGTCCTCTAGAATGCAATAGGGATTTCTTGTTGTACATTGTGACAACAAAATCCACAATCTAAATGGTGTTAGTCCAGGAATATGATAGCCTCCAGGAGCACATCATCTATTATCTCAATCATGGTCTGATCGAGCCTGAGATAAATTATTTGTATGTTGAGAAGATAGCTTTGGCAGTTGTTCATGTTGTCCAGAGATTGCGACATTACATTTTACTATGGAAAACCATTGTAGTCACAAATATCAATCCATTTCAATACATCCTCACACGACATATAATTGGAGGAAAATATAATAAGTGGATTGTCTTTTTACAAGAATTTGACTTGGACTTCATTTCTACTAAGTCCAAGAAGTCATTGGTTTCCATCGAGTTGATGTCAAAGTTTCCTTGGGAGGATGAGGAAACCGTTATTACAAACTCATTTCCAGATGAGCATATTTTCCTTATCACTTCCGTCGATCCTTGGTATGGATATAATCTAATATATCTCTAGACTCTGAAGTTTTATTCGCATCATTCACAAGATTATCGACGTCGAATTCGTCATCAGGTGAAGAATTACCTCATCATCAGTGACACTCTATATCTTCGCGGGGTAGATTCAATTATTCATCGTTGCTTGAATCATGAAGAAGTAGGGTACATGCTTAATGATTTCCACAGTGGAGCATGTGGCATTCATCTATCTGGGTTGGCTACGACCCAAAAACTATTACGCGTTGGCTACTTTTAGCCGATAATCTTTAAAAATTGTGTTGAGGCAGTCAAAAGGTGTCATCCATGTTAGATCTTTTCTCAGAAGATACACGCACATCCTTCACTACTATTTATCGTCATCACTAATGGTCATTTTATGAAGTGGGGAATTGATTTCACCACATGCCACCTGCCTTCAGTTAGGGGGAATTGATATATCATCGTGGTTGTCAACTACTTTACTAAGTGGGTGGAGGCCATGCCTACTTTTGTGAATGATGGTGATATTGGACACACCAATCAAACTGAGAANAGGGGGGGGGGGGTGAATCAGTGTGAGGGATATTTTACACTTCTCACAAAACTTTAGTCAGCAATCACCATTCAAAACATCATTACTTATTACTTCCATTCATACTTAGTTTCTTGCATGTAAATATATCTCAATGACATACAATAACAATAAAGAGCTATGCACCATCACAATAAAGAACACAAGGAACACTAGATATATGTAGAAGTTTATTTTGTATTACCGACTACAATCCTTGGGTTTTATCAGCACCAATTGAAATAGAGCACCAACTCCAAGAGAGCACCAATTCTCAATGCAAGACGCAGCCTGCATATCTCAGCACCAACTGAGATGCGAGGAATCCAACCCTCAAGTACAAGACCTAGGTTGTAGACAGAAATCAATCTGTCAAATTGTACCAACAATCTATATCAACACAAGTGCATCAACTATGCACAACTTGTCACAACAATCTGTCACCTCAACTGCTCTCATCAATCTCATCATCCAAATCCGATCTACTCACAAAGATCAATAATCAATTCAACTCTCAACCATATGCATAATATCACCAAGTTAACCAACAAGATACCTCTAGCAATACACCATACTCTCCATAAACCAAATACCATAAACCCTTACACAAGACCATGTGCCAAACCTCATTGTTATGTAGCCTCAATCATGTACCATGTCATGACCAAATGTAACCATCAAAAAATGAATATAAACATACATGTAACTCTATAACATATCTGTTGTATTTGATCACAGACCTACAAACCTTCCTTAACTTCAACAACAAGAGACTAACATTTTCATCAAACTTTACGTTAGTCTCATATGACTAATTTTGGATTAGTCAACAACCCTAACTTGAAACAATCATAAATTTGTACCTATAATGAATAAAGGTCTTAAAATGGTACACAATGTTCTTCGAATTATTTTATTCAATTTCTCCAGGTTTCACTACTTGGAACCTCCCAGAAAAGGAGTTATAGAAAAAATGGAAAACCTTGTTGAATTATGGCTTATTCTGGAGAGTGAACTTGTAGAGCATGCCACGCGTGGAATATTTTATTTATGGATATGAAAATGGTACACAACATACTAAAGACTGTACTCTAACCAATTCATTTGATCTCACTAAATTTGGATCTTCTATGAAGAATTCATGATGTTTTTACCTGGAACATACCTTAGAAAGAATCATCAAAAGACTTTATCCTCCCTTGAACTTTGGTCTTCTTTACTTCACCTTCCCTCTGAAATTCACCTTAGATCTCATTTGGTTACCTCAGTCACTTGTAGATATTCAATATGCTCAAATATAATGCTAATGAGAGACACTTTCTCTCTTATTTATACTCTCCAAGTAGCTTCCTCTAGAAGTATCCACTTTGTCCACTTAGCCACTTTGTCCAAAAATCGTAAACTCTCCACTTCTAGTTGCAACTAATTTATTTTTAATTGTTTTCTTGTTGCAACCACTTAACCCATGACTAACCACTTTTACTTGTCAACTTATTCTAGGAGATTCTAGAATAATTTGACTTATTTAACCTTCTAGGGGCTTCTAGATAACTCATGAGGGTTCTCCAACTTCACATGGCCATAACTCTCTAACCGTGAGGAGTTATGTGACATTCCACATATCACCAGAAACGGCATGACATATATTATCCATATGTAATAGTTTCTCTTGCAAAATCACTGATATTCATTACATTATTCCTTAATCAAACTTGGGTTACCTAACCACATTGCTGGGCTACTCAACCACCTAACCATTTGGACTTCACAAAGCGTCTTCCTGTGAGGGATTTCACCATAAGGGATGCACTTTGAGAACTTTATCCAAGAGCGTATTCCCATGAGGGATTTCACCATAATGGGACCACTTTGAATTTTATCCATTTGGTTCTTCCTATCAATCATGACAGGACATCAATGATACAACTCCCTTTAATATCAACACATCATTATGACACCACTTGGAATCAACCCTTTAACAACAATTACATCAATGACCATATAACAAATAATCAATATATCAATTATAAAAACACATCACTATGAAAATACTTGACATAAACCCTTTGACATCAATGACAACATAGTACAACAATATCCCCCTTTGGCATTAATGGCAACACCAACATTGATGTCAACACCAATCATTGATGGCAACACTTGGACATGGAAAATCTCATGCTCCCTCTGTGATCATCGATCCTCATCAATTTTCATCTCACCACATCAATGTGACTATCTCTCCCCCTTTGACATCAATGGAAAAGGGTAGTTCTCTCCTTGGGGATGCTCCCCCTACCTGAACTCTCCTTGGGGATGCTCCCCATGTCTGGATTCCTTTGAGATTCCTTTGAATAATCTCTCCCCCTTTGGATAAGGGATACCAATTTTATGCAATGTTGATGGCATGGTTGCCAATCATCTCTCCTCCTAGAATCATGTTGTTGCAACCAATCATGGGAAGAAGAATAACTCCCCCTTTGTGTGTGTCTCCCCCTATCTTCTCTGTAAGAGGAACAATATGCTACCATTGCAATTTGCTTCTACTACAAATGTTATTGCTCAACTAAAACATATATCAACTTCTCAAGAATGATATGCTCTTCTTATGACGATCCTTGGATCTGTCCATGCATCAAACTCGTTCCATACCATACATCATGAAGGAAAATATATGTCAACAATGAATAGAGAATCATGAAAAAAACATCAACCATGTACATCATGTTTCATAATATGTGTCAACCATGCAAAACACCCATGTACATCAATACCATACAATATACCATAAGATATCATCAATGGAGTGTATCAACCATATGCCAAGAACATGTGTGAATTGTGTACCGACCATATGCCTCAAACAAGTGGCATATCACTCATGATATTCCTCTACCATGAACAAGTGCCACAACCATGTATCTCAACCATCAATATATCAACCAAGTATCTCAACTATATCATCCCATACATCATATATCAAAGCAAGTGCATCAACCATAGATCAAGTTATGATTCATCAATGATGTACAACATAACCACCTCATCAACTCATCAACTAAATGTCCCAATATGTAGCTCAACCACATGCCAAATTAATGCACCAAGACATCCAAAAAATATGCCTCTAAAAATACATCATAAGATATGTCAATGGAGCTCACATATGTATCAGCCATGTACTACAACAGATCTATCTCAAAACAACAAGTATAATGCAACAACAATACCTCTAAACATGTACAAAGAGTGTCCCTCAATAGATCAATGATATATCTCTAGATAGCATCACATATTCATGATATATCTCATAAACAAAGTTCCATAACTTCACTAACATAACCAACACTGCTCCTCAACAGAAAATGCCTCAATCCACACTATGGGATTAGTACCATGCATCCAATATAGGCATCAAGCATATGCTTCAACACTCAACCACATATTATCACCATATATTCATCAAACACACATAATAATATGAAACCTGAAGCAAGCCATCTCAGAGCCTGTTGATTAATTGGGTTGGTTGTTATTGATGTCAACCCTTGAAGAAAGTCTGGTAGCACAATGGTTTGGGTAATGGATCCAAGTTTGTTTGATGGATAATGGTATGAGTTTTGATATATTTGCAAGTAAGACTATTCCATATGGATAGTATGTGTCATGCCATTTCCATTGGTATGTGGAATGTCACGTAATTCCTCACGGTTAGAGAGTTATGTCCATGCAAAGTTGGAGAACCCTCATGAGTCATCTAGAAGCCCCAAAAAGTGAAAGTAGTCAAAGTGATTTAAGAGATTTTAGAAGGTAAATAATAAAGTGAAGTGATGAGTGTACTATAATTCAAAGTGAAAAAAAAAAAAAAAAAATTTATTTAAATAATAAATTTAATGGATAAATTACTAAGTTGACAAGTGGTTAGAAGTGGGTTAACCCTCAAATAAGGAAAGTGGGTTAATATGGTTAAAAGGTAACCCCTTGAGGAAGCTACATGAAAGTATAAATAAGAGGCAAGGCTCTCTCATTTTAATCACACTTGAAGATATTGAATATCTATAAGTGACTGAGGTAACCAAAGGATATGTAATCTGAATTTCAGAGAGAAGGTGAAGTAAAGAAGGATGAAATTCAAGGGAGGATAAATTCTTTTGATGATGCTTTCTAAGGTATGTTATTTACAGGTCATCTCACCATTTTCGCAATAAAAATTTTTCTAGAATGCTTCAGACTTGAAATTGGGAGGCCATTGAGGAAACATATCCAGGTAGTTGTGATACAAATTTCATCTTCTAGATTGTTGTATTTTTGGAGTTACACGTCGTGGAAAATAGAGTTTGTGGCTAGTCCTGAAACTAGTCTAAAACATGTGTTTCGAGTAAAAACATCATAACTTCTGCATAAGAGATCCAAATTTAGTAATACCAAATGTATTGGTTATAGTAAAGTCTGTAGTATTTTTTGTACAATTTTCAGATCCATACAACAAGTATTTTGTGTGGGGTATGCTCTACAAGTTCGCTCTCTAGAATAAGCTAGAATTCAACAAGGTATGCCATTTTTGCTATAACTCTTTTTCTGAGAGGTTCCAAGTATTGAAATCTGGAGGAATTGCATTAAAGACATTGAAGAACAATGTGTACCATTTTCATATCTTTATTCATTACAGGTACATAGTTATGATTATTGCAATTTAGGGTTTTTGACTAATCCAAAATTAGTCATGTGAGACTAAAGTAAAGTTTGATGAAAATGTTAGTCTCTTGTTGTTAAAGTTAAGCAAGGTTTGCAGGTATGTGATCATATAAACCAAGTCTATTAAAGAGTTACAAATCAGATTTGGATGATGAAATTGATGAGGGATTTTGGTTGAGGTACATGTTGGGTACATGGTTGAGACAAGTAGTTGATGAGTTGGCACATACATGAGGTGTATAGTTGATTATGTTGGTACATCTTGATGAGTCATAGTTGATGAGTAGTTGATACATGATTGGTACATAGTTGGTACATGGTTGGAGGCACTTGTTAGTGGTATTGTTGACACATGGTTTATGGATGATGTAGCATACTTGTATTGGTATATTATTAGAAGCACATATTGATCTTGGTGATGATTATGAGTTGGTGTGTTATGCTTGGTTGATGCACATATTTGAGAGTTGTCTTGGTGATTGATCTTGGTGAGTAAATCCAATTTGGTTGATAAGATTAATGAGACAGGTTGGGGTGATAGGTTGTTGTGACATGTTATTTGTACAGGTTTGGTGCATGGTTGATTCTCTTGTTCATGGTACAGGTTGAGGTACAGGTTAGTGCATGGTTGATGCACTTGTTTATGGTACAGTTTAATTACAGTTTGTTTGGTACATGTTGGTGCATGGTTTATGCACTTGTTTATGGTACAGGTTGATGCATGGTTGATGCATGGTTTAGGTTATCGGTATAGTTGTTTGGTACAGGTTGATTGGTATAGGTTTATAGCAATATATCTCACAGTGATAGTGTGACAATGGTTCCATCATTCTACTTCTATGTTAGGGAGGTTGGACGGGGAAAGGACAGGTGATTTTAGCCACCTTCCGGTTGTATCCGGAGAACATAGGGGGTCGTAGCCTCCTTCTAGTTGTAGCCATAGAATTGGGGAGTTGGAGATTCCCTCGGGTTGTAGCCTAAGAAATTAGGGGGTTGGAACCTCCTTCCAGTTGTAGCTGGAAAACAAAGGAATTTGGTGCTTCCAATGAATGTAATTCTTAAATAAATATAAGAAAAACCATTATGTGGTTTTCTCCTGCTTTGGGTTTCCACGTAAAAACATTGGTGTACTGTGTATGTGTATGATTGCTCATTTTTTCATTGTTTACTTACTCTGGAACTATTGGATGATAATGCTACATTGATACAACACTTGCATATTGTGGTTAAAAAGGATTGAATTGCTCTATTATTGATTCACCCCCTCTCTCAGCAATCCAACAATTGGTATCAGAGCAGGTTCCTTCAGGAAACAATTTAACCAGTGGAAGGAAATCATGGATTATTCTGAGAATGGAGTACCAATGTTTAATGGTCGGAATGGTTTAAAGTATGATATGTGGAGCATAAGGACCAAGTATTTTTGCAGACACAGGGGAATTATATTTGTATATCAATCATTACAGGATATGATAGTTCAAAAAGGGAAAAGACTATAGCTAAGAAGGAATTGAAGAAGAATAACAAAATAGCAATGGATTTCATCTGGGAAGAATTACCTAATCCAGTAAGAGAAAAGGTTGGTAAATGTTCATCAACCAAAGAACTTTGGGATAAGTTACATAACATATATTCTTCACCCATCACATATTCATAAAATGCCAAAGAAGATGCAAGTACATATCAAGAAGAAATATGTTCACCATGTCAAACAGATTCAGAAGATGAAGAGTACATAATCAACAGAGGTATGTTGTTTTGTTTTAATTGTGAAAAATGTGGACATCTTGAAATAGAATGCCATGAAGGAAATGAGACACAAAAACAAATTGAAAAATAAGACAATCATGAGGTATAATTGATTAGTGCTTTAGATGAACTAAGAGAAGAAAACAAGTCCATCAAGAAAGAATTGATGAAACAAAAGGAAAGTGTTCACATTTTTTAAGAAGCCCAACATGTCATTGAGAACTTAAGAACTCAGTTAGATCGAAGAAAATATTGAATATCAAAAGAAGTGTTTGGAAGCCAACATAGCAGCACAAAAGGAAGAAGCAGAAATGAGAGAGAAGATATCAACATATCATCTTAAGGAAAGAACTAACGATATAAACCAGCTTGAGTCAGAGTTTGGTCAAGAAGAGAAAGTACTTGAAGAAGAAATAATCAAATTAAAAAATCAACTTGAAGAAGGGAAGAGAACAAAAGAAGTCATGAAGTCTCATATATTAAAGAAAGAAGAATAGGTTGAGAAGCTTGAAGAAGAAGTTGTCACATTGAGAAGTAAAATCATCAAGCTCAAAAATAACATTGAAGAGACAGAAACATCCACATCAGTTACAGATAATGAAGAGAAGCACTCTAGGTTGCTAGAAAAGAAGAATGAAGAAAATAGAAAGATTTATGCAGAAGTACTTAAAGGAAGGAATCATGGTCAACCAAAATCTAAGAAAACTATTGAAGATACATCTTCAAGAAGACCATGTGTGTTCAATCCACAAATAAGTTTCAATCATGATCATGATCAGTAAAGGAAGAAATTCAAAAGGACTACACCACAAAGAAGATCATTCACTCCCAGGTATGCAAATTTATTTTATGGTCATTGTTTTTATTGTACTAATTTTGGACATAAGGTTGTAGATTACAGGGATTATAAAAGAAATGTTCAAGCAATAAGTGCCTACGTGGCCGCACGTAACATTGAGTGTTACAAATGTCATAACTATGGATACATAGCTAGTGATTGTAGAAGCATGATCGATACTTCCATGAAAGAGAACATTGATATCAGATATAAGAAAGTATGGATAAGAAAATAGGAAGAACGAGTGAACAAAGACTAGGTACCAGAGATCGCAACATTGTCAATAAAACGAGATGAAGAATATTCTATGGAGAAAAAGAAAGATGTCGGATATAGAAAGGTTTGGAAAATAACTGAAAGAAAGGAAGGATAGGTAAATAAGGAATAGGTTCAAGAGATTGTACTTTCAGGCATTGTAGTGAAAGATGAATCCACAGACAGAAAGAAAGAATTCAGATCTCAGAGAGATAATGAATCTACCAATGAAGATGATGATGAATACACATCAGAATAGGAATTGTTCTGATCCATCTGTATTAGAGACTCCCAAGTAATATGAATATTAGACAAGGGGAGTCTATGCGATAGCTATGATAGACCAAAGAACCATCCTTCGAGCAGCTTGCAGAGTTTGAGAAGACAGATTCAGAGTAGTCAGTTAGCAGAAGTACAGTTTGATAGATTAATAAAGACTTCATGATAGTATAGTGATAAATGGGTCAGCATTATGGACAGTTGCGCAAGTAGAGTCTTGGACAGTATGGATAGAGATGGATTCTTATGAACACTTAGCAGGTTTGCACAGATATATGACAGTGGACGAGAGCATGGATTCCTAGATTGGTTCAGAGAGTGGTTCAGAGACAAACGAACATTATCATAATGGATGATAATTACAAAGGAAATGGCTCGAACAATATTAATGGATTCCAGATTGACATATATTTTTTGGACACATGCAATGCATATAACAATTCACATTCAAAACAGATTAATGCTCAGAAACAACAACAAAACTCCCTACGAACTATGGAAAGGAAGCGCAAACAACAACCTCTACATCAAGGTAACTCAAAGTAGTACTTTATTAATTGAAATTTATGTTGATGATATTTTTTTGGAAGTACTAATGACAGGTTAAGACAGAAATTTGCAAAGGATATGCATAATGAATTTGAAATGTCATTACTTGGAGAACTATCCTTCTTTTTGGGTCTTAAGATATGTCAAAGCAACCAAGGAATTTTTATTTCTCAAACCAAGTATATCAGAGAAATTTTGAAGAGGTTTGGAATGGAAGATTGCAAACTAGTTACCACTCCTATGCAAACCAATTGCAAGTTGAGAAAAGATGATATTTCAAAGTCTACATACCAGAGGCAATACAGGTCAATGATTGGTAGATTACTATATGTGACAACATCCAGACCAGATGTAATGATAGAAGTTGGACAGGTGGCACGATTTCAAGTAGCACCAAAGGAATCACATGTATTAGCAGTAAAGAGGATTTTCAGATATCTCAAAGGAACAAAAGATTTTGGATTATGGTATCCAAAAGGAAAGGATATATCACTTATTGCCTACACAGATGCAGATTGGGCAAGTTGCATTGATGACCAACAAAGCACCAGTGGAGAATCATTATACTTGGTTGAGTTTTTAGTATCATGGCTAAGCAAGAAACAATCATCAGTATCCTTATCTACAGTCGAGGTAGAGTATATTGCAGTAGCAGGATGTTGTACATAGGTTCTATGGATGAAAAAAAAACTGACAGATATACAGGTTGAGTATGATGATCCCATTCCAATCTATTGTGATAATACAAGCACCATCAGTATCTCAAAGAACCTGGTGATTCACTCCAAGATGAAGCAAATTCCAATCAAGTGACACTTTCTACGAGAACAGGTTACATAGAAGAACATCAAAGTTGAATCTATGGGCACAAAAGAACAAGTGACAGACATCTTTACAAAACCACTTCCATAGGAAGCCTTTGAGTATCTACGCTAGAGACTCAAAGTAATTTCTACTCCAAAATGAATGCTTTTGAATGCTTATCTTATATGTATTAGATTTACACGTGGAAGCACCATAAAGAGGACAGTTCAGGTTGAAAGATCAGTTTCAGAAAGATTTCAGTCAAGGGCAGTATCCCCAAGGACAGTTCAGTTAGGGGGAGCAACCTCAGATGGAAATATTATTTTTCCATTGATGACAAAGGGGGGGGATTTATCATATGAAAAGGTAAACATAAAGGGGGAGCATGAGTGACATGACTTCAATATTTCATCAAAGTGTTGACATCGATGCCAAAGGGGGATATTGTTGATTAATTGGGTTGGTTTTCATTGATGTCAACCCTTGAAGAAAGTCTAGTAGTGAATTTTGGTAGCACAATGGTTTGGGTAATGGACCCAAGTTTGTTTGATGGATAATGGTATGAGTTTTGATATATTTGCAAGTAAGACTATTCCAGATGGATATTACATCTCATTCCATTTCCAGTGGTATGTGGAACGTTACATAAATCCTCATGGTTAGAGAGTTATGGCCATGTGAAGTTGGAGAACCCTCATGAGTCATCTAGAAGCCCCAAAAGGTCAAAGTAGTCAAAGTGGTTTAAGAGATTTTAGAAGGTAAATAATAAAGTGAAGTGATGAGTGT